>CM046450.1:47132315-47472315 GCA_025506515.1 Flaveria trinervia
CACGGGATCGACAGAAAAGCTATGCTGATAAAAGAAGAAGGCCATTAGAATTTCAAATTGGAGACAAAGTCTATCTAAAAATATCACCTACCAAAGGAATCTTTCGATTTGAAAAGAGAATAAGTTGAACCCAAGATATGTTGGACCATTTGAAGTTATTGACAAAATGGTCCTGTTGCATACAAACTAGATTTACCTCAAGAATTAAGTGAAGTACACAACACGTTTCATGTATCCAATATAAAGAAATGTTTAACAGATGAAACATTAAAAGTTCCAGCTCAGGAAATAAAGATAGACGAGAAGCTTCATTTCACAGAAGACCAATAGCTATATTAGAAAAGAAAGTTAAAAAGCTAAGAAGAAGCAAAATTTCTATAGTAAAGGTTAAGTGGAATGCTAGGAGAGGACCTGAGTATACGTGGGAAAGAAGATGAAATCAAAAGAAGATACCCCCATCTATTCCAAGTCAATGGTCAGATAAGTTCATTACTAATCAAATAAATTTCGGGACGAAATTATCTTTACGGGGGGAGAATGTGACAACCCTAGATTAAGAAATCTTATACACTAGTTCATTTATATAATTTGAGCCACACCTAGGTTAATATATATATCTTATTATATGCATAAACGTATGCATGCTTTCATTTTGCTTACATAAGTATATTGTTCACTTGTATATATATACAAGTATACGTATGCATGGTCGCATGCATACCTTTTTACGTGTGCATGTACCATCTTTGCTAAGAAACATATATACATGTATATTATCTATGTTTTACTCATGCATATGTCATCTCTTGTTAAAATACATGTGTGTATTATGTGTTTATATGTATATACTATGCGATGCACGTATATTGCATGCATATATAATTTACGTGTGCATGTACCATCTTTATTAAAGAAACATATACACATGTATATTATATATACTCATGTATATACTACCTCTTGTTAAATACATGTATGTAATATGTGTTTATGTGCATATACTATGCGTTGCACGCATGAATGATTACATGCATGTATAATTTACGTTTGCATGTATTCAAAAGCAACAATTCTTTGATGTAAAACCATATATGATCAAGATACATCAAACAAACCAAAACACAACCCAACCAAACATCCTAAAACATAAGTTAACATCAAGAAAACTTAACATCAAAACAAACCTAAACACATCTCCTACACCTAAACCTTAAACCAAAACACCAATTAAGATCAAAGACCGAATCATTAGCACCCTTAATCACCGATTAAACCAACTAAAACCCTTAGATTAGTTTTGCAATGAGTGTTTGGTGACTCATGCACACTCACCTCCTTTCTTTACCGCCACCTCCTCGGCTCTTCTAGATACACCCACCAAAAACCGCCACCTAGCAAAGCTACAATCAACACCTCACCACCTAGGACTAGTATAATCATGAAGAATCTCCCTATATCAATTCTCGGCCGAAGGCTTGCATATCCACCATCTTTTCTAAAAACAAAACCACTACTACCTTGGTTACCATTCCCGAACATCATCACCATAAGCCACTCTCTCCATCCTCTCGGTCACCATCACCTCCCAAACACCACACAACACCACCTTGATCTTTCACTCTCCTTCGGACAAGGTACACACACCACCACCTCAACCGAAGACCCTCAAGTTTATCCTTGAAACACAACATCACAAACCATCACCGATAGCTATCACCACCACCATCGTGTACTTAGTTCTTGTAACAACCATATCTCTTGGTTTCATAAGTTAAATACCAACCAAAGTATCAAATTCTTAAGCTAAACTTATATGTTAACATATAGATATATGTATGATATATGTGTTCAAACAACACATATAATTAAAGCATTATATGTGAACATATTACAAAGAATTTTACATCATAAAGGCAAATAAAGATTGTGGGAACAAACATTGTTCCAATTTTTAAAGAAAAACATAGTCTTGAAATAAGCAATTAATATAAATAAATCTTATAAAATTCTAATAAATTCACCAAATGATCCTTTTTGAGTACTAAAGTCCCTGGAATTATTTCAGAATTTATTCCTTTGTTATGATTGAAATATGAATTTTTACATGTTCTGTAGTAGAAAAATCAGAATAAATACTTAAAAAGCATAATAAAATCTGAGAAAATCATGGATAAACTGATAAATCCAAAGCTACAGAATGTATAAATTTAATAATTTTTGGAGCTATATAGCTATTTTTGTGAAGAAATAGGATTATTGTAACAATTACAGAAACTAATCTGTTATGTATTAGACTTTGATAAATTTATAAGAAGTTCTAATTATTATGATGACCTTCTTCTGTAATTTTGGGAATTTTTGACTACGGAACTATTTTTGGTAATTTATGATGACTTTATAACAATTATAGAAAATAATCTGTTAATATCTTGGAAATAAGAAATTAACGTGATATTCCAGATTAATAAACCTATTTGTTATAAAAATTTCCAAATCTATTGAGGTACTGAAAATTTTGAAGAAAATAGTTAAGTTTTCTAAACTATGAAATTCTTTTGTTTATAGGTTATTACTTGGAGTAAAGGTGAGTTTCATGGCCCATTTTGTTTTATCAAATTTTGGGGAAAAAGCATACTAATTTATGAATTGATGTATTATTACCGAAATTTATGTTACAACCATTAGTTCGGATGTGGAACCGTTAGATAACATTGGTAGCGCTACTTAGGAGATATCTCCTGCATTAACAGAATGAGTGTTATAATGCTATGTTATCTGATTTATGTGAATATGATATGACAGATATGGATATCTGATTACTATGTAAGGTTTGGTGTATGTATAATATATCAATATTATCTGTTTAATAAACCTGTGAAGCTCACCAACTTTGCGTTGACTATTTTTGGTATGCTTTTTCAGGAATTCATCATGAATAACAACCTAACATTCTCCTTTGATGTTTTTAATAGCTGGGGTGAAGTTGTAGGAAAAGTTTGTGTAAACCTAACTGTGAACCTGTATGACTTCAGTGTGTCGGTGGATGCTCATTTCCATCGTCTCTGAAGATGTAGCTGTTGAAACTTTATGATGTAATAGGATTATGTAATTTCAAATTTTGCCTATTATGATTTTATGTAATCCTAACCTTAATATTATGTTATAAAATATGTATGATTATTGTTTTATTAATTAGTACCCGACAATGAGTTCTGAACAATCAAGTCACTCCCTAAGTATCTCACGCTTCCGCCGGGATGTGACATCCTGATCCAAGATTTGAGCTAGGAAGATCTTCAAGTCATATATCTTCAGCTCCAGTTGGAACCACTTCTACAAATGAGGTTTCTATCAGCACAACAATGACAAATTTAGCTGGTACATTTGGTATGCCTTCAAATTCCAGCTCAGATGCTTCACAACCAGATAAGAACACCTCAATTGTGGAAGACAACATGGTGGTGGTGACAGTGACCAAGAATTTCTTGATGCCACTAACCATACCATAGATGAGCACATCAATGATGTCACATACTACTTGAATCAAGTTTCACTTGAAAAGTGTGCTGATGTGGTGGGAGAAACATCTTTGCCAGATCTAAATTTCTCAAATTTAGATCTTTCTCAACAACTTGCTATGATCCCTCAGCTTAGGATCCACAAGTCTCACCCTACCACAAACATCATTGAGATGTTTTCTTAGGGGTAAAAACAAGAGGACAAACCCATGAAGCAAATATTTGTCTTAACTCTTGTTTTCTATCCTAGATAGAGCCAAAGAAAGTTGATGAAGCTCTAAAGGATGGAAGTTGGGTTGAAGCTATGCAACAGAGCTACTTCAATTCAAAAGGTTGAAAGTTTGGAACCTTTGTCCTCTTCCTTCTGGGAAGACTACCATTGGAACCAAATGGGTGTTTAGGAACAAGAAGGATGATAGAGGCATCATTATCAAGAACAAAGCTAGATTGGTTGTTCAAGGATACACACAAGAAGAAGGGATTGACTACACTGATGTCTTTGCTCCTGTGGCAAGATTAGAGGTGTTAGGATATTCCTGGAATTTGCTGCATCCAAGAACTTCAAGGTCTTTCAACTTGATGTGAAGTGTGCCTTTTATATGGAGTGATAGATGAAGAGGTTTATGTTAAACAGTCACCTAGTTTTGTAGATCCTGATCACCCTGATTATGCCTACAACTTGACAAAGCTCTCTATGTGCTACATCAGGCACCCTGGAAATGGTATGAGACACTGTCTGATTATCTCTGTAAACATGGATACAGGAGAGGTACTATAGATGGAACTCTCTTCATCAAAGGACAAGGAAAAGACATACTGCTAGTTCAAGTATATGTGGATGACATCATCTTTGGTTCAAATAATCCAAAGCTCTGCAAAGACTTTGAGAAGCTGATGAAAGACAAATTTGAAATGAGTTCCATGGGGGAACTCAATTTCTTTCTGGGAATTCAAGTGAAGCAAGTTGAAGATGGCATCTTCATAAGTCAGTCAAAGTATGTTCAGGACATACTCAAGAGGTTTAATATGACTAACCGTAAGATTGCTAAGACACCCATAGCCAGAAACCACTCCCTTGGTCCTGATCTTGAGGGTGAGTGTGTAGATGAACACTTATACAGGGCTATAATTGGGTCTCTTATGTATCTTACTACTAGCATGCCTGATATCATGTTTGCTACATGCATTTGTGCAAGATCTCAAGCCAACCCTAAGATGTCTCACCTTATCACTGTCAAGAGGATTCTAAGATACCTCAAAGGTGCATCAACACTTGGCCTATGGTATCCCAAGAATTCGGACTTCAATCAGTATGCCTATACAGATAGTGATTATGGTCGTTGCAACATGACTACAAAGTCTACATCTGGGGGATGTCAATTTCTTGGTGGAAGGGTTGTCTCATGGCAATGCAAGAAACAATCCTGTGTCTCTGCATCAACTGTTGAAGCTGAATACATTGATGCTGCTAGCTGTTGTGCTCCAGTGCTTTGAATTCAGAATCAAATGCTAGACTATGGATTAAACTTCAAGGAGACTCCCATTCACATAGAAAACAACAGTGCTATCTCAATCACAGAGAATCCTATGCAGCACTCAAGGACAAAGCACATCAATATCAGGTATCATTTAATAAGAGATAACTATGAAAAGGGATTAATTAAACTAGTCAAGGTTCACACAGATGAACAATATGTTGATCTGTTTACAAAGGCCTTTGATGAACAGAGATTTAATATCTAATATCAGCTATTGGGATGATCAACCATGAGTAGATTTTTTTCTTAAAACTAATTCTTATTATTTCTTAAAATATGTGTGTCCTAAGTTGTCTAAGTTCATCACTTTCATAAGCTCATGTTTTTCTTGGATTAAAATCTTTTTCTGAAGACTTTCCTTAGATTATTTGAAAATTTCATACTTTGGAAGTTATACGTTTAACTTCGGAAGCAAATCATGTCTTCAAAATAAATAACTGACTAAGAAATTTACCTTCAGAAGAGCTCTCAGATTTATCTTCCAAAGCTTAAATTTTTGTCTCAGACACTTACTTATTTTTAAGAACCATTTACTTCCGAAGCAAAATTAACTCTCGAAAGCTTTGTAGTTTTACATACAAAGCATTCAAGTTTTAATTTCTCTTCCGAAGCAAAATTCTCAAATCTCTCAGGAAATTCTTCCGAAGTCATTTTAGCTTCGGAAGCTTTTTAATTAAAAATTCCGAAGATAATTAACCTTCGGAAGCCTTTTGAATTCCAAGAAAACTACTTTTTGAGCAAAAGTAAACTACTTTTTCAGAGGTGGGACCGACATCCGGTTTTCAAAGTTTATCCTCTTTCATTAAACTTTATCTGAAATCCTTTTATCATTTGTTCTTCCTCCAAACCTAAAAACCTAAATTTCTCTCTGAAATTTCTTTCTCTTCTTTCTTCATCCTTAAGCTACTTCAAAATGGCCAACCTTGCTCACAGAAATGATCCTAAATTTACCATGTAGCTACACAGACAACATAATCAGGTTGCTCCGTTAAGCTTTGAGAAAGATCCTCATTTCTCAGAGGTCTGCCATTTCTTATCTCTATCAAACTACTTCACCTCCCTAACCATTGATCCTCCACTCTATGAGGATCATCTGCTAGATTTTTGGAAAACCTGCCAAGAGGTTGTTTTGGATGGGGAGAAGGCACTGTCTGCCATAATGTAAGGGAGAACAGTCTTCATCACTCCGGCCATCATCAACATGCATCTTCAGCTGGATGATGAAGAAGGTGAGGTGTTCTTCCCAAAGGAAGCTGTCAATCATTCTTTTGAGCAGATGGGATATGAGGGAGATTTCTCTGTAAAGACCTTTAGGAAAGGGATGGTCTCATCCCAATGGAGATTCCTACTCCATGTGGTCATCCACAGCTTATCAAACAAGCATGGTGGATGGGACCAGATTCTTGAGGATCTCTCCTTCATAATCCATGGAATGGTTCAAGGGGTCAAATTCAGGTATTCTCAATTTTTCTATACTAATTTACTTGCAAATTTAGACTCCTTAGAATATTACATGTTTCCTAGATATGTCCAGTACATTCTTAACTGTGAACTGGGCTCACAGTTGAGGGAACACAGGTAACATTCTTAAATTAGGACAGATGAAGCCCGGCATTTTTAAAATACTGAGAAAGCCCACTGTTGGATTCTCTGGGGTAGAAACAGCCCTAGTCCTAAAAATGTTAGAGCTCATTGCTCAAGGTGACAACCTAGCAGCACAAGCTAGTGTTGAACCCACACCTGCTACTTCCCAATCACCCACACAGCCTCAAATCTCCATCACCTACCAAAGAAAATCCAAACGAACCCCTGCTCAGGCTATTCAGTCTGTGGAGGCCCCCATATACTCAACCATACAGGAAGAAGTGGACATTGGATCTCCCACTTCTCCTAAGGAGCAAACCACTCCCATCTCTTCAAGAATCAGTGCTGAGGTTCCTCATGCTCAGCCTGATAAGCCCATTACCCAGACTGCCTTAAGCCATCACTCTAAGTCTGAACACTCAAGTGATCAACCTTCAGGGGACAGTTACCATCCCCAGCCTATAGATCTCAACCAACCAATTCCCAACCTTGACTTCTATACTGAGTAAGATATAGGTTTCAGTGAGTATAATGAATCTCTCTTCTTTTCCCCTACTCAAAGAGAGATGAATACTCCTGAGTCTCCTACATCTATCCTACATCAGTCACCTACAACTGAGGTGGACACTCCTGAACCTGTTCAGGATGTCCATATGGAAGAGGCTCCCACTTCTGAAAGTGATTACATCATTAAGACCTTAACCATGGCACCTCAGCCCACTGACATCTCAACTGAGACTACCAGTGAGCAAAGGAAAACCAGCAGCCAAGAACCTCAAGCTGGTGGTGAGAGAGAGGACTCTGGTCCAATCATCTCATCCCCCAATGAATCTTCTGATGAAGATGAGGAGAATCTGAGACTACTGGTGCAAAAACTGTCTAAAATATGCACTTACCTAGTCTCAAAGGTTAGTCACCTTGAATCTCAGGTGACTACCTTACACAATAGGATCAATGATCAGCAACTTGAGATTTCACATCTTAAGAAAAACTAGCTGGGAGACCCTTAAGGAGAGCTTAACCAGGAACACAAGAACCTATGGATGTGATTGACCTATCTTCCAGCTCACCTATGCAAGTGGGTGATGCTACCAAAAAAGGGGGAGAAAACCATAACAATCACAGAACCTGGGAGTTCTTCAGAGAGAATGGACATTGAGGACTCGCCATCTTCACTTGCAACTGTGCATTCTCAGCAACCTCCTCTAGTTCACATTGATGTGGACTACACAGACTCCTTCATACAGAGTTTGTTTGAGGATGGGATACCAAGGGCTATGTCACCTTCACCATCTTCCAATCACATCATTGGGTGGAGGTATGACAACAACAGGAAGGCCCTAATCATCATAAGAGTTCAAGGATAGTAAGAAGTCTTCAATTTTCAGACCTTGGACTACTATAAAGGTCTGGATCTAGTCAACATGCCACTTGTCAACCCAAGCCAATCAAGACAAGCTGACAGACTGGCTAAAAGAATCCAAGACAGGATCACTGCAGAGTTCAGCTTAAGAAGGAGACTTAGGCAATCAGGAAATGTCATCGGTCAACTGGATGTTGAGGCAGACCCTAAGATTAGCTTCATAGGGGAAACCTTGACTGAAGGCCCAGTGACAGAACCTAAGAGCCCTGTCTCATCAACTCCAACTGTTGCAGAGATCCATATTCCTTCTGAGACACCTGCTGGTGAAGGTGCTTCTCAACCTCTCTCTGGCCTGAGCTCAGATGCTGCAACAAGCAATGAAGGCCAAAGCTCTCTCCACCTTGAGTCACAAAGGTCTGTGAGTGACAAAGGGAAAAGAAAGATGACATATGAGGAGATTGAGGAGGAGGAGAGAGAGAGGAAAAGGAGGCTAAGGGGAGAAAGTTCCTCTGCTGAGTCTTCAAGACTCATGGAGTCTGCAATCAGGGTTGCCCCCAGACCAGATACTCAGAATGATGAGTTAAGGGCAGTCAGGATTAACTATCTTCAGACTAGGAACTATGACATAGATAGTGTCATTTCTCTTCCCTTGGATGAGTTGAGTGAACTGGTTGACCTGGAAAGGTCAAGAGAGAAGAAGGAGGCAGAAGATGCAGAACTCCTAGTACAAGTCAAAGAAGAGAGAAGAAGAAAAAGACTATACAAAGGTATGCCTACCCTCTCCCCAGTTCAAGAAAGTCCTGAACAAGAGGATGTGGTTCAACAAGAACCTCAGGTAGATAAAGAAGATTACAGAATCAAGATGATTAACTACCTGAGTGCCACAGGCTTCTATCAGGCAGATGCACTCCTTCCCTTGCCTTATGACTATATTGAGTTTGAATACTTAAAACAACTTGAGCTTGAGTTGTCAAGGAAAGAAAGACAACAAAGAGGAAGCTAAGGGAAGAAGCTGCAAAGTCAAGAGTCATCATCCAAAAGAGCATGAGGAAGTCTACTGACAGGGAGAGGATGATGATCTTCTTGAAGCTGTATGGATTCTCCGGAAGGAGACTTGGACCCATGTCTCTATCCACTATGGATGAGCATATCAGGGTAATCAAGCAGAAGATTAAGAGTGGAGAGCTCATTGACTTACACTCCACTCCAAGTCAAGCTCCACCTGAAGTGGAGGTTAAGGTTGAACAACCAGAGACAACACAACCCGGACCTCCTGCTAATGCTCAGCAAGCTTCATCTTCTGATCCATAGCAGGGTCAACCTCCCTTTCCATCTAAACCGGAGAGAGAGGAAGTACCAACTGAGAGAGACAACAGAGATCAATCTGGTACTGCAGGCCAGTCTTCTCAGTTAAAATTTGGAAAGAGAATGAAGAGGATGGCTTCTAGACCAAAGCCTAAGAAGAAGAAGAAGCCTGCACCCTTTTCAAACCTCAGGATGAATTAGAACAGCCTGAGGATGTGCAGCCAAAGGAAGCTACACCAACTCCAATTCAAATAGCTCCTCTAGCAATAGGAAGACCCATCTTGTCTTGGACATACACCACAAATCCAGAAAGATGGCATGTTATTAGAGATCAAGGCATTGAAGACATTTATACATGGCAAGATATGTTTCAGTTGCCTCTGCATGACCTCTTTCACATGAGAAGACACTTTGACAGCCTGAAGGATCTTGATCATCTTATGAAGAAAGGAGTGATGATCATCCTAATGAGGACTGTTAATATCTGAAGTTTTCAAAGTGTTTTGGTAGCATTAGCCTAGGGGGAGTTTGTAGAGATTAATGAAAAGACTGATGCAACCTAAACATCTTTAAGTCTTTCCTGCATGTTGCACAAGTGCATTAAAGAAGAAGCTTAGGAAGTTTCACACATGAAACAAAAAATCACTCTAAGTGTGAAATCTTCCGAAGCCAAGACCAATATCTTCTGAAGCCAAACATGAAGTCTTCTGAAGCCTCAGTGACAAAGTCTTCTGAAGCTTCAACTCATGAAGAGAGATTTCTTCTGAAGACTTTTAGTAACATGCTTTATCTGATGTACTATTTCATAAAGCTGGACACCTTTCCGCTGCACCTCTGCAAGTCACCAACTTACATGAGTTGGTGAAAAGGTCCATGCTTTTGGTAACTGTACATTGAGGTCTTGAGTCTGTAACTTTCTACTTTATGTACTTTTTCCTTTTGTAATAGATAAGGATGTGTGCTATGGCATGTCATAGTCACAAGCCAAAAGGCAATCTGCCTTTTGATTCTACAATTGATTTTGTTTGTGTCTAGTCAATTGTATCCAGCTGACTTTCAAAGTATAGCCGGTTGTAGGATGAAGTATAAGTATCTCATGTTCTTGTATCTTTCTAATATGCTTTGTAACACTTGTAATAGAACATAGAAAAGGTAATATACTGTATTCTTGAAAACCAAATACTTGTGTTCTTTGTGTTCTGTCTCTTGCTTACTTGTGTTCCTAGTATTTTATCTTGGTTAATCCACTTTACTCTTTGATTAAAGTTTAGTTAATCTCCTCTTTATGTTGTTGTGTTGTAACTATAACCCTTCAACGATCCTGCACATACCATTCACCACATTGTTGTTTGCTTGTTCTTGATTTGCATTAACGTTGAAAGCACGTCCTCGGGCTTGTGGAACATTACCCACCAGACGAGGGCATTGTGGGTGGAAATGACCAGGTTCCCCACAGTTGTAGCAAACACGGTTTGTGACCATTATGGCGTTGTTAGGTGCACGGTGACAAGTCGCCACCAAGTGACCATATTTACCGCATAAGGTACAGATATGGCATGGTTGATTCCCCGGATGATGATACTTACAAGTGTTGCACATAGGTTGAGGACCAGCATAGGCCCTAGCCCCAAGCACTTGTGCCACAGGTGCAGACGTAGGTACAAGTTGTCTTTGGGGTTGTTTGGGTGTAGCCACGGCATAGTTGCGCCGGTGTGAACTTGGGCTTCTTGTTGTTGTTGTTGTTGTGAGATAGCTCAGCGTTAGTCTCCTTAACGGCCTTGGTAGCCGTCTTTTCCACCTTCTTTGCACCCTTCACAGACATGGTGCCCGCTCGTATATGATTCTCGGTGAGTTGAGGGGTGATAGTAATGGCTTCTTCCAAGGTTGTAGGGCAATAGTATACTCAACTCATGATGCCTAGTTGAGTAGGCCAAATGATCACCACCATCTTGCTTCAAGTTCTAGAATTCCTCCTCCAGTTTTTGTAGTACACTCCTCGGGCAGAACATCGCGATGGCAATGTTTTTGAACTCATCCCAAGAGAGTACCAAAATAGCATCAGCCCCACGATTTCTCTTCTCTTTCCACCAGGTAAGAGCCCTTTGTTGGAGCATACTAGTGGCATAACGAACTTTGAGTGCCTCAGGACACTCACAGTTGACAAAGGTATTTTCCATGCTCACGAACCACTCAAGAAGACCAGTGGCTCCTTCCTTGCCACTATAACTAGTGGGCTTGCAAGAGCTAAAATGCTTGAAAGTGCAAGTTTGGTTGTTGCGCCCTTGGTTAGCACTTTTCTCTCCTTGACCATTCCTATTGTTGTTAGAGTTGGTCATCAAAGTGCTATTGAGTTCAGCAACCATGGTCGGGATGACAACAGCTATTTGCCGAGCAATCATGACGGCTAGCTTACGATTGAAACTTCCACGCTTTCCATGATGAGGAGACATGCTGGATTATACAAAATGAGTTAGACACGAGAAAGAGAATACAAGGAGTATATTTTAAACAAGGACAAGTCAAGAGTTGTAAGGCACATGGAATGGTTCCATTTGGTAATGCATTACCATTTGGAAATGTTGACACGTCAAGGTAAATTGACCTATTCGCCTTAGAAACTTGTGTATGTTGACCATAGTTTATCACTCATCCCAGAAATCCCCAGGTAAGCATAACTAGTCTCGTAGGATTTATGCGATATGCTTGCCTTAGCCCGAGGGCCTTTTGCCAAGAAAACCAGGATACAGGTGTCTATGAGTCACACAAATTTATTAGGTTCATGAAATCAAAACCTTGATGAGATTTTCATAGATTAGACATAAGTCTAATAATAGGTTAGACATAAGTCTAAAGATCCAAGTCATAAGCATAAGTATACGATTCCACGTGTCATCAAGAATAAGATTAAGAAGTTTCATTTTTCGGGGAGAGTCAAAGGATCAAGAATAAGTCTAGGGAGACAAGTAACAAAGTGTTAACAATTATAAGGCAATCCTATGCTAAGGCATCAAGTTGCACATAAGAAGGCATAGCATTATGTAGCATGCAAACTATGTATATATTTACAAGAATATAAATATTATTCTATGAGGTTCATGCATAAACTATAGTCTAGGTCACCATTTCTAATAACCTAAATCCTTATAGTTATGGGCTCTGATACCAATCTGTCGCACCCCAACCTTGATGGTGGAATCATCGAGATGTGAGGGTTAAGATTGTTCACAGCCACATAACGCCATATTTAAATGTAAATATTTAAATTATAAGTTTGAAAAGGAAAGTAAAAACATAAGTCTCAAAACATGAAATAATTCCAAATAAAACATAACAAAACATAATCCTTTTATTCCATTAACTAGGTCCAAATCCTAGATTATTGCAAGCTTCATTTGATCACTTAAACTTGGGCATTTCCTGAAACATGATAAAAATAAAAGGTCAACTAAAAAGTTGGTGAGTTTCCAAGGTTTCCATACATAATATAACAAGGTTACAAGTAGCAATTCATGTCATAGGTCATAAGTTAGTGAGGTTATAGAACACATATTGTTACAACCAAACCTCAACTTGATTACAAGTATATATGATTGGCTAAGTGTATTTGGTTCCCATGATGAAAAAGCATATGTCATCAGGAGCCGGCAATACCTTGGCTTTAGCACCAAATAGGCTTGTCAGGCCCAAAGATCTAAGACGTCGTCAGGCCAACAATAGTTAATGATTGTAAACAAAATATGTATCTCATATAAGACTTACAATAACACAAATAACTATGACAAAAGGTAAAGATGAATTACATGTGCATTTACATGTATCAAGATGTTTACAAGTGTAAGTTTATAAGGTTAACATGTTTTACCCCAAAAGATGTGAAATAAAGTAAAAAGGGGGCATGAAGAACTCACATGTCAAATAAGTATATGATGAAGATTAATAAGATTAATAATAAACGTCGTTCCAAGATGTATCGTCACAAGGCACCGAAATATATAGATATTACAAGATTTAGATTAATAATAAGGTTAACGATTTAACGTGAACTAGGGTATTAGAATTTGGGGGTTTTTATAAATAAAATTAGTAAACTCTTATTTATATTTTGTTCAATAAAAGAAGTACCATTTATAACATTTTAAAGGAATTAAATCCTTTGTAAATAACTGTGTTTTTAATTATAAAATATGTTTGAATACTATAATTATCATGATTAATCTCTAATCAAAGAAACCATAAGATCCAATAATAATTTAGTAATTATTATATATATATATATATATATATATATATATATATATATATATATATATATATTATAAATATATTTAGTTATAACATTTGTAAATAAAATTTATAATAAAATTTTAACATGTTTTACAAGAATAAATTTATTGAAAATATTTAGATCATTTTTAGAAGTTTGTAAAACTCAGTTCTATATTACTAAAATTTTTCAATATTAAATTAAAGCCAAAAGGCTTTAAAAAAATTACTTGAAGGTGCCCGGGTTCGAACCCGGGACCTCAAGATCAAGTTGCACACGCTCTACCAGTGAACCGGACTCTCAGTCGCGTTAGAATCTGGCTTCTAAACCTTAAGACATAACCCATTGAAATCCCCCAAATTTGCATAAACCCTAATTCAAAACCGAATCCAATTGACACATGAAACGACAAAGATCACTGTAATAGACATGGGGCTTTCATTCCCCATGTATAAACAAACGTGTAAGCATGACCAATCACCTGGTAGATGTTTGCAATCGATATTACCGATTGAAGAACAAGCGTGACCAAGGTTGAATTCGATTTGTGTGCAAACGATGAAGGAAACCAAACTAAACCCATGGCCTGCTTCGTGTGATGTTCTTGATCAAAAGCCCTCAATCAATTTTCGTTTATGAAGCTCGGAAGATAGGTTTTGTTCGAGTTGCAGGTTCGTGACGAAAGGGGAATCGGGGTGTAAACTTTGTGTTTTTCAGATGCAATTGAGGGCTGTAAACGATTAAGTGTAATTAGATGATTGTTTTTGTTCATTTAATTTGAGTATTATTAAGGTTTAATGGTCGAACGGTTTACGCTTGATGCTCGACGGTTATCAAGCCCAAACAACATCCATTACCGGCCTTAAACTCGAATTAAAGTGTGTTGAAGATTCAAACCTTTCCCACGAAGAGATTAGAGACGGTTTGGATAAAAAAACAGTGAATTTTGATGGTTTTCGGGGTGACCGGAGGCCGCCAGTGATAGGCCGGAATTTGGCCGGAAAATTGGGTAAGAGGGGGGGGGGGGATTCGGTTTGGGTGTTTGATCAATTACACAAATAGTCCTCGTGGTTTGTGGTTTTTAACATTTTATGTACAAACTTCTCAATTAAAGTTTCTATATTTGCAAACAAACCCCCAAACTTAATTTAAGTTTATGTTTTAAATATTATTAAGTTTAATAACCATTATAAGTTATTGTTATAAGTAACCTATTATAAGTAATCTTATTATTACTAATATTATTATCACTATTATTATTGTTAACATTATCTTGGTTATTATCATTTGTATAATAATAATAATTATTAATTTTATTATATTGTTATCATTATTGGTATTATTGTTATTGGTGATATATTTTTTATTCATTATTATAACTTATATTATTGTTACTATTATTAATATTAACATAATTATTATTATTTAATATTTATATTTTTAACTTTCATACGTAGAAACTTAATGACAATAGTAAATAAGCATAAACAACATATGAGTTTCATAATTGACAATAATAACCCTTATAAGAATAAACAAAGTTAACATTTATTAACGGAAAAATACAAGATGTTACAACTGTCTTGTTGACTTGTAACACTTGTATTATTAAATACAAGTGTTTGGACTCCGCAGGGATATGGTGTTCCGTAGATGTTTGTTCTTCCAAGGAGTCTTGTTCTTCCGAATGTACTTTGTCCTTTTGAAGCTATCTTGTGCTTCCGAAGGGATCTTCACTTCCAACTTCAGAGCTAGTTGTTCATCCGCAGAAGATCTTCGGATGATTAATTTTGTAAGAAACATACCTACGGAAGAACAAAAATATTCATCCGTAAATGTTTCTTACACTTAGTCAATTTCAGTAATTGACCAAGTATTATGTTTGCACCTGCAATCATACACAGATCAATACACATATGACTTAACCTATATATAATGCATACGACATAATAATGAATTACAATTGTTCATTACAAATATTGATTAAAGTTTTAAGCCTATACAAAATGATCTAGTCCTATAGTTCCTAGATCTAACACGATGGGGTGAGTGGTGATAGTGGCAATCGTTTTTCAGATCTGGGAAGGTGCTAGAGATGGTGAGGGCTCAAACAATATAGAGTATGGTGATGATGGCGATTGTTTTTTTAATTTTTGAGCGGGAGTTGTAGATGGTGGCAAGGGGGGGTCTTAAGTGAGGAAGTATGGAAAGAGGATGTTGAAGATGACGTCAATTGTTGCAGATAAGGGGCTTTTAGGTGACAAAGTTGTGGCAATAATGCTTCCATGGTAATCGCCAGAAACGTAAGTTTTTATTACCGTAGGTGTAAATATTATTTTTTTCTTGACATATAACCTAGTTTAAAAGAGAGAAAAAAAAGAGGAAAGAGTGTTGGTAGGATAGGTTATTTTCATATTTTACTAATCAAATAGATTGCATAATAGTCGTATAGATGATTTTGTGAAATATTGCTTTCACAAGAGAGATGTTCGTTATTTAACAAAAAAAAAAATAGACTCTCATAACTGGGAAAGATGAAAATTGTTACAAATGAAATACAATTTCTAATATTTACTTAGTTTAAGGATTAAATATAAAATTTAGAATAAACATAAATGATGAAAATTGTAATATGTTCAAGACAATTTAAAAGGAAACTTTTTTTTTCATCTATTTGCTTAAGCCTAAAATTGCCATTGAGACCAGATTAAAAACCTTTAACCTTTTTTAGCATATGATTTAAAACTTTAATTGTCTGAGTCTCTTGTAATAACACATTCAATTTTTCTGTTAAAATCAATCTCATATGCCTCTCACATTATGGATATTCATCCTTCCATCCCCAAGAATATATCTCTTCAAGTCTTTGTTTGCTTAAATCATCCCCGGGCCCCATGAATATTTTGGGGTTACGGACGAAAATGCCTCTCACTTAGAAGTATATGAGATGGCTTTCTAAAAAAAAGAAGAATATTTTTATCAACGGGGAATTAACGATTAAAATTGCAAAACAAAACACTAAAAATTAAGAGAAAATTATCAAATTGTCTATTTTCTTTTATATTTCTTTTAAAATATTTCGCACTAAAATTCTTCTTAAAATGTTTTCTCCAAACAAGGCGTATGCATCTCTAACAATGAGGTTAGAGGCGTCGACGCCTGTATAGCACGCCACTAAGATTTATACATCTGTCATTTGACAAAATGTATTTTTCTTTTAAAATCACACAGAGGCATCCACCTTCACAACACGGGTACCAGCCTCCACAACGTAGGCGCCCACCTTTACCGTAATACATATTTCTATAAAATGGCATGGTAAGAAAAAAAAATAAAAGAACAAATTTACTCAAGAAAATATTATTTCACAAACTCAGATCTTACAAGCGTGTGCTAACACACATAAAACATGTTTTTATAAAATGGCATGGTTAGTTATTTGTTCTTTCTTGTAAAGCCGATAAAAACATGTGATGGCATGTTATCAAACACCATAAATAAATGAATATAAAGTTGGTTGTCGATTATTTTAAGGTTTGCTCTCTCAGTTGTAAGAAAAAGCCACGATAACCCCCACCCCACGGGTGCCCGCACCCTTTGACACTCTCCAAAAGCTTCCAAAAGCTCATCTATAAGTAGCACATTCCCCCACGAGGCTTTTTGCCATTTGGGGTTTACGATCATGGCTTCTTCTGCTGCAAATTTGGGCGTTATATATCAGGTATAATCTTACCTTTTGATCTTCGATTGATTACTTAAGTTCATACGTGTTCGTAATTGTTAATTGTGATTTCTAGGGCTCCGTTGCTACCCATTTCAACAGTGATTCTTCGATTCACAAGTCGTTTCTCAAGGTATGTTTCCACTTGCTTCCATGGTGTTTCATTGCAAGTTTTTGTTTTGATTTTTGTGACTACTCGATTGGATCTTAGGTAGTAAATTTCGAATATGAATATTATGAGTACTTCCTGTTGGATCATAATTCAATTGATCAGAGGGTCCTTCTCTTTTATGAATTTTCACAAATTATTTTAGTATGCAAACTTAAATAAATTTGACATGGGGTTCTTGAAAATGCTTAGATGTATGCTAAACAGTAATCTGTGCTACACCAACAAACATTTTTTTGATTGTATTATGCTTTTTGCAGTGTCTCAATTTTCATATATAGCAGCTTTCGTATTATCTTTTAGTTGATAAAACATCATTTTGCTTCTAGTTTGTTTGATTTTAGGGAGTTCGTAGAATTAGTTTGTTATTTCTGAAAGAAACTGGAAGTAATTTAGGTAAAATGACAACTGAAGAGATGGAAATTAGTCTGATCTTAAATAATCAGTTTGAATTTCAAACCAAATGCATGATTTCTGATAAAAATTTACTTTCTTTTCGTTAGCTAAGTTGACATCTGGATCATATCTATTAAAGACATTTTGTTTTCATGATAATTTAGCACTCAAGGTAAATGGTTTTTCTTATATTCTTGCAGACCCAAAAGATTAACTTCTGTGATAAACCATGGACCCGTTTTTCACAGTTGGAGCTAAGATCGAAGACTACGTCATCAAGATATCAATCCGTAGTTTCTATGTTGGCGCCACAAACTGTAACCAAAGATAAAGTTACAGTTTCACCCTTAGATCTTGAAGATGCAAAAGAACCGCCCCTAAATTTACACAAGCCCAGGAGCCATATACTGCAACCATTGTCTCTGTTGAAAGGCTTGTAGGCCCAAAAGCTCCCGGGGAGACTTGTCATATTGTTATTGATCATGGTGGCAATGTTCCGTACTGGGAAGGACAAAGTTATGGGGTTATTCCACCCGTAAGTCAAATGTTTCCTTTTTCTGGTTTTATGATTTGGAAATGTGAAATCATATCTTTGTACTGTTTCACATTTTTTTTGAAGCAAAATATCATTTGCTCTTATGAAAATGCAGAAAGAGCACAAAAGTTTGCAACGTAATATGTTTTTTCTACCAAAAAGCTACTGAACTATAACGGTCGATATATAAATTACAACAACGTTACGAGTTTAGTGGTGAAAAATGCATACTTTAATTATTTAGCTATTTCCTTTTCATTAGTACAGTGGATGTTAACGATGCAATATTAGAGGTGTCAACATTGGTAATCACGGTTGGTC
This sequence comes from Flaveria trinervia, assembly GCA_025506515.1. Lineage (NCBI taxonomy): Eukaryota > Viridiplantae > Streptophyta > Magnoliopsida > Asterales > Asteraceae > Flaveria > Flaveria trinervia. The sequence goes on from CM046450.1 coordinate 47,151,030, forward strand.
AAGATGGGCTGGGTCAGGTTGGGCCGTCGTGTTATGCGTAATTGATTTGTTAAGCAAATTACAAAATTATATTATTACAATAACTTCTTTTAATAGTATGATTCTGACATGTTTGACCCTTTTTAACCATATCCTTGCGATAAGTCTTTTGGTTAACCTGTTTGACATATTATTATGAGTTGAAACTTCCACCTCTAGGAACTATAGAGGCCTGTACTAATTCACGCCTGAATGATTTTTTTTTCTCTCCAACAGGGTGAAAACCCAAAGAAACCTGGGGCCCCACACAATGTTCGGCTTTATTCAATCGCATCCACAAGGTATGGGGACTCGTTTGATGGAAAAACAGCGAGTTTGTGTGTTCGAAGAGCTGTTTATTATGACCCAGAGACAGGAAAAGAAGACCCGTCAAAGAATGGTGTTTGCAGCAATTTCCTGTGTGACTCGAAGCCTGGAGACAAAGTTCAAATAACAGGTTTTGTACCTCATCTGGATCCACACTCTATCCACATAAAGTGATTGTGTGATATTAAGCCCTAAATGAAATAATATTGGCAGGCCCGTCAGGAAAGATTATGCTTCTGCCTGAAGAAGACCCAAATGCAACACACATTATGATTGCTACAGGGACTGGTGTCGCTCCATTCAGAGGCTATCTTCGCCGCATGTTCATGGAATCCGTACCCACATACAAATTCAATGGTCTAGCTTGGCTGTTTTTAGGGGTGGCCAACAGTGACAGCCTTCTGTATGATGATGAATTCTGCAAGTATCTTGCAGACCACCCTGATAACTTCAGGTAAATGTTACAAGATAGCCAGATCGGGTAATAGGTTGGGGTTGAAACGGGCCGTTCTATAAGTATAGGTCAAAATGTGGCGGCCTGGTTTAGTTAACCTGTTTTAAAAAAAGAAACGTACCCAGTAAAGTTCCACTGATAGCACCCACCAAGACCCTGGCTTTATGAAAAAGAAATTATGAATAGTTATAAGCGTTAATTATGAATGTAAAACTAAATGGCTGGCTGTAACACCCTTAAATCTTCGACTCATATGACCGTTCTCCTTTTTAGCTAGTATATTTATTCCATTGACTCGTTTGTGACAAAACACAACCCGAATGGACCCATTATTTATCTCGTTTGATATCAGGTTTGATCGGGCTCTTAGCAGAGAGCAGAAGAACAAAAATGGGGGGAAAATGTATGTGCAGGATAAGATAGAGGAATACAGTGATGAGATATTCAAACTGCTGGACAAAGGGGCCCACATATATTTCTGTGGGCTTAAAGGGATGATGCCTGGAATCCAAGAAACATTGAAGAGGGTTGCAGTAGAAAGAGGAGAAAGCTGGGATGAAAAACTCTCACAGTTGAAGAAGAACAAGCAGTGGCATGTTGAAGTTTATTGATTCGCTGCAATTGTTTGCTTCAAAATTGAGGAACTTGGAATATCCCTTCACCAGATTGTCCATTTCATTATCTTCAATAAAAATGTGACAATTATCGCCCAATTTCCTTTAAATTAAATGTAATATGTATGACTCGCAGGGCATCAACATAAAGGATGGGAAATGTTTCCACTATATTTTTTAACACAAAAGTATCGGCGTAAATGAGTCGAGCCTGATTAAATTCAAATTCCAGATTGGCTTGTTTTATGTACTCAAGCTAACCTCGTTTCAGGTTTTATCTCTAAAGGTTGTGAATAAGACTAAAAACTCAAGATCTATTAGGCTTGTTTATCTATAACGTATAATAAAACAATGTTTTTTTTGTCACTTGTCATTCTTTTAACTCATGTTTTTGTCACTTGTAATTTTTCTACATATTTACACATCAAATTTCTCTTCAAAAGGGTGTTATGGTAATTTAAATACTCATATAAATTTCTCTCTCTTACTAAAAATAAATTTTATTAATTATAATGTTTTTCTCTTATCTATTTTTTTAAAATCAAACTATCATTTTTAAAATAGGTTTTGTGAAGAAAATAAAAGTAAATCTTTTAATTAAAATCTAAATAATAAAAAGCTAAAGTTTAATATAATATAAAATTTTCTAAAACATTAAACATTTTTTAAACAAAATATTTTAAAATCTTTTTGTATTATTAAAAAGATTATAAACAGATGAAATATTTTAAGACAATCTTATTAAAACAACCAGAATAATTACAAATCATTTTTTTAAAACAAGACTTTTAAAAAATATTTTTAATAAAAAATATTAAAAAGAATGTTTAAAATGAAACTATTTATATAAGAGAGTTAAAAGATGGTATAATTGTTTTATTTCTTAAACTATTACCTATATATAATTTTATTATATTTTACATTAAAATATTATACTGTAACTATTAATGTTTATTTTACATATATATTTTACATTAAAATATAATCTATTTATTTAATAAGTGTTTAGCTTTTTAATCTATCTACTAAAACACTAAAATAAGTGTGAAACAAGCGTAGATTTCACTATACTTATTTTCTCATTTTTCTATATTATTAATAATGATATTGAATACTAATAATATTACTGATTTATTTTCAAATTAAAAATATATATAATTTAATAAATTAAAAACCTATTTTTTTTATTAAAACCACACTTTTAAAACAAAAATTTTATAAGCTATAGAATACAACGAAATTTTAAAATCATTTTTCTTAAAACAATATATTTAAGAAATCTCAATTTTTTATAAAATAAAAGTTTAAGAAAAATACATTATTTTTATTTACTTAAAGAAACTATTTATACATACTTGTAATCATATTTTATCTTCAAGTATGATTTTTAATGCATAAATTATTATAAATTTTTATTTAATATTTTATTTAATATTTTATTTATTTAATCCCTGTATTACACGGGGATTAACCTAGTTATAGATATAAATGAAAGATAATTAAATAATAAGACAAAAAGAATAATTTAAATAATTCAAAGCCGAATAGCTCATGCTTAAAATTTTTGCAACTCGATAGTGAATAACTCATAAATAACTTAACTTTAACCGGTTAAGATATAAAGTTTTTATTCATTTCTTCGGGTTACAATCAATAGTTGATAGTTGAAAAGATGTTTATTACACCACTAGACATCTAAAATAGTGTCCCAAATGACATATCTTGATGTATGTTCATATGGTTAATAGGAGTGGATTAAACGCTATTAAAAAAATCTAAAATAGTGTGTTAAATACAAATCATCCTCATTTGCTTTTTACTAGCGGATTAAACTCGTGTTTCGTCACACTACGATTATAATGTATACGAGAAAGTCACAATGATAGTTTTTAAAGTTATAAAAGTTGAAAGATTTAATTATAATGATTTATATGTCAATACTAACCATCCAAATAAAAATTACGTGTAAAATATTGATAAAAAATGTAATAAAACTATATAAGAAAATTAAATACCTCATAAAAAGAAGAAAAATAAGGAATGTGTAAATGGTGACTTTATTATAATTAATTATCTCTATTGTAAATTGGTTAAAAGATATTTTGACATAACTCGAAGGCATATATATTAAAACTTAAAAAAGTTCAATTGATTAAATAATCAATTGTAATTTTGATATAACTTGAATGCGTAAGTGTAAAATTAAAAAAAAAACATGTTCAAGCGATTATATATAAATTTAACATAATTCAAAGTACTAAGTATATAATTTTAGAAAAAAAAGTCGAGTACGTATCAATTTGAAAAATAAAAAAGAGAGAGAAAGTTCCTTAAAGTTTTAAATATAAAATTATAAAAAAATTATTAGTTTAGAGGGAAAAAAGTATATTGTGACATTACGAAAACATTCACATTCATATTTCCTGCTTTAACCATCTATATATTTGGGGTACTATTATATTATATTATATGTAATATTTATTATTTATATACTTAATTTTTAAATAAATTAATACTTAAATCAAATAGTATCAAATTATAATATAGCACTTGTATTTTATGTTTAAAAAAGTTATATTAAGTGTCTGAGTAATATTACAAGTATGCCCTGCGTTTTATATAATAGTTAGATATATAGATATATATGATTATTATCATCATTAGTATAAAAGTATTTAGTAATTATATAGTTAAATATTTAAATTAAATAAGATACTACCGAATTATTATTATTATTATTATTATTGTACTTATTATTATTATAATAATAACAATAATAATAATAACAATAATAATAATAGTAATAATAATAATAATAATAATAATATAATTATTATTATTATTATTATTATTATTATTATTATTATTATTATTATTATTGTTATATGTGAATCCTAGGATCGCAATCAGGAATTATCATTGTTATATTGAAACAAGTTAATGATTGCGGGATGATTATTAATCATTGTTTAATTGTTTAAATAATAAATATCAAAACTGAATAAATATTAATTGTGAAGAACGGGATGATATCAACACAATAAATAAACGAACAAGATTGTATTCAAAAGAATTTTATTAAAACTTGTTAATGATTACAGATGAATTTACAATGACTGCTATGAACAAAGATTGCTTCGAATGTGATGATGTTTGTGACGTATTGATGTGACGGTTGCTAGGGTTTATGTTTGATTGATTGGGTGAATCGATGTGTTGTTTGGTGTTTGCCGTTTAGTCGCTCTAGTCTCTCTAGTCTCACATCGTTTTAATGTGAAACCTAGGGGTGTTCAAAAAATCGAAATTCGAGAATCCGATCTTAAAATTCGTATCCGAAATATCTGAATTTTCAGATATCCAAAAATTTCGGATTCGGATTCGGATAGTGATTTTCAAAAAGTTTCGGATATTTAGATATCCGATTATCCGAAAACTATTTTTTTTATTTTATTGAATTTTACATATGTGAAGGCTGCTGGATCGGTAGACATCCGAGCATATTCTTGACGGAAGGATAAACAACAGCACAAACCAAAAGTCAAACAATAACACGAACTATAATTGAATGGTTTCATTGATAAAACCTAACGATTACAAATTCGTTACAACATAAGAATCAAGACTCTTGGCAAGGGGAGATCGAGCATGATCTCCCCTCTCATCTGGTAGCCCTAGGCTCCCAGGCAGACTCCTCTCTCAACCCTTAATCTCTCTACACATTAAAACTGGTATATATAGGCCTCGGCCCATATTAGATGCGACTGGGCCCATTCGTGCGATTGGACCATGTGTATGGTCCAATCGTACGACTGGACCATGCGTATGGTTCAATCGTACGACTGGACCATTCTTATGGTTCAGTCTTACGAATGTCCCAATCGCATCTCTCAGTCGCATGGCTGGTCCATTACATGGCTCAGTCGTACGATTGAGTCTCATTCGCATATGCTCCTACGAATGATCCAGTTTCATGTGTTTACAACATATCAGGTGTATTACATTAAGACTAGACTATTTGACAAGCGACAGACACACTATATATGACTATATATGCTCCAACAAATTCCCCCTTGGACGTTGCTTGCGAATAGTAGATAACACCTCTTACAATCTTCAGTCAATCTTTGCTCTGGTTGCCAATAGAATCAAACGAAAACCATATTAGCAAACGTTGCCGATCCATCAGGTTGCTACAATATCCCTGAAAATGAATTTAGGCACAATAGCTTTCGTTTACTTTGCAGAACACCATCATAGTAGCAAGATTCCCCATATGACTGATTTTCCAGATAATGACATGAACAGTTTTCCATTGCTTCAATCTTCACACAGGCTAACCTGATTAACATCAACACCTATAGAAATTCCCTCTCAAATTCAACATATCCCAATATATAGATTTGTGGTGTCCTGGCGTCTTCACACGGTGTATTGGGCAAAAATTAGAGGGTTCCAATCCACAGCTGACGATCTCAACCAAATCAGCGTGCACTCAGATTCATCATCAGAAACCGGCTCACATCATCACTTTCAGATTGTGTCTTTAATTTCTCTATACATGAATTTCCCCTAAGAATGGGAATCCTCTCTATGCGGATAGATGTAACTTGATTGGCCCATAAATAGTCAAATGCTCCTGACTACCCCACAAAATTAGCACCAACTGCTGACATCTTCTCTTCTCTCTTTTGTGTTCTCTACATTCACCTATTCTTGAAGTCTAACGAATAATGGGGTATCCATCGAACTTATTTGACAAAATAACCTCAGGGTGAATATGCTTTGCTCATCCTCAAATCTGTGCAAAAGGTAGTTCCACACTCTTTTTTTGTTCTGGAACACCGTTCATCCGTATGACGTGGAGGAAAAATATCACACTCATGTGAATGGATGATATAAATGATATATTCGTGAGACTGGTCCAGTAGCATGATTGGTCACAAGACTGGTCCAGTAGCATTACTTGTCATAAGACTAGTCCAGTAGCATGACTGGTCATAAGACTAGTCCAGTCGCATTCCAGTCGTGTGAATGGCCCAGTCACATGGTCCAGTCATACGAATGGTCCATTAGCATGGTCCAGTCGCACGAATGGTCCATTAGCATGTTCCAGTCGCATGAATGGTCCATTGCATGGTCTAGTCGCACAAACGGGTCTGCATGCAGATTTCCAGATCTGCAACCGCCATGGCGGCCAAAAACACTAATCTGATGAATTTTACATGAACCGAAACAACATAGACATCATCAGATTCGCAAGGGTCATAGGAATGTGGTTTTGAGTTCGATTTTAACATAGAACATGAAGTTGGTTTAACGTTAAGATCTGAAATTAGATCTTGAAATCAAGAGCTCGGGTTGCTAGAATGATTGTTAGATCATTCCAGCAGTAACCGGCTCTGATACCAATTGTGAATCCGCTAGATCGGTAGACATCCGAGCGTGTTCTTGACGGAAGGAAATAAACACCAAAACCAAGAGACAAACAATGACACGAACTATAATAAATGGTTTCATTGTTAAAACCTAATGATTACAAGCTCGTTACAACATAAGAATCATGACTGTTGGCAAGGGGAGATCGAGCATGATCTCCTCTCTCATCCGGCAGCACCTAGGCCCCGGGCAGACTCCTCTCAAAACCCTTGTCTCTCTACACATTGAAACTGGTATGTATAGGCCTCGGCCCATATTAGATGTGACTGGGCCAATTTGTGCGATTGGACCATGCGTATGGTTCAATCGTACGACTGGACCATGCGTATGGTTCAATCGTGCGACTGGACCATACTTATGGTTCAGTCTTACGAATGTCCCAATCACATCTCTTAGTCGCACGATTGGTCCATTAGCATGGCTTAGTCGTACGACTGAGTCTCATTCGCATATGCTCCTGCGAATGACCCAGTTTCATGTGTTTACAACATATCAGGTGTATTACATTAAGCCTAGACTATTCGACAAGCGACGGACACACTATATATGACAATATACGCTCCAACAACATATATTTTTTACTTTAGATTGAGATTTTTTAGTGTATATTATAACTTTTATGATATGAGTTGCTTTTATAAATTATTTTTATAATATTTTATGTCTAATTATTGTGAAAAAACTAAAAAATAAAAAAATAAAAAATGAATTTTGGATATCTGAATCACTATCCGAATCCGTATCTGAAATTTCGGATACGGATTCGAATAGTCATTTCCACTATCTGAATAGTATTTATAGGCATTTATGTTTTTGATAAGGAAACACCAAATCTCTTGGTTAGTGATTAACGTGTTAACTTGTTGGCTTGAATCACTTGTATCATTTAACTACAAGTGTTTAGTCTCCGCAGCTATGTTGTCTTTCGCAGGAGTTTGCTCTTCCATAGGAGTCTTCACTAAAACTTCAGAGCTGGTAGATCATCAGTGAATCTTTTGTCTTGTACTCTTATCCTTACTGATGTTCATTCGTAGATGTTCTTTGGATGGATGTCTTGTAAGAAAAATATCTAAAGAATAACAAAAATGTTTATCCGTAGATGTTCCTTATACTTAATCAATTTCAAAAATTAACCAAGTATAATGTTTGTACCTGTAATTATACACATAAATCACCACACATATGGGTTAACCTATATCATAATGCATACATCAAAATAATGAATTACAAATATTCAATACATGTATTAATTAAAGTTTTAAGCCTATACAAAATGATCCAGACCTATTGTTGTTAGATCTAAAAATACCCCCCCCCCTTAGGCTTAGACACGTGTAATCACGTCTTCAGAACCGAAAGCTCCTTGATCCTTGACACCAATTTCTTGTTAAAATATGAGAATATGAATAGTTTTAATGGTGATAGTGAATCAAACAGTTCATTATTGATGATTATAACATGTTTTACCTTCAAAAAAAGAATCTAAAATCAAGTTTATGAGTGTGGTTGATGTTTTGATGTGGTAATTTGAATGTTTAACAAAGGAGGGAGAGGTTTTGACGAATGTTTTTCTAGGTCTGAAAAAGTTTCTAAAAAAATGAATAATGGATGTTTGTTTCAAAAACATCATTTATACTTCCTCGGACTAATTAATTTCATTTGTTAAATAAAGTGGGTCCCACATTCCTTATTACCCTTCCATGGAATTTATTTATTCCGCAGATTTCAGTTCTTCCGCGGGACATCTGCTGATGGATAAATGAATAATTCATTAAAGTATAACTTGATAACTTGATTGTTCATAGATTATCAATCTATGAAAAAAGATTATACTTTTAAAATATTAACACATCCATAGTTTACCAATTCTATGGATGGTCATATTTTAGTTGGTTAAGTTTCGCACTATAGCTTCTGCTGATGCCAAAATTACACAGTAGCTTCTGCTGATGCTGAAAAACAAAGTTTGAAACTTCTTTGATTGTATTGCTCTAATCAATTGTTAGAACCATTTATTGCTATTAGACCTTGTTGATATTGTTTTCATGAAAATTTGTGCACGAAAACTTATAGTTTGAAAAACTTCACGTATCCTGCAGCCAAGTTAGAGCTCAAGCTTCAATTCCTTCATTTGATTTTGTTTTGAAAATTTATTAACTACTTCTCCTAAATTTGTGATTAATGATGAGATGTTGCATTCATCATAAATTTATATAGAAGAATAGCATGAAAGGCACATGATAGTCCAAAAGTTATGAAACAAAATAAGGTAAATGAAATAAAATAAAATGTTACGTACAAGCATATAGACACATATACTAGGATCATACTATGCCATTAAGCTTCTTCCTGATTGAATTGATTGTTGAAATTTGACCTGATTCTAGTCTTGATTGCAAGTATGTTTCATTTAAATCCAAACAAGAGTATTGTATCAACTAGTCATGTTGTTTATCATGTTTTCATGTTTATTAGTGATTAATTGTTAGGGGCTCCACATTCAATTCACATTAGAGTTTATCCTCTGTTTGTGAGTCAATTCATCACTTTTTCGCATTTAGAAACTATGTACATTAAGTTATAAATTCTATCTTTGAGACAAATTTGATGTCTTATTAATGCTTTAATGCAAAAGCTCTTTAGATAATATACAATTGATCACTATGGATTCTTTTGAGAGCTTAGATATGATCATCATTAGGTCACCAAGTCTTTACTTTTGTAAAACAGATGTGCCTTTAACCCAGGTCTTTGTTCACACAAATCAGAGGGATGATGAGGATCATACTCTATTCACCAGATGGTTACAAGAGTATACCAAGGTGTTCATAAACCTAGATCTTTGTTTACACAAAAAAGAGGGAATATGATTTGCAAAGATAGAAGATATAAAGTGTTTTACATAGTGTGCTTGGGTGAATGAGTTGATCGCATCAGTATAAGACTTACTTGCTTGATCTTTAAAATGGAGTAACCCATAGACAGTTACCATTTCAATATGTTAGGCATGCTCTTAGTGTAGTTTCCATTTAAGATGAACCTACTCACATATCGAAGTACTTCTAATCAGATTTAAAGTAAGTTAAGAACTCAAGAAGTAGGCAAAGGCATAGTGTGCTATCATTTCCCATACAAATGTCATGCTAAATCAACAGGCACAATATATAAAGACAATATTTTTGTATTTTTGTATGTTTTTCTGAATGTTTTTGGGTTTTATTTATTACTATTTACAAGGACAGTCACATGCTTTTCTTTGTTGATGATGATTAATCTAAGTTAATCATGCCCAAAGTCTCAATTAGAAAATTAAATATAATTAAATCAAAGGCTTTAGTGAATAAGTCAGCAAGCTAATTTCTTATATCCACTTTGACTAACTTGATTAAACCTTTTTCTGAGCAATCTCTCAGAAAATGGTATCTGATTTCAATATGCTTTGTTTTACTGGGATTAGCAGTGATAAACATGGCAGCTGAATTGTCAATATAAATTAGAGTTTGAAGGAAATGGTAACTGTAACACTCAGTTATTCTCTTAAAGTTATTAAAGAAAGAATTAAAGTGAATAAAAAGAAAAGAAAACAATTTAACCCAAGCTAAGGGGTTAAAAGTGTCAAAAGGAAAAAATGTTTGAAAAAGTGGGTGTAAAAGGTGATGGCCACACATGTTGCCTGCCTACACTTTTTCATTCGGATATCTTAGAGAGAGAAAGTGAAGAAGAGCTGAAAACTCTCGGGTTTTAAAGAACAAGAAGAATTTTAAGGAAAGAATTCATGCGTTTATGATGTTCTTAACTAGCCTTATCCTCGGTTATATGCTTATGTATGTTTGTATGTGTTCGGTTGTGTTTGTGGTGGGTTTCTAGGCGGTTGAACTCAATTGCAAATGGGTTTTGAAGAAGTCATACCCAAAAGGCTGCTAAGGTGAGTTCTAGAACCCCTTTTTTACTTGTATTTAACTGATATTGGGGCTGGAAATGCATGTATGAATGTTTTTATAAAAAATGGGTTTTTACCCTTATGCTTTATGTGTATGTGTTTGCGGGTGGGCTTGATTGTGGGCAATGTACGTGTATGATGATGTTATGATGTGTTTCTATGGCTTCGAATGTAAGATTTAAGCTTAGAACTGTGAAGTCGCTGGATCGGTAAACATCCGAGCATGTTCTTGACGGAAGGATAAACAACAGCACAAACCAAAAGTCAAACAATAACACGAACTATAATTGAATGGTTTCATTGATAAAACCTAACGATTACAAGTTCGTTACAACATAAGAATCAAGACTCTTGGCAAGGGGAGATCGAGCATGATCTCCCCTCTCATCCGGTAGCCCTAGGCTCCCGGCAGACTCCTCTCTCAACCTTAATCTCTCTACACATTAAAACTGGTATATATAGGCCTCGGCCCATATTAGATGCGACTGGGCCCATTCGTGCGATTGGACCATGCGTATGGTCCAATCGTACGACTGGACCATGCGTATGGTTCAATCGTACGACTGGACCATTCTTATGGTTCAGTCTTACGAATGTCCCAATCGCATCTCTCAGTCGCACGGCTGGTCCATTACATGGCGCAGTCGTACGATTGAGTCTCATTCGCATATGCTCCTACGAATGACCCAGTTTCATGTGTTTACAACATATCAGGTGTATTACATTAAGACTAGACTATTTCACAAGCGACAGACACACTATATATGACTATATATGCTCCAACAAATTCCCCCTTGGAGGTTGCTTGCGAATAGTAGATAACACCTCTTACAATCTTCAGTCAATCTTTGCTCTGGTTGCCAATAGAATCAAACGAAAACCATATTAGCCAACGTTGCTGATCCGTCAGGTTACACACATCCCTGAAAATGAATTTAGGCACAACAGCTTTCGTTTACTTTGTAGACACCATTATAGCAGCAAGATTCCCCATATGACTGATTTTTCCAGATAATGACATGAACAGTTTTCCATTGCTTCAATCTTCACACAAGCTAACTTGATTAACATTAACACCTGCAGAAATTCCCCCTCACGTTCAACATATCCCAATATATAAACGTTGTGCTCTCTTGGCGTCTTCATACGCTGTATTGGGCAAAAGGTTGAAGGATCCAATCCACAGCTGACAATCTCAAACAAATCAACATGCACGAAGATTCATCATCGGAAACCGGTTCACATCATCACTTTCTGATTGCGTCTTCACTTTCTCTATACATGGATTCCCCTAAGAAGCATAACCCTCTTTGTGCGGATAAATATAACTTGATTGGCCCATAAGTAGTCAGATGCTCCTGACTACCCCACAAAATCAGCATCGACTGCTGACATCTTCTTTTCTCTCCTTCGTGTTCCAACAACATTCATCTATTCTGGAAGTCCAACGAATAATGGGGTATCCATCGAACTTATTTGACAAAAGAACCTCAGGGTGAATGTGCTTTGCTCATTCTCAAATCGGTGCAAAAGGTAGTTCCAGACCTTTTTTTTTTAGTCTGGAACACCGTTCATCCGTATGACGTGGAGGACAAATATCACATTCATGTGAATGGATGATACGAATGATATATTTATGATACTGGTCATAAGACTGGTCCAGTAGCATGACTGGTCATAAGACTGGTCCAGTAGCATGACTGGACATAAGACTGGTCCAGTAGCATGGTCCAGTCGTACGAATGGTCTATTAGCATGGTCCAGTCGCACGAATGGTCCATTAGCATGGTCCAGTCGCACGAATGGTCCATTAGCATGGTCCAGTCGCCCGAATGGTCCATTAGCATGGTCCAGTCGCCCGAATGGTCCATTAGCATGGCCCAGTCGCCCGAATGGTCCATTAGCATGGTCCAGTCGCCCGAATGGTCCATTAGCGTGGCCCAGTCGCATGAACGGGTCTGCAAGCAGATTTTCAGATCTGCAGCCACCAGGACTGCCCAAAACCCTAATCTTACGAATTTTACATGAAACGAACCAACATAGACATCATAAGATTCACAGGGGTGATTAGAACGTGGTTTTGAGTTCGATTTTAACATAGAAACAACACACGTAACAAGATCTGAGCAAAACACGAAGAACACGAAGTGGGTTTAGCGTCAAGATCTGAAATTAGATCCAGAAATCAAGAGCTCGGGTTGCTAGAATGATTGTTAGATCATTCTAGCAGTAACCTGGCTCTGATACCAATTGTGAAGTCGCTGGATCGGTAAACATCCGAGCATGTTCTTGACGGAAGGATAAACAACAGCACAAACCAAAAGTCAAACAATAACACGAACTATAATTGAATGGTTTCATTGATAAAACCTAACGATTACAAGTTCGTTACAACATAAGAATCAAGACTCTTGGCAAGGGGAGATCGAGCATGATCTCCCCTCTCATCCGGTAGCCCTAGGCTCCCGGGCAGACTCCTCTCTCAACCCTTAATCTCTCTACACATTAAAACTGGTATATATAGGCTCGACCCATATTAGATGCGACTGGGCCCATTCGTGCGATTGGACCATGCGTATGGTCCAACCGTACGACTGGACCATGCGTATGGTCCAACCGTACGACTGGACCATGCGTATGGTCCAATCGTACGACTGGACCATGCGTATGGTTCAATCGTACAACTGGACCATTCTTATGGTTCAGTCTTACGAATGTCCCAATCGCATCTCTCAGTCGCACGGCTGGTCCATTACATGGATCAGTCGTACGATTGAGTCTCATTTGCATATGCTCCTACGAATGACCCAGTTTCATGTGTTTACAACATATCAGGTGTATTACATTAAGCCTAGACTATTCAACAAGCGATGGACACACTATATATGACTATATATGCTCCAACAAGAACATGTTGGATGATGATTAGGGACATAATTATGTTGTTTAGGTGTGATATAGACTGCCCATGCGCCTAAATAGTGGCCCATGCACCCAACAGAAATAAGTGCCTAAGTGTTCCCATGCGCCCAAAACCTTGTGCGCCTAAATAGTACCAAATAGATGATGTGATTTGATGACGATGTATGATTGATGCCTATGTATGATGATGATGTGTGATTGACGATGATTATGTATGATATGCTCCTTATTACGTATGATGATGTGACTTTACGTGGGGTGATTAGGATAACGAACGTAAAGTATTGTCTTAACAAAGTGAAAGATTTAAGATAATGAAAATGGAACATAATGAATGAATGAAAAGTCTTGCAAGCAAAATAAAGGAGGTTCACAACTCATTAAGAGTTGTTAGCTCAACTATGTGTTTATAGCGTGCGATCTTGGCTAACCCTTAAGGGTTTACATACAGGGGGAGTTAGTCTATGTAACTACTCCATATGTGCGATATGTGCAATATGGGGTCCTTGTCGCTTAACCCTAGATGATATAGCTTTGTGCTCAAGAAGGGGGTTAAGTACATGACCTAGATAGAAGTGAAAAAGGATAATAAATGTACGAAAAGTGCGATAAGTACAAAATGTGCGAAAACATGCGAAATGTACGAAACGAACAATGATGAAGATAATAATTATTACCTTGATGTACGTATGATGTGTGATCACGTGCGATAGTAAAGAAAATGTTTAATTGAACCAAAGGTAATATAATGTTTTATAAAACTATAACTCACTCAATAACGCTGACTTTTATGTGTTTCCAGTTGGCATGTAAAGGTTGCTGAGGATGACATGGGGGGGCTACTTGGCTCTTTTTGGATGGCACTCTTTTGTTTAATGTTTTTACAATGTAATGTGAATAAAGGATGTTGTGTAATGAATGTTGTACTAATATGCAAAAGCACTTATAATGAAATAAAAAGTTATTTTTACATTTCCACTACAACATTTTAGTTAAGTTAATGTAATTATATGTTTTATGTGCGATGATTGGCCAGCTGTGAGCGTCCCAGGAACGAGGCCTTACAAGTTGGTATCAGAGCCAAAGTTTAAGTAAAATGGGTAAATTTCCAAAAGAAACCTAAACTGAAAATAGGACGGAAAGGGAAGGGATGCTAGTCCGAGTAGCTGCGTGCCATCAGGTATTTTCTTAATGTTAACCGAAATTATGTGCGCATGTTATGTGATTTGTTATGTGTGCCGTTAGTAGATTTAGATACTAATGCAGTTAGGATAGGAAATGCTTGGAGTATAAAGAGTAAACTAAGTGGTTAATCACAACTGGCCACTATAATTAGCGACTTACTATACTTGACATAAACTGAGCTGTTTCCTTGAATGACCGTGTTAGTGTTTGAATCTTATAGTGTGTTTTAGAGAATGGCTGGTGGAAGATCGTCAAAGGCTTCATGCGGTGGAGGTTGTGG
The DNA here is from genome assembly GCA_025506515.1 of Flaveria trinervia. NCBI lineage: Eukaryota > Viridiplantae > Streptophyta > Magnoliopsida > Asterales > Asteraceae > Flaveria > Flaveria trinervia. The sequence goes on from CM046450.1 coordinate 47,166,206, forward strand.
TGAAGGTGGTGCTAAACCACGGGTCATGAGAGGAAGGCCTAGAGCCGAAGAGGCGGTTCATGAAGAACCCGAGACCCCTTGTCCGGAGGCCAGGGACGAGAGCGCTAACTTGAGAGCCTCCGTGAAGGAGGCTGTTGTGGAGGAAGTGCATCAAGTCACACTATTAATTCTATCGTCTGTGGTGACTGAAGTGATAAAGGCTTGTGGGAAGGAGATAGAAGGGAGAGGAACAGGTCCTCGGGAGGAAGGGAGCAACCAGAGACCGAGATGGTTTTCTCCGAGGATGAGGAGGAGGAAGAAGAGCCTGCGCTGGAGGCGGCACAAGGCTGTAACTACGGGGCATTTCAAAGATGCAAGCCCCCTACTTTTGGTGGTAACGGCACTGCTGCTGCTGCTAATCGGTGGGTGAGAAAGATGGAAGCTGTTCTTGATATCAGCGAGTGTCGGGAAGACCAGAAAAAGAAGTTTGCCACCCACTCATTTGTGGACTCGGCTTTGTGCTGGTGGGAAAATGTTGTCCACACCGAGGGTAGCAGGGCTATAGGAAGAATGATGTGGCCAGAGTTGAAGAAGCTGGTGATTGAGGAGTTCTGTCCTCACCGGGAGATGGACAAAGTGGAGAGGGAGTTCCTCCAACTAGAGGTGGGGACCATGACACATCAACAACACACCATGAAGTTTAATGAGATGGCATGGCTGGTGCCGGATCAGGTGACACCTTTGTCATGAAAGATTAAGAGGTACATCCAGGGCTTGCCAGCAGATATCCGTAGGCACATGATCGCCGCCTGATCGAGCACGTTTAGGTCGGCTGTTGATTTGGAAGGAAGGTTGTATGACGAGCGAGAGGTGGTGGTGACTGAGGTGAGCGAGAAGGGTGGTGGTGACCGAAACTGGAATGGGAAATGGTTTGGACGTGGCGGAGCCGCACCAAATAATAAGGTGGCGAAGGTGGATGACCAGCATGTGGTCACGTCCGCTGTAGGATCGATGAGATATGATAAATGCAGAAAGGGGCATTCAGGGGAAGGCAAATAGGGATCAAACATCTAGTTCAAATGTGGGAAGCCTGGTCATATGGCTAGAGAATGTGGAGTTATAAGGTGTTATAACTGTGGGGAAAATGGCCATCTGAGTAGGGATTGTAAGAAGCCAAGGGCTGAAAGTCCAGTGCAGGGAAGAAGATGATCGGAACCGAAAGGCAAAAGGCGAGCGCCAGAGCGTTCATGATGATGCAGGAGGAGGCTAGGACGGACCCCAATGTTGTGTCAGGTACGTTTCTAGTAAACCAAACTTTAGCCTCTGGGTTATTTGATTCTGGTGCTATTAAAAGTTTTATTTCTGCTACTTTTTGTGCTAAGTTTCCTATTAGTAGTAGGATTATAGATATGCCCTTTGATGTAGAAACTGCCATAGGTAAGTCTACCAGGATAACTGAGATGAAAGAGGGTTATGATGTAAAATTAGAAGGCCACAAGTTTCCTGTTAGATCCTTCATGATGACCTTAGGCAGGTTTGACATAGTCCTAGGAATGGATTGGTTGGCGGACTACGAGGCGAATATTGTGTGTTCAAGAAGATGATTCGATTGATAGCACCTGACATGAGTTCGGTAACAATTTATGGTGATCGAGTCACGATGATCTTGAAAGTGATTTCAATGGCGGTGGTGGGAAAGTGCATGAGGCATGGATGTAGTGCCTACTTGGCCTATGTAAAGGATGTGGATACACCAACACCACAACTGTCCGATGTACCGGTTGTGTGTGACTTTCCGGACGTGTTTCCCAAAGACTTACTAGGAGTGCCACCTGTTTGAGAGATCGAGTTTTAGATTGACTTGATACCAGATTCCCAGCCTGTTGCGAAGGCATTGTATCGGTTGGCTATGACCGAGATGAAGGAACTAATGGAGCAATTGCAAGAGCTGCTAGAAAAGGGGTTCATTAGACCGATTATCTCGCCTTGGGGTACTCCGGTCTTATTTGTGATGAAGAAAGACGGTAGCATGAGAATGTGTATAGACTACCGTGAGCTGAATAAGCTGACAGTGAAGAATCGCTACCCCTTACCGAGGATTGATGACTTGTTTGATCAGCTTCAGGGTGCCAACTTGTTCTCAAGGATAGACCTTCGATCTGGTTACCATCAGCTGGAGGTTAAGGAGCAGGATATCCCTAAAACAGCTTTTTGAACGCGCTAGGGACACTAAGAGTTTCTTGTTATGTCTTTTGGTTTGACCAACACGCCAGCTGCTTTTATTTATTTGATGAATCGAGTGTGTTGGCCGATGTTGGATAAATCAGTGATTGTGTTTATTGATGATATCCTAATTTATTTGAAGAACGAGATAGAGCATGCCGGTCACATTCGGGAGGTTTTGGAGACGTTGAGAAGGGTGAAGTTGTATGCTAGGTTCTCTAAGTGTGTATTTTGGTTGCGCGAGGTTTAGTTCTTGGGTCATGTAGTGAATCCTGAAGGGATTATGGTGGACCAGGAAAAGGTGGAGGTGGTGATGCAATGGAAGTCACCAAAGACGCCATCCGAGATTCGTAATTTATTGGGTTTGGCGGGCTATTACAGAAGGTTCATCCAAGACTTCTCTAAGATAGCTTCCCTACTAACCAAGTTGACCCATAAGGATGTAAAGTTTTTATGGGGTCAAGATCAAGACAAAGCTTTTGAGGACTTAAAGGCGACATTGACTCAAGCTCCAGTCTTGTCACTACCCGATGGAAGTGAAGATTTGGTGGTTTATTTAGATGCTTCTTACTCAGGGTTGAGATGTGTGTGATGCAGAGAGGAAAGGTTATAGCCTATGCATCCCGATAGTTGAAAGTCCATGAGGTTAACTATCCTACTCAAGACTTGGGGTTAGTAGCTGTGGTCTTTGCATTAAAGATATGGAGGCACTACCTATACGGGACAAAGTGCACCACATTCACTAACCACAAGAGCTTGAAATACTTCTTCGAGCAGAAAGACTTGAACATGAGGCAGAGGAGATGGTTGGAGCTCATAAAGGATTATGATTACGAGATCTATTACCATCCAGGTAAAGCCAACGTGGTGGCGGATGCCCTTATCCGAAAGGAGAGACCCGAGCCAATTTGGGTGAAGGCTTATCAGTTGGTTATGACCTCTGATGTGATGACACAGTCAAAGAGTCTCAAGCCGAGGCATTAAAAGAAGATCGTTAGGTGAAAACACACTTGGTGTTAGGACCCGAATCAGACGAATGTGGATTCCTCATTTTGGGGATCTATGTGTGAAGATTATGGAGGAAGCTCATAAAACTCGATACTCTATTCATCCTAGTGCAATGAAGATGTATCAAGACATGAAGAAAGCTTATTGGTGGCCGGGTATGAAACATGGTGTAGCGGAGTATGTGAGTAAATGTCTTACTTGTTTACAAGTGAAGGCTGAGCATCAAAAGCTGTATGGAAAGATCCAACCTTTAGATATCCCGAAGTGGAAGTGGGAGCATATCACCATGGACTTTATTACAAAGCTACCACGTACTGTGCGAGGGTATGATGCTATATGGGTGATAGTTGATTGTCTGAAGAAGAGTGCTCACTTCCTACCGATCTGCGAGACATATTCATCCGAGAGGTTGGCGGATCTGTTCATTAAAGAGATTGTAACTCATCATGGTGTGGCGGTGTCTATTGTGTCTGATCGTGAAACCTGGTTTACATCTAAATTTTGGAAGATATTCCATGATGCAATGGGGACGAGGTTACATATTAGCACGGCTTATCATCCCCAGACAGATGGTCAGTCAGAAAGGACCATTCAGACGTTAGAAGATATGCTTCGGGCATGTGTCATTGATTTTGAAGGAAGTTAGGATGACCACTTACCGTTAGCTGAGTTCTCGTATAATAACAGTTATCATGCCAGCATTGGTATGCCCCCTTATGAGATGCTATACGGTAGGAGATGCAGAACGCCTGTGTGTTAGGGTGATATTGGCCATAAAGAGTTAGGGAGCGTCGAAGTGGTTGAGGCTATGACTGAGAAGCTGGAAAGGATCAAAGCCTTTATGAAGGCAGCTGAAGATAGGCAAAAGTTGTATGTTGGTAAACGACGTAGACCGATTGAGTTCCAGGTGGGTGATAGAGTTATGTTGAAAGTCTCACATTGGAAAGGTATCATTCGTTTCCGAAAGCAGGGCAAGTTGAGCCCGAGGTACATAGGGACTTTTCGAATCATTGCTCGAGTAGGAGAGGTGGCCTATAGACTAGAGTTACCAGATGAGTTAAGTGGAATTCACCCGACATTCCATGTATCTCATTTGAGAAAGTATTTAGCAGACGAGAGTATGGTTGTACCACTAGAGGATTGTAACACCTAGTTATTTTTAAAAGTCAAGATATAAAGAATAAAAGCAAGAAAGGCAATAAAGTCCAAGTGGAGGGACTAAAAGTGTCCAAAAAGGACAAAACTTTCAAAAGTTGGTGTAAAGGTGGGTATGGCCGCCCACCCTCACCTCACTCCACCATTTTTCTCGGTTTTAGAGAGAGCGAGAGAGCTAAGAATACTCTCGGTTGAAGAAGAAGAGGAAGAAGAAAAGTGAATTCGAGGTAAGAATTCAAGGTTTTTATGTTTTTATGATGGGTTTTATCCCGGTTATGTGTTTATGTGCTTATGGGTTGTGTTTGTGCTCGGGTGTGTGTGTTTTTGGTGTTGTTTTTAGGTGTTTGAACTCTTTGCAAGCGGGTTAAAAGGAAGAACACCCAAGTTGCACCAGGTGAGTTCTAGACCCCGGTTTTTACATGTTTTAAACTATCTTTAGGGCTGGAAACGTATTAAAATGATTTGACAAAGTTTATGTGTGCTTACTCGTATGTATTGTGTATGTTGGATGTTGGTTCTTGAATGTTTATAGGCTACTCATGTTTGGAATAGCCACATTATGCTTAGGACAGATGAGTTTGAGGATTGGAGTTGAAAACATCCTAGAAACATGTTTTACAGAATGCTCATGCGCCTAGATAAGTGTTCATACGCCTGAAATTGCCTTAGAAAGAATTAAGTGTAAGCCATGCGCCTAAACAGTAGCTCATACGCCCAAAATTTGCCTTAGAAAAGTCTAAGTATAGCCCATGCGCTTGAATAGTGGTCCATGCGCCTAGAAATGTTAGTCAGATGACTAAGTGTAGGGCCATGCACCCCAATAGTGCCCATGCGTCCAAGTGGCCCATGCGCCTAAGTGTTCATGCGTATGAATAGTACCCATGCGCCTAGATTAGGCTGGAATTTACTAAGTGTTTAGACGTCCAGGATTCCCCATGCGCCTGAACAGTACCCATGCGCCTGAAAGTTGCCCATGGGCCTAAGTGTTCCCCATGCGCCTGAATAGTGTCCATGTGCTTGCATAGTGCCCATGCGCCTAAGGACTTGGATTATTTTTCTAATTTTTGGGGAAAATATGTAAAGTAGGCTTTGACTTGGGAAATTCTCGGGGGACTATAAAAGTTGACTTTTGGGGTCATAGATAGTATGATGGGCATGTTATGTATGGTGATTGATGCTTATGATGATGATGATGATGATGATGTTGCATGGTTATGCATGATGTATGTTATGTATGTATGATGCCGGTATGATGATGTATGAATGATATGTTATGTTATGTTCCTATGATGATGAATGTTTATCTTTCCATGGCTTCACGTGCTATGTAATGAATGAACCGAAAATATTATGTAACGTAAAGTGAAAGATAATGAAAGAGGAACATGATGAATGAATGCATGCATTAACGAATGAATGAACGTAAAAAGTCTTGCAAGCATTTGTATGGAGGTCCACACCCAATGAAGGGTGTTAGCTCAACTGTGTGCGGGTTAGATACCCCAGAAGGATGCACACTGGGGTCCAATCCTTGTGATTGACCATATGTATGGGATCCTTGCCGCTTGCCCTAGGTACTGGAGTCAGCTTCGTGCACAATGTTCGGGGTCTATGAAAGACCTCAGGCCCAGTAACCAGCTTCGTGCACAATGTTCGGGGTGTAGCATATGGCATTGATCCGAAATGAAAAAGAAAAGATGAATGGTGAATGTACTTGCCCTAGGTACTGGAGTCAGCTTCGTGTACAATGTTCGGGGTCTATCAAAGACCTCAGGCCCAGTTACCCGCTTCGTGCACAATGTTCGGGGTAACGTACATGTCACAAGATGTAATGAATGAACGAAGGTCAATGAACGAAATGTAAGATAATAATGATATTATCTGTATGTATGTATGATGTATGATCACAAACGAATGAAACGTATAGTATGGACTCTGAAAGGAAATAAATAATGATTTTATGTATGTTCAATTCTAAACTAGAACTCACTCAGCAACGTTGACTTTTATACGTTTTCAGTTGGCAGGTAAACATTGCTGAGGATGGCACGAGGCGGCTACTCAGCTTTTTTGGATGGCATCCATTTATTTAAAGCTTTTGTGATGTAATACAACAATATAATTTTGTAACCGACAAACGATGCATTATTTTGCAAAAGTTTTTATGATGAAATGAAATGCCATTTGTTTTATGTTTCCGCTACAATGTTTTATGAATGATTAAATGAAAAGTTATTTTAATGTTTCCGCTGCAACGTTTTAGTCAAGTTAATATAATTATATGTTTTATGTGTGATGATTGGCCAGCTGTGAGTGTCCCGGGAACGGGGCCTTACAGTAACCATAATCAATCAATTGATTTTGCAACCAAAGAACTTGAGAGCAACTAGCTAAAGCAGCTATGTACTCAACCTCAACTATGGATACAGATACATTTGTTTGCTTTTTCCACTACCATGAAACAAGTCTTGGTAATAAAAATTGACATCCACCAATTATGGATGTTCTGTTGTTGTTACATCCTCCGTAGTCACTGTTTGAGTGTGAGTAGAGATAAAAGTCTCCATCTTTTGGATACCATAGACCAAGGGCTGGTTTCCCTTTAAGATATATGAAGATCCTCTTTACAACATTCAGATAGGACTCTTTTGGATCTGATTGGTACCTAGCACAAACACATACAACAAATATTATGTTAGGTCTGCTGGCAGTTAAATACATAAGGGATCCTATCATTAATCTATGCAATCTTTGATCAATAGATTTTCCTATAAGATCGGGCACAATCTTGTCAATTGTTGAAGCATGTGTTTTTACATGAAGATGTATTAGCAAGATTGTACTTCTTTAATATTTGATTAATATATTTCTCTTGATTGATAAAGATGCCATTTGTTTACCGATGAACTTTAAGACCAAGAAAGAAAGTTAATTCTCCCATTGAACTCATCTGAAACTCAGATTTCATCAATTCTTCAAAGCTTTCACACAGTCTCTTGTTTGTTGATACAAATATAATGTCATATATATATTTGAACAACTAAGAGGTCTTGATGTTTTTGTTTGAGAAAGAGAGTCTGATCAATAGTTCCCCTTTTATATCCATGCTTGAGCAAGAAAGATGATAATATTTCATACCATTTTCTTGATGCTTGATGAAGACCATACAAAGCTTTGTCAAGCTTGTATACCCTATGTGGGTAGTTAGGATCTTCAAAACCAGGAGGTTGAGCTACATAGACTTCTTCATCAATTTTCCCATATAAGAAAGCATATTTCACATCATTTGATAGATAGTGAAATTCTTATGTGATGCATAGGCTAGGAATATTCTTATGGCTTCATTTCTTCCAACCGGTGCAAAAACTTCATCATAATCTATCCATTCTTCTTGTGTATAACCTTGTGCAATCAGCCTAGCTTTGTTTCTCACAATGATACCTCTGTCATCTAGTTTATTTTTGAAGATCCACCTTGTTCTAATTGGATGTTGACCCTCAGGTAGATCAACTAGATTCTAGAATTTCTCCTTTTTGAATTGTTGAAGCTCTTCCTGTATAGCTTCAATCCAGTTATTGTCTTTTAGTGCGGCTGTGATGTTTGGAGGAACAACTTTCGAAAGAAACAAGTGTACAGATAGATGTTTGCACCTCCCCCTTGTGAAAGAAAACCTATGAATCCTAGGATCGCAATCAGGAACTATCAGGGCTAGATTGAAACAAGTTAATGATTACGGAATGATCATTAACCATTGTTTAATTGTTTAAATAATAAATATCAACACTGAATAAATATTAATTATGAAGAACATAATGATATCAGCATAATAAATAAACCAACAAGATTTTATTCAAAATAATTTCATTAAAACTTGTTAATGATTACAGATGACTAAACAATGAATGCTATGGACAAAGGCTGTTTCGAATGTGTTGATGTTTGCGATGTATTGATGTGATGGCTGCTAGGGTTTTTGTTTGATTGATTGGGTGAACCGATATGATGTTTAGTGTAAGGCCCCGTTCTCGGGACGCTTACAGCTGCCCAATCATCGCTCACAAAACATATAATTACATTAACTTGAAATAAACGTTGCAGCGGAAACATTAAAGTAACCTTTCATTTTGAAATAAATGTTTTTGCAAAATAATACAAAATTTGATACACAATTTCATTTGTTCACATTACAATGCAAAAACGTTAACAAAAGAATGCCATCCAAAATGCCTAGTAGCTACCCTGCGCCATCCTCAGCAATGCTCACATGCCAACTGGAAAAATGCATAAAAGTCAGCATTGCTTAGTGAGTTTTAGTTTTATAATAAAACATACTTTATCTTTCATTTAAAACCATTCTTTACTTTCTTTCAAATCATACCAGGTTTTAGAATGTGATCACACATCATACGTACACATAGATAATAGTTTTTATCTTCACAATTGTTCGTTTTGTACATTTATTGTATTTCATTTCCATCTAGGTCCTGTCATGTGCTTAACCCCTCTAGAGCACCAAGCAATTCATCTAGGGTTAAGCGACAAAGACCCCATACATATGGTCGATCACAAAGATTGAACCCCTGTGTGCATCCTAATGGGATATTTAACCCGCACACAATTAAGCTAACAACTCCTCATTGGGTGTGAACCTCCATACATTTGCTTAATCACACGGATTAAGCGCCAATGTGCATCCTCATGGGGTAGCTAACCTGCACACGTTTGAGCTAACACCCCTCATTGGGTGTGAACCTCCATACATTTGCTTGCAAGCCTTTCTTACGTTCATTCATTCATTAATGCATGCATTCTTTCATTTCGTTCCTCTTTCCATTATCTTCCACTTTACGTTACATAATACTTTTAATTCATTAACATTCAACGTAAAGCCACGGGAAAATAATCATATAACAAGGAACATATACATAAACATACAACAAAACCATACAAGGCACATCATACATACATAACATACACCATACATACCATCATGCATAAGCATCAATCATACATCATAACATCATCATACAATGCCCATCATATCATCTTTGACCTTAAAAGTCAGCTTAGATGAACCCCGGGAACCTCCCAAGTCAAAGCCTACATTTCACTTTTTCCCTATAAAGTCAGAAAATATTGTAAGTGTTCATCCACATTTCTTTTTGTTCATCCGCATTTCTTTTTGTTCATCCGCATTTCTTTTTGTTCATCCGTATTTCTTTTTGTTCATCCGCATTTCTTTTTATTCATCCGCATTAACCTTTGTTCATCCGCATTTCCTCTTTACTCATCCGCATTTCTTTACTCATCCGCATTTACTTACTCATCCGCATTTCCTCACTCATCCGCATTTCCTTACTCATCCGCATTTCCTTACTCATCCGCATTTCCTTACGCATCCGAATTTCCTTACTCATCCGCATTGACTTTCTCATCCGCATTGATTTATTCATCCACATTGACTTTCTCATCCACGTTGACTTACTCATCTGCATTTCCTTACTCATCCGCATTGACTTACTTATCTGCATTGACTTTCTCATCCGTATTGACTTTCTCATCCACATCTGTCAATGCTCATCCGCATTTGTCAATGCTCATCCGCATCTGTCAATGCTCATCCGCATCTGTCAATGCTCATCCGCATCTATCAATGCTCATCCGCATTTGTCAATGCTCATCCACATTTATCACACTTAAGCAGTTATTCTAAAACTTATGCGTATAAGCTACTGTTCGGGCGCATGAGCAGCCTAGGGCACACTTAACATCATAATCCGGTACCCAAACACCATCTATCATGTTCTTAGCTTAAATCATGCATTCTAAGCCTTAGAAACACAACCATAACATCATTAATCATGAACATAGCCTAAAATCAAACATACCCGCAACATACACACATTCATACATACGGTATGAAACCCTACTTTTATAAAAAGTTCATACATGCATTTCCAGCCCCAAAATCAGTTAAAACATGTAAAAGAGGGGTTCTAGAACTCACCTTAGCAGCCTCTTCAGGTAAGACTTCCTTCAAAGCCCGATTGCTACAAGTTCTCACCTAGAAACCCACTTGAATTCGACTTTTCAGCTCTTGTTCTTCAAAAACCCGAGGTTTCCGCTCCTTTTCTTTCTCTCTCTACAAAGATCTGAATTTTGTGGGTCTAGAGAGAGTGATGGGCGGCCATCACCATTTACACTCACTTTTTCAAACTTTTGTCCTTTTTGACACTTTTTACCCCTTAACTTGGGTAATCATATATTTTCTTTCTTTTTCTTCACTTTATTCTTCTTTCTTTGACTCTAAAAAAATAACCGGGTTTTACATTTGGTGTTTTCCGTCTAGTCGCTCTAGTCTCCCTAGTCTTACCTCATTTTTGATGTGAAATCTAAGAATCGTATTTATAGGCATATATGTTTCTGTTAAGGAAACACCGAATTTCTTGGTTCATGATTGACGTGTTGACTAGTTGACTTGAATGCAAGATCAGTTTGTATACTTAACAAAAGTATTTCTCTCAAACTCACTAACAAACACTCAAGAAGCAGAGTTCTTCTAAGAGTTGATTATAATATACTAAGTAACACAAGGAGAAAACAAGAGAATAATTTTCAAGTTACTTGTATATATTACTTCTCAACTAAAAGTTTACAAGAGTCTTACAAGCTTACTACAAGAGTTACAATGAGAAACTATATATACTACTATTTATAGCCAGGTATACTTTGATACCAGCTGAAATCCTCTAACTAAAGCAGATACTACAAAGCTATAGTTAAGGTATCTTAGATAATGTCTTATCTAAGATATGGTAGTCATAACATGTCCATGACTTACCTTTTGTCACCAACTAAAGTTGGCAACTTGTACTAACATATAAAGGTGAACAGTGGAATAAAGTATGGTCAACTATGTGGCCTTTTGGGAAAACGCCATGAAGTATCAGAGGTCTGTAGCAGAGTGTTAGAGACCATACTTATGCCCACTGGTTCATAGCAGCATCTTTCAAAGGTTAACTGTCTTTGAAGAACATGTTCTTCCAAAGCCTTTTATACTTCGAAAGAGGCTGCTTCTTCCGTGGCTTAGGGAATTCTACTTCGGAAGTCATTGTCTTTGAATTCTTCTAAGTCTTGAACTTCGGAAGAGAAGACTTTTTCATCAGAAGTTGGAGCTTTTCCTTCGGAAGTTGATTTTGCACTTTGTCTTCGGAAGAACTCCATTTCCTTTGGAAGTTACATACTTAGCTTTGGAAGTCCTTTACAAGTTGTACCCAAAATAGTCTAAGTGTTTGGTTTTGGTTGCACCAACCTTCTTGTTGATTCAACAAACTCCCCTTAGGTTTTTGCTACGAAACCCTCACTTGTTCCTGCTTCTCAAAACTTTTAACACTAGGGAAAGCAGATAATTATTTGTTTCTTTGTTCTTCCTGGAAGTGGTGTTGAGAAGTTTGTATGAATCATTCATAGATAGGAGATCCATTCTATCACTTTGAATCATATGTACCCTCTGATGAGTCCCTCTAAAGAGAGTTAGTTGACGAGAGTTATAGTCATACTCCCATCTAACAATTGGTTCCAATTCAGGGCCTTCCACCATTCATAGAAAGGCCTTGCCTTTGGTGGTTGACCTTTCCTTGTATTCATTCTCTCTCAGTTTCAACTCCTTTTTAATCTTGGCTTTTGCAGTTAGCTCAACAAGATGAAGGCTGCTTAGATGATTTCTGATGTGAGTAGCTATTTCGGAGTTGGAGGGATTGGAGAATGGCTTCTTTGCTAACTCATCAATATCAAATCTGCTAGAGTGCAGCATGGAAGCGGCATTTAACCTATTGCTCTCTCCATTCTCTCTCTCCATAACAAAGTTGTGCGAGGCTTCATCGAACCTCCACTAGATAATTTTCTTTCTAGGCACAAGGGGCTGACTAGGAACCTTGTCCCCTTTCTTTATATCAATTAGAGTCACCAGCTTTCTTTTAGCATCTTCTTATCATCATTTAGTGAGTCAGAGTTGAGGCCAAGGTGTTTAACAGCCTGGTCCATTGTTCCTCTTGGCAGATCAAGGAATTTATCTCTTGTGAGGGAACATGAGGATCCACCAGTATAAGTCAGCTTGATAGAATCCTCCTCATATGAGATGTCACTCAAGGTTGTGCATTTACTAAGCTTCATCTTGATCTTATTAAACTCCTCTAAGGAGAGATGTTTAGAAGGCTGAAGGGGTGGTCTGGATGGTTGTTGGGTAGGTAAAGGTGTTTGGGTTCTGGGTAAGGTTTTAAGTTGAAGGATGATTAGTTGAGGTGGTTGTGGTGATAAGATAGGTATGGTGGTTGGTGTAGGTTAGGGGTGTAAGGGTCAGAAACGGGCTTAGTTTTGATAGGGAAAGGAAATAGGAAAGGTTCAGGTTAAGGTTGGGGTTGAGTTTGGGTTGTAGGTTGGGGTTGAGGTGTTGGTTTGAAGAGCATCCCCTATCCCCTTCTGTACATCTCTTTCCTCTTTCCCAAGCGAATGTCAGCCTTGATATCACTGACATGTCGTTGGAGTGTCATTTCAGACATGGGTCCCACCTGCCTACCAGAGAAGCCATGCGCTGAAGATAATCCTTCATCCAGGCCTTCTTACCTATCTTCTTGGCAGCAGTGACCCCAACTTCTTCTTCCTTTTTCTTCTCCCTCATCTTCTTTCTCGCAGCTTTCTTCCTCTCTTTCTCCAGTTGATCATGCTCTTTGTTGAAGAGTCATAGGATCGTGTAATTATCATGTGGAGATAGTTCTTAAAGAGAGAAACCCCTGGAGGTTAGAAAACATATCCTTTCCCTCCTAAGCTACAGATTAGCTTCCCTCTTCTCCCTTTCTCTTTCCTTCTCTAAGGATAACCTTTCTGCTTCCTCCATTTGTTCAATCTACTGCATGGTTGCATTTTCTAGCTCTACTAACTCCTCTAGTGGTAGCAAAAGTATATCGTCACTGACAACTCCAAGCTTGATGAGTCTGTCAATGATCTCCACCCTTTTCTTGTTGTTGACTGCCTCCTGGTTGGCTACAACAACTTTGGAACTGGCATCTAGCAACTTCCCAGTTAGGAGTCTACCTTTTCTTTTGAGTTTCTCAATCCTCTCCTCCTCCTGAAGCTCTTCCCTAGTCATCTTCTTCTCACCTTTATCATCTTTGGAAGTGCTGGAATTGGGTGGTTCTTGGATGGAGGGTTTAGGTTAAGACATGGTGGATAAAGATAGTGAATTTGGCTGAGCTAGGGGTAGGTTGAGAAAGTCTTCACTATTCACCTCAGATGCCAGCTCTAGAATTTCATATTAGATGATTAGATCCTCGGACAAGGAGAACCGACTTTCCGTAGCTTCCATCTTAGCTTCAGAAGATTTAACTTGTTCTTCTGAGGCTTTGACTTCAGCTTCGGAATTTTGAGAGGATGCACTATCTGTCCCAACTGTTTCAGATGCTGGGCTATCAGTCCTCATTTCCCCTTCGAAATGAATCTCAGGTTCCATTTGGACCTTAACTTCTTCCACAGTGGTAGAAGGTGCACTTAACCTCTTCAGCTCTTCAGCTCCAAAGTATATCATAACCGCACTAGGGCTTGGCTGATCTAAAGAAGATCTCAATAAGAACTTGGAGAAGATTCTATTAACGTCTCTGAGCATCCTTAGGTCCATTTGCAGGACAATTTAAGAAGGCTCAGGAAAGACTGTTGCAGTGGGAGCCGAATATCTAGCAGATAAAGAAGTTAAAGCTTGCTCAGTGGTTCCTTTGTTGTTTGTCTCCAAAAATTCTCCCCCTTTTTGGTAGCATCATCTTGTAAGCAAGAGGAAGAGTTCAAGGACACCTGAGTTGGTACATGCCTAATAGATCTCTCAATCTGTTTCTCAACTAGTTGAGCCTTGAGATTTTCAATCTCAAGTTACTGAGTGGCACACTTGTCCTCTATAGTCTTAACCTTTGATTCAAGATTTAAGACTTTAGAGAGTAGGTCCTGAATGATGAGTTGCATACTACCCTCATCTTCTTTTGAAGAATCACGGGGATATGAGGTAACATACCTTGTATGTTCACCCTCACCACCAGATATGGTTTCTTGACACCCTAGTTTCCCTTGCCTAAGGATGTCTCTTTCAGAGTCATCAAAAGGAACAGTTGTCATAGATTCAATCTCAGAGTTGGTACCACTGGCTTGAGGATCCAATGAGTTTCCTTCAGTAGGGGCAGCTGAATCTACATGAGTCCCCTCCACATCCGTGGGACTCACCTCAGTTGGTTTTAACTGATGTGGGCTAGAGATAAGAGGTTCCTATAGGCTCTGTTGTTCCGTTAGAGGGTGTTGTGTAGATCAACTTCTTTGCCATGAAGAGATGTAATCTCCTTATCAGTTCTAAATAAAAGGTCAGTTGAGGATAAGGAAGTGAAGCCTAGTGACCTGGGGCTTTGGTCAATGTCTAGTGGCATTGAGCCTTTAGTTGGCTGTCCCTTTTTGGTTTCTCAAGAGAGTGTTAGGACTCTTCCTGAGGACTTGCAGCCTGGGTTTGGGGCTCAGGGAATTAAGACTAAGAAGGCTCAAATCCCATTTTGAGGTCAAAGGAGAAGGATGGTGAGACCTCTAACTGAGTGGGAGCCCATGGTTCCACTCTAGTCTTTTTGGTTTGAACAGGAAGGGTTGCTCAATCAGAGTAGACTGAGCAAGGGTTTGTTTGCATCTCTGATGTGTGTGTTTGATGGGATGAGTAGGAAGATTTGGCAAAACAAGGGTAGTTGCTGGTATGGGTTCATCACCTATGGGGTGAACAAGGATGTCACCAGGATCCATTGGCTGAATTATACCTGGAAGAAGGTCAGTGTGTCTTCCAGTGAAGTTGGTGGACACTCTCTTCAAGATCTTGAAGATGGTTGGCCTCATTTGAGGGACATGTAGAGTAGCTGCAAAGACAAGCTTACTCTGGTCCAGCTCACAATTGATTATGTGCTGAAGAAACCTAGGATACATAAAGAATGTGTCCTTTTAGAGGTTTCCTAGATGGTTAGTCAGCACAAACCTTGAGTAGTTGAGGTGGAGGCTCTTCACCAATCCATGAACTAGGTAGGCTAGTTCATATGGGATTTGATCCCATACCCCAGACTTGTTTGACAAACAATGAAGAACAACATGAAGTAGGAACTTCCAGTTATAAGAAAAATTGAACTTATAAACTATAGACCAATTCACATCTCCATCGTATCCCATTTGAAGATAGGTGTCATCAGGTCTGATTTGGGGAACTCAGTATGAGTGCCTTTATCATGGAGCTCCAAATGCTCTCGGATGACCTGTTCAGTAATGACCAACTCCTGGCTTGAAATGCTTGTTTGAATAACCCTAGCTCCATTTAGGAGTACCATTTAGGAGTACTATTTGACATTACTCTAGAATCTTCCATGTGGTTCAAGTAAACAATAGGGTTCACGGCCGAGTAGTGAAGTAGGGAGATTAGGTAAGGAAGGAGATGATGTCTGAGAAGTCAACATCCTTGGCAGAGTCAAGGAATGTGACTTGGTTATCCTGAGGGTTGAGTGCCATGGTAAGAAAGGAGATGCCGCGCAAACCTCAGGTACAATTTTCATGATTCATATTGATCTAAATTTAATATCCTCTAACACATGGGTATTGGATACGGATGTGGAACTCACATTGGAAACTTATTGCAGGGGTTCAAAAGAAGTAAGGACTTCAAGAAAGGGGATGTAAGCCTCTACATGGGGAACGGGGCAAAGGTTCAAATTGAAGGCCGAGGGGACTACATCTTGAAGCTTCCAAATGGTTTGGAAGCAATTTTGAACAATATTTTGTATGCTCCTAGTTTGACTAGGAATATTATTTCTGTTGCCTACTTAAGACAATATGGTTATGTTTTGTCATTTATTGAGAATGAAATTCATGTTTCTTTAAATGGCACATTTTATTTTAAAGCTATTCCTGTTAATGGTATTTATCAATGGTTCGTGAAAACACATTATACGATAGCTCATTGTACCAAACCACCACTAAGAAACTCAATTGGATTTGAGTGATACCTATCTTTGGCATTGCCGTCTTGGTCATATAAACAAGAAGCGCATGCAAACACTTCAAAAGAACGGTCTTTTAAAAGCAAATGAATATGATTCATTCGATGTATGTGAAACTTGTTTACAAGGTAAAATGACTAAGGCACCTTTTGGTGGCAAGGCCAAATGGGCAAAAGATTTATTAGGCATCATACATTCGAATGTATGTGGTCCTTTTAAGCCAATGACTAGGTACCATGAAAGATACTTCATTACCTTTATCGACTACTAAGTCGATATGGTTATGTGTACTTGTTAAGACACAAAGATGAAGCTTTTGAAATGTTCAAAATCTTCCAAAATGAAGTAGAAAATCAACTCAACAAGAAAATAAAAATTCTCCGCACTGATAGAGGAGGTGAATACCTAAGTGATGCTTTTAGAGATCATCTTAGAAGTTGTGGTATTTTCTCACAACTATCTCCACCTGGAACGCCACAACATAATGGCATGTCCGAGAGGAGAAATCGAACTCTATTAGATATGGTTTGATCTATGATGGCTACAAGCTCACTGCCTCTATCATTTTGGGGTTTCACTTTGCTCTCTACGGCCCGTATTTTGAATATGGCCCCAACCAAGAAAGTGGAAACGACACCTTTTGAAATATGGCATGGAAGAGTTCCATCACTGTCATATTTAAAGGTATGGGTTTATAAGGCTTATGTTAAGATTCCCACCTCTAACAAGCTAGAAATCCGTTCCACTAAGTGTATCGTCATTGGATATCCCAGAGATTCTATAGGATATTATTTCTATGATCCATTGGAACAAAAGGAGTTTGTTGCCAAGAAGGCTGAGTTCTTAGAAGCTAAGTTCCTTACGGAAGGAACTAGCGGTAGAACTATGGATCTTGAGGAGGATCAAGAACCACAAAATAATACACGTTTGGTTAATACTAGCACTCAACACGAGGATGTTAAGAATGATCAAGTGGTTGATCAAAGTACACAGAACGTTCGCAGATCTGGTAGAATTTGTAATCCACCTGAATGATATGGAATTTTCATAGAGGGATGCTATGTGGTAGATTCCGATGAATCAACCACCTATCATGATGCAATGTCCAATTTGGACTATGACAAATGGCTTGAACCCATGAATGTTGAGATGCAATCCCTGTATGACAATCACGTGTGGGACTTGGTTGAACCACCTCTTAACTCCAAGATAGTTGGAAGCAAGTGGGTTTTCAAGAAGAAAACCGATATGCATGGAAACTTGGATACTTATAAAGCTAGAATTTTAGCAAAAGGATTTACTCAAACTCAAGGGGTTGATTATGATGAGACCTTCTTACTAGTTGCAATGCTAAAGTCTATTAGGATATTATTTGCCATAGCTGCTCATTATGATTATGAGATTTGGCAAATTGATGTCAAAACCGCTTTTCTAAATGGATATCTTATGGAAGATGTCTATATGGTTCAACCTGAAGGTTTTGTCAACTCAAAACATCCTAAGAAAGTATGCAAGTTAAAGAAATCAATCTATGGATTGAAACAAGCATCAAGAAATTGGAATAACCATTTTGATGAAGAAATAATCAAATTTGGGTTCAACAAAAACGCTGATGAAGCATGTGTATATAAGAAAGATAGTGGGAGCATCACCAGTTTCCTAGTATTGTATGCCGATGACATCCTATTATTTAGAAATGACATTCCAACCATGGAAGGTGTAAAAACCTAGCTTGGAAGTTGTTTCTCTATTAAGGATCTTGGTGAAGCAGCCAATATTTTAGGAATAAAGATCTATAGGGTAGATCAAAGCGGTTGATAGGTTTGAATCAAAGTGCATACATTGATAAGATCTTGAAAAGGTTCAAGATGGAAAACTCTAAGAAAGGTACCATACCTATTCAAAGAGGAACAATATTGAGTAAGACTCAATGTCCAAGCTCAAAGGATGAGGAAGACAAAATGAAGGGCATTCCGTATGCATCTACTATAGGATCCATCATGTATGCAATGATATGCACTAGACCAGACGTGTCATGCGCTTTGAGCATGACAAGCCGATACCAACAAAATCCTGCAAGCAGTTGTCACACCACCGCTAAGAGCAGAAACACAAGGATGTAACAAGATGGGATCGTCATAACACATGGTAAACATAGAGATGCAATATAATAAATGATGATAAAGCGTGTCATGACGACACCCGACACAAAGGAGACTTGTGTCGTGTTTAGTCAATATTCACGACAACATAGCCATAAGCATAACATGATAAATGATTCACGTAATCAAATGAAGATAACATTGTAATGTAATTCCCACAACCCGGGAACAAGTATCAAAAGAATGAAGTTGTGCAATTAGACTATAACAATGTTCCAAAATGAATGTTTGTCAAGTATGTTTAGTCTCAAAAATGCATCCTAGGGTCTCCACTAAGGCAACACACCTAGATCTTCAATTAGCATTGTCACCTGAAAAGATATGCTCAAAATGGTCAACAAAATTGTTGGTGAGCTCGCAGGTTTAAATAGTAAATAGTAAGTAATTGATACAATATATTAATTTGTTGTGGAATACCGCGCATACAATATGAGTAAACAAAATCACATGACAATGAGCTTTACAACCAAACCTAATGACGTACACACAGAATCTTGTCCGAATATATTCACCCAAGGCCCGTTCTGGCCACTGTTGGTACCAACTAGTATACCAACAGACAAGGGTGAGGGTGTCAACCCAGTAGTACTACCAATACCTATCCGTCGATTCCCACACTGGAATTAAATGGTTGCAAAGAAAGTACCACACAACAAACTCAAGCATGTATCAGATTAGTAATCACAAAACAGTAACACGTTGTTTCCAAGTATGTAAATTGTATGTAAGTTGTACAGCATAGAAAATGGGTGACCATACTTTTCCCTAATGTTTGTAAATATTGAAGTATTGTATAAGCGTAAAAAGGGCCCACGAAAGTCACTTGTTAGGTGGTAAGTATGAATGATCAAAGTTCCCAAATGTTGGATGCAATGAATGGTCAAACACCTAATGAGAGTTATTGTTAAGCATTAATGACATGGGTAAAGTAAATAGTAACGTTCTGTTGGTTCGGGTTGTATCGGTTTGGTCGTGTGTAACACACACAAGCAGACACACGTATTAGATCTTATGTAGATCCAAGTACTAGAAGTCGTCGCCATTGCAGATGATATTTGTGTAAAAGTTCCATTGTTATTAGAGAAGTATTTGGTAAATATTAGTAGTTACAAATCAGTTGTTGATAATTGTAAAATGTTAAGTTGATTTGATTTGGAATAACATTAATAAGTTTGATAGTGTTGACTTTAACATTGTCATTAGCAATGGCAACCGTGTCAATGTCACCTTACCATCATACAACCTACACACACCACAAACAAGAAAGAATTCACACACAGCAACTTTAGTCGCACGATGGACCAGACGCGCGACTCAACACTCCATCCGCACGAATCAACCTTCATTCGTATGAATAAGCTTCATTCGTACCATTGAACCTTCATTCGTGCGACTAAGCATTCAGTCATACCACATAGCACCCAATCGCACAACTCAACATCCATATGCATGAATCAACCTTCATTCGTACGAATCAGCTTCATTCGTATGACTGAACCTCCATTCGTGCGACTAGGAATTCAGTCGTGCGATACACACACAATCGCACATATTCATTCGGTCGCATTGCCTCAATCGCACACATACACACAGGCGCACACATTCATTCGGTCGCATTAACTCAGTCGCATGGTAGACCCAGTCGCCAGAACAGTAGAATCACGAATGCAGAAGTGCAGAGCAGCCTTCGGCTACTCCGTGCATGAGATTTACACCACAAGCACTTCCAAAAACACCTTTTGCATACACCCAAACAAGAAGAACACACAGGAAGACATCACACGCACCCACATGACCTCATGTGCTCAGGTTGGCCCCGAGCACCCGAAACCCTAAAAGGACAGCAATAAACAAACAAGAAAAAGGATGACCAAAGTCTTCTACCTGCAAGAATGGAGTAGACTCAGCTGTAGCGAGGTATTGCCAGTGAAAACGTGTAGAAATAGGGCGGTTTTGGTGCAAGGAGGAGGAGAAAAGTGGAGAAGAAGAAGATGAAGAAGAAAATGGAGTAATGGAGGCTAGGGATGGAATATGGGTATTTATACCTGGCCCTAGTTTGGCAAAATGTCACATTTGGTCCCTGCACTTAGCCCCCGAGTTCCTAAATTTGCTTCGGTGAAAACGACTTTAATAGGCTAGTTATATTAATGATAAAAATGTAATTAATGATATTGGTAACTTAAAAATGGTTTTATTAATAACAATAATATTATATAAGAATGGTATATTTACTGATAATGATGATGAAAATTGTAAAAGTTTTAAAGATAGCATACGTTTACGATGAGAGCACAAGCATAAAGATGATAAAGCAAGAATGATATCCACACAAATAGTTTATAAGGATGAGGAATGAACGTTCGAGAAAAGTTAACAGAAACCACGTTAATTGACGGACCCGTATGTGACGGATGTCACAGTATCCCCCAGTTGAGAGAATTTCGTCCCGAAATTCAGCTGGAGTTAGGTCCAAGAGTGTCATCTTAAATAGATGTGGATACTTAAGTTTCATCTGGTCTTCCCATTCCCAGGTAAACTCTGGCCGTCATTTTGAATTCCATATTATGCGGACAATTGGTATTCTGCTGCGCTTCAATTGCCTGACCTTTCGATCCATGATCTCAATGGGTTCCTCAACACAATGAAGCTTTTTGTCAATCTTGATGTCCTCAATTGGTACGTGTAGGGGTTCTTCAGCCAAACACCTCTTGAGGTTCGACACGTGGAAAATATCATGTACGTCGTTGAGTTCCTGTGGTAACCTTAATCGGTAAGCCACTGGACCGATTCTTTCTGTAATCTCGAATGGTCCTACGTATCTTGGGGCTAACTTCCCTTTCTTTCCAAACCGAAAAATTCCTTTCCAAGGAGAGAGCTTGAGTAAAACTCGATCCCTAATGTTAAATTCTAGAGGCTTCCGATGGTTGTTGGCATAGCTCTTTTGGCGATCCCTGGTAGCTTTTAGTCTATCTTTGATTTGGAAAATCTTGTCGGTTGTTTCTTGAATGATCTTTGGGCCTGTTAACTGACTTTCACCAAACTCGACCCAACAAACAGGTGATCTACATTTCCTTCCATACAATGCTTTGAATGGAGCACATCCAATGCTCATATGGTAGCTATTGTTGTAAGAGAACTCAGTCAACGGTAAATGAGTGTCCCAACTACCCCTAAAGTTGATTACACACACCCCAGCATGTCTTCCAATGTTTGTATAGTTCGTTCACTTTGGCCGTCTGTCTATGGGTGATAGGCGGTACTCATATCTAATCAAGTGCCCATCGCTTTCTGTAATGTCTGCCAAAATCATGAAGTAAATCGGCTGTCACGGTCGGATATGATCGACACCGGCACTCCGTGCCTTGTCACGACCTCCTTGATGTACAATATCGCCAACTTAGCCATTTTGTAGTCTTCTCGGATCGGCAAGAAATGAGATAACTTCGTCATCGATCCACTACGACCCATATCGAGCATGCCCGCTGCTCATTCTAGAGAGTTTGGTAATGAAATCCATGGCTATGTTCTCCCATTTCCATTCGGGAATCTCAGGTTGCTGTAATAATCCCGATGGTTTCTGGTGTTTGGCTTTAACTTTCGATCATGTCAAGCATCTGCTGACGTACATAGAAATGTCTTTCTTCATGCCTGGCCACCAATACAGATCTTTGAGATCGTGGTACATCTTGTCTGCACCAGGATGAATAGAATATCGCATCTTGTGTGCTTCATCCATGACCAAGGTACGTACACCTCCCCATCTGGGTACCCATATACGATCCATGAAGAACTGTATACCATAATCCTTGCAACTCATTTGTTTATCCAACCCTCAGAATTCTTCTCCCGCATGGTTTTCCTCTTTCAATGCCTCACTTTGTGCAATTTGGATCTGAGTTTTCAAATTAGTTTGAATAGTCAATCCCAACGCTCGAGCACGTAGTGCTTTCATGCGTTCTTTGCGGCTTAGAGCATCAACCACCACCTTCGCTTTCCCTAGATGATACCGCATTTAACAATCGTAGTCACTAAGTAGTTCTACCTAACGTCCCTGACGCATATTAAGTTCCTTCTGATCCAGGATATGTTGGAGGCTTTTATGATCTGTGTACATGATGCATTTGGTTCCATACAGGTAATGCCTCCATATCTTAAGTGCAAATACTACAACGCCCAACTCAAGATCATGAGTTGTATAGTTCTTTTCGTGCACCATAAGTTGTCATGAAGCATAGGCAATCACCTTATCCTTCTACATTAGCACACATCCCAATCCTTGATATGAAGCATATCAGTACACCACAAAATCATCCGTTCCGTCTGGGTGGGACAATATCGTTGCGATGCACAACTTCTCTTTCAACGTTCGGAACGCTTGTTCTTGTGCATGTTCCCAGTCAAACTTCTTGTCATTTTGAGTCAACAATGTTAATGGTTGAGCAATCTTTGAAAAATTTGTGATGAAGCGATGATAGTATCCGGCCAATCCTAAGAAATGCCGTATTTCTGATGGTGTATGGGGTACATCCCATTTCTTCACCACTTCAATCTTACTGGGATCTACATGAATCCTATCCTTATTCACCACATGCCCCAAAAATTTCACTTCTCGCAACCAAAATTCACACTTTGAGAACTTGGCAAAAAGTTTCTCTTCCCGTAACAGTTCTAGTATTGCCCGGAGGTGTTCTTCATGATCCTCTTTCGATCGGGAGTAGATAAGTATATCGTCAATGAATACAATCACAAACGTATCCAAGTAAGGTTTACACACCCGATTCATTAGGTTCATAAACACAGCTGGTACGTTAGTCAGCCCAAACGACATGACCATGAACTCATAGTGGCCATAACGAGTTCTAAATGCTGTTTTCGGTATGTCATCCTCGAAAACCCTTAGTTGATGATATCCAGAACGAAGGTCGATCTTTGAGAAATATGAAGCTCCTTGCAGTTGATCAAACATATCGTTGATCCTGGGGAGAGGATACCGATTCTTCACGGTTAATTTGTTCAACTCACGGTAGTCGATACACATTCGGAACGATCCATCTTTCTTTTTGACAAATAACACCGGTGCTCCCTATGGTGAGTGACTCGGCCGAATAAAACCCTTCTCCAGTAGTTCCTGTAGCTGGCTGGACAACTCTTGCAATTCAGATGGTGCTAACCGATATGGCGTCTTTGCTACCGGTGTAGCTCCAGGAACCAACTCTATACGAGATTCCACCTGTCGCGGAGGAGGCAAACCAGACAAGTAATCCGGAAATACATCTGGGTAGTCCCGTGCTACTGGAATATCTACCAATTTCCTCCCCTCTTCCTTCCTTTCTATTACGTGAGCCAGAAATGCATAGCACTGCTTTCGTAAACTTTGGCGTGCTTTCATGTAGGAGATAAGCTTTAGGTTTCTTCCCGGTCGTTCTCCTTGAATCTGAGCACCTCCCCATTTGGCATAGGGATTCGTACTACTTTGTCCCGACAAACAATCTCAACTCCATGTTTCGACAACCAATCCATTCCCACGATCACGTCAAAACTTCCTAACTCAAAGGGTATCAATCTATATCCAAGGCATGGTTTGTTCAATATCATCGAGCACTTCCTAACAATCCCATCGGGCTGAACAACCCTACCATTGGCCATTTCTACAGAGTAGCTAGTTTCTAGCCTACTAGGACTCAAATTAAGCAATCGCACAAACTCATAAGATATAAAGCTATTGTCTGCTCCAGTATCAAATAATATAGATGCAAAGTGATGATTGAGTAAGTGTGTACTCGTGACAACATTCGGGTCCTGACGGGCGTCGTTGGCTCCAATGACAAATGCATGTCCCCGAGCTGTATTTCCTTGATTCGCCGGGCATTGATTTCCAGCTATGGCCATCACTTGCTGCTCGTTGTTCCCTTGCTGACCAGGCGCCCGATTCAGTCTGGGGCACATGTTTCTGTAGTGATCAGGGCCTCCACACTCACAACAGACCCAGGAATTCCTGGCGGGGTTAACCGCGTTGACCGGTGCCACCAGATTCGGCGCCACTCTGCAGTCTTTTGCTAGATGCCCCGGGTGTCTACAGTTCACACACACCCGACATGACATTCTTGGGGGATGATGGAAGTTGCACCTGTCACATTTGGGGTGCGGCCCAACGTACTCTCTTTTGCCCTGTGTCACGGCCACAAAATTTCTGTTGGTCTTGGCCCTTTTGTCAAATTTCCCGGCACTCGACCGGCTCGTTTCCCCAACATCCTTTCTTTTCTCTGCTCCTTTACCCAAGACCCTTGTTCTCACCATCTCGTCTGTCAGAGCGCCAACCTTCAGAGTTGCACTCTGGATCGTAGGAGGACCAACTGCTATTGCCATCGCTAGGATTTGAGGCACAAGTCCCCAAATATACCTCTCGATCCTCTTTGATTCTGGAGTGACCAGATGTGGAACCAATCTTTCCAACTCATGAAAATGGTCAGTGTAAGCTGCGTGCCCAACCCCTACCATAGCATGATTCCAGAATTCATGCTCCAGTTTTTGCATCTCATTGAGGGGGCAGTACTCTTCAGTGATCAGTGATTTAATTATGACATTTGTATTGCTAATTCTCTTCCCCTAGCCTGAACCTGGGTGTTCCACCAAGTTAGTGCTTTGTCCTGTAATGAACACATGGCATACTTGATCTTCTGGCTATCAAGGCATTCGATGATGTCAATTACTACCTCTATTTTCTCAAGCCACCTGGACAGGGCTATCGCTCCACCTTTTCCATCAAACTCTTTGCAGGCCACAAACTCCTTGTATGAACATCTCCTTCTAGCATTAACAACCCCAGTCTCATTACTGGCTGTTCCACCATTCCCGGTCTCCTGATTACTCTCGTTGCTAGTCGGGTTTCCATTACCTACTTCAGTTTCAATCCCACCTTGACCTCTTTCTCCACCACCCTCATTTTTATTGCCACCATCCCGTGGGGGTGGTGTTGCTGAAGTGCATCGCTCACTTGGGCCACTATAGTCGGAATCAGTGCGGTCAGTTGTTGGCGATCAAAGCTGCCATATTAGAGTTTCCTGTTCCCTGATTATTACTGGCAGGGCCATCACTTGTTCTTGGTGCTCTACCTCTGCCTCTGCCTCTACCCCTCAGGCTTCACTTCCGCCACTGTTGTTGTGGGTAACTCTTCGAGGCGGCATTTTCTAATCCTAAAAGTAATAAACACATAAGCTTTAACCATTTCAGAGTATATTATCCATACGACTCATCAAAGTCCAGCATTCCAAGTTAATATCACACTTATTGTTACCACACATCACATACAAGTCGTGTAGTCCTCACACCATGAATTGGTAATGTTTCAATAGTAGTCCATCATAATAATTGCAAACCCATGCATATAATCACGTTTAGTCTAGCGAAGGTTGTCTATCTCCTCCTCTTTTGAGGTTTCAGACATAACCTCCTCAGGGTCAATCTCAATGTCCGAAGTCAAGCGCAATAGCATGATCTTTGAAGATCTCTTCGGGTTCAATACCCGAATTTGATAAACCAACTCGGCGCGTAGAGGGAACAGAAGATCCAATGGAAGCATCCCATAAAGAGTGAGCATAAGGGCTCCCTCACATGGTGAAAAGATCACAAGGAAGATTGATAAATGAACAAGTAACAAGGAACACACATGAGATATAAAATGCACACAACCTTAGCATGCAAATCTACATGAAGGTTCCTAGGTTAAGTCTAGGTCAAGTGAATTGCCTAATTCTCTATAACCGATGGCTTTGATACCAGTCTGTCACACCCCCACTAAGAGCAGAAACACGGGGATGTAACGAGACGGGATCGTCATAACACATGGTAAACAATAGAGATGCAATGTAATAAATGATGATAAAGCGTGTCATGATGACACCCGACACAAGGAGACTTGTGTCGTGTTTAGTCAATATTCACGACAAGATAGCCATAAGCATAACATGATAAATGATTCATGTAATGAAATGAAGATAACATTGTAATGTAATTCCCACAACCCGAGAACAAGTATCAAAAGAATGAAGTTGTGCAATTAGACTACAACAATGTTCCAAAATGAATGTTTGTGAAGTATGTTTAGTCTCAAAAATGCATCCTAGGGTCTCCACTAAGGAAGCACACCTAGATCTTCAATTAGCATTGTCACCTGAAAAGATATGCTAAAAATGGTCAACAAAATTGTTGGTGAGCTTGCAGGTTTAAACAGTAAATAGTAAGTAATTGATGTTGTATAGTAATTGTTGTGGAATACCACGTATACAGTATGAGTAAGCAAAATCAAATGACAATGAGCTTTACAAGCAAACCTAATGATGTACACACAGAATATTGTCAGAATATATTCACCCAAGGGCCCGTTCCTGGCCACTGTTGGTACCAACTAGTATACCAACAGACAAGGGTGGGGGTGTCAAACCAGTAGTACTACCAATACCTATCCGTCGGTTCCCACACTGGAATTAAATGGTTGCAAAGAAAGTACCACATAGCAAACTCAAGCATGTATCAGATAAGTACTCACAAAACAGTAACACGTTGATTCCAAGTATGTAAATTGTATGTAAGTTGTACAGCATAGAAAATGGGTGAGCATTCTTTTCCCGCATGTTTGTAAATATTGAAGTATTGTATAAGCATAAAAAGAGGCCACGAAACTCACTTGTTAGGTGGTAAGTATGAATGATCAAAGTTTCCAAATGTTGTATGCAATGAACGGTCAACACCTAATGAAAGTTACTTTTAAGCATTAATGACATGGGTATAGTAAATAGTAACATTTGGTTGATTTGGGTTGTATCGGTTTGGTCGCGTGTAACACACACAAGCAGACACACGTATTAGTCTTATGTAGATCCAAGTACTAGAAATCATCACCATTGCCGATGATATTTGTGTAAAAGTTCTATTGTTATTAGAGAAGTATTTGGTAAATATTAGTAGTTACGAATCGGTTGTTGATAATTGTAAAATGTTAAGTTGATTTGATTTGGAATAACATTAATAAGTTTGATAGTGCTGACTTTAACATTTTCATTAGCAATGGAAACCGTGTCGATGTCACATTATCATCACACGACTTACACACACCACACACAAGAAGGAATTCACACCCAGCAACTTCAGTCGCACGACGGACCAGACGCACGACTCAACACTCCATCCGCACAAATCAACCCTCATTCGTACGAATCAGCTTCATTCGTATGATTGAACTTTCATTCGTGCGTCTCAGCATTCAGTCGTACCACACAGCACCCAATCGCACGACTCAACATCCATACGCATGAATCAACCTTCATTCGTATGAATCAACTTCATTCGTACGACTGAACCTCCATTCATGCGACTAGGCATTCAGTCGTGTGATACACGCACAATCGCACACATTCATTCGATCGCATTGACTCAATTGCACACATACACACAGTCGCACACATTCATTCGGTCGCATTGACTCAGTCGCATGGTAGACCCAGTCGCTGGAACAGTAGAATCACGACTATAGAAGTGCAGAGCAGCCTTCGACTGCTCCGTGCACGAGATTTACACAACAAGAACTTCCAGAAACACCTTTTGCACACACCAAAACAAGATGAACACGCAGGAAGACATCACACGCACCCACACGACCTCATGTGCTCGGGTTGGCCCCGAGCACCCGAAACCCTAAAAGGACAGCAGTAAACAAACAAGAAAAGGGACGACCAAAGTTGTCTACTTGCAAGAATGGAGTAGACTCACCTGTAGCCGAGGTCTTGCCGGTGAAAACGCGTAGAAATGGGGCGTTTTGGTGCAAGGGGGAGGAGAAAAGTGGAGAAGAAGAAGATGAAGAAGAAAATGGAGTAATGGAGGCTAGGGCTGGAATATGGGTATTTACACCCAGCCCTAGTTTGGCAAAATGTCACATTTGGTCCCTACACTTAGCCCCCGAGTTCCCAAATTTGCTTTGGTTGAAAACGACTTTAATAGGCTAGTTATATTAATGATAAAAATGTAATTAATGATATTGGTAACTTAAAAATGGTTTTATTAATCATAATAATATTATAAAAGAATGGTATATTTAGTGATAATGATGATAAAAATTATAAAAGTTTTAAAGATAACATACGTTTACGATGAGAGCACAAGCATAAAGATGATAAAGCAAGAATGATATCCACAAGAATAGTTTATTAGGATGTGGAATGAACGTTCGAGACAAGTTAACAGAAACCACATTAATTTATGGACCTTTAGGTGACGGATGTCACAGCAGTCATTAGATGGCTGTTAAGAACATACTTAAGTAACTAAGGAGGACTAAAGATATGTTCCTAATCTATGGATCTGGTGAGGAGGAACTCATAGTAAAGGGTTACACGGATGCGAGTTTCCAAACTGATCAGGATGATTCATGATCACAATCAAGGTACATTTTCATCTTGAATGGAGGAGCAATCTCTTTGAAGAGCTCTAAGCAAGATGTGGTGGCTGACTGGATAGGATTTGAGAAAGATAATCTCAGTTGATGTGAATCAATAAGGACCGAATATAGTGATTGAGTCAAAGATTGAGAGGCGGAATTAGACAATCAATAAACATTGAATACACATGATACTCATAAATATGTTTGTATATATTGAATACTTTGATTGATTGATTACAAGAACATTCAATGCAAACAGAACATTCTAGGAATTTAGAATCAAATCAAATTACAGACAAAGGTTACCTATGTATGAGGTATACTATTCTATTTATAGGCAGACACGTTGCCATTACAAAAGACTAAACTACCCTTACTAAAGCTAGTTTAAGTCTTCATCAGCATTGGCTGTTGATCATCCGCATTGACAAATGCGGATGAGTTGACTTCATCAGCATTTCTTCAACCGCATTGAAGTTCGGTCATCCGCATTGGTAAATGCGGATGAACAAAACACTTGTCCGCATTTCTTTGGTAATCCGCATTGGTCAATGCGGATGAAAAAATGTATATCTGCATTTGTTAACTTGTCATCCGCATTGACAAATGCAGATGACCAACACTTGTATTTTTCTTCTTATTCAGCAGATACTTGTCTTGATCCGCATTTGTTCTTGGACATGAGGGATTCCAGCAGAGCAACCATCCACCACTTGAATTGGCATGTATGATCCTTTCAGGGTCCAACAATACTCCCCCTAAGGATTATACAGCCTATGTACTTCAAGGATTAGAGGGTGGATTGGGTTGTGAAGATTCTGCTGGTTCTAGTGCTGTTGATGAAGGATCAGTGATTGAAGGGTCCAAGATTGCTTTGATCATGTTTGAGAACTCTTTAGCATCAGTCAATCTTTCCTTGTTGAACACATGTATCTTCATTTGACTCATATCATGAATGGCATTGATTAGCATCTTCCTTAGTGAGATGGGCTCCCAAATAGATACAGTAGACAATCCATTTCTATGAATAAGGAGAGCACCATCCACATCAACTTCTAGTTTAACAATGTTGCCAAACTGCAATGGAGTCCTTTTCTTTTTCCTTATCTCCTTCTTTTTGTTGATTCTGTCATAAGCCAACTTCAGAAGTTTGATGCATTGGAGGAAGAAGTACATGTCAGTTTCCCCAAGTCTGTTTCTTATTTCTCTAAAGTGCCTTGTATAGATGTAGTGGATATATGATTCATCTAGCAATCTTACCTCATATCCACTAAACAATCTTATTTCAGATCCTTCTTTTCCTCCCCATTTTCTTTCAATCACTATTTCATAATATTTCTCATCATAATACACATTGGATATAGGCAGTGAGGAATGTGTACTAGCAATACTTTTACTTTTTAGTGATTCTGTGGGTTTGACTTTAAGTTCAGGAAGATCACCTCTTCTGCTGATTTCTTTTCTTTCTTGTCAAGAGGGTTTACAAAAGATCTGTCTTTTCTCATGCAAATGGTTTTTAGTGAATTGAAGTTGTTGGTTCTTTTGAACATTCTCAAAATATCTTCAAACTCATAACCTCTGAACATAGCTGTATGATTAATCAATTCCAATTGAGCTAGTTCTTTTAAGTCATGGATCTCCAGGGTACTTACTAGGGCTGAGTATTCAGTGAAAAATTGAACAAGCCTTGAGATCCTTTTCACCATAAACATGTTCCATGAACTATCATACTTCCAGGCGATTATTTTCTGATCAACTTTGCCTTTTGGAGTGGAGACACCTCTTATTAGCTCTGATGTGGTTAACCCTTCTTGTAAAGTAACTTGAGATGGTTCAGCAAACCATTCAGGGTATTTATGCAGAATAGGTGCCAGATAGTCTTGATCTTTTTGAGTGAGTTGCATGTCTTGAGCAGATACTCTTATTCTGGGATCTTGACTGACAAACTCCTCCTCCATCTTTTTCATTCTTTCCTTCTTCTCATCGATTACTCTAAGTATAGCATCCCTGAGAGAGTTTGTCTTCATATTAGCAAGTTTTCTCCTTGTAAATCCTTAGGAAGACAAATATTCTTTCATCTCCTTATCAGACTTGCTATATGGATCACGAAGGGTAGTCTGTGAAGTTTCAGCAGGTTTGGATTTTAGGACAGACTTTGTCTTTCAAGGTTTGGGGGACAAGGATTTCTCATACTCTGCTTCAACCATAGGGTCAAGCAGCTTGTTTACTTTTTCTTCTTCTGCTATCATACCCTCATAAGTTAGCTTGAATACCTCATCAGGATCATAGCCGTGGTCAATAAGAAATAAAGCTTTTGACATCAAATCATCAGTTTTGCCTTTCTCAATCATATCATGCACATTTGATTTTTCTTTGACATGGCTATCTTTGACAATTTGATCCTCATGAGTATATTCTTCTTCAATTTCTCCCTCTTCTCAGATCAATATAATCAGTCCTTGCTTTCAGTTGAGCTTCAGCCTTTTCATGCTCTTCAAGAAATTCAGCAATGGCTGCAAGACTGCGGGGATCATCCTTTTTAGTCTTTTTGATTGGTTCTTCTTCCACCATAGGTCTTTTACCCTTAGCCTTTTCAGCAAGATACTTTCTTTTTCGGGTAGGTTTGAATTGGAGTAAAAGAAGAGGTTTCTGGAATTTTAGTTTCATCAGGCACTCTTTCAGCCTCTTTGATTGTTTCATCCTTTTCATTTATTATTCTTTGATCCTCACAGATTTTTGTCATTAATTCTTTCTGATCATGAGACAGTGATACAGCAGGTACAATTTGTAAACTCAATTCTTCTCTAACAGGACAGGATATTGAGGAATTTCAACTATAGTCTCAGATGAGCTTGTTTGATCATTTATGAAGTCCCAGATTTTGTCATCAATAATAAAGTCTTCTGATGAAAACATGTCAAGTGCCTTGATCATGTCATTGAATTCAGCCTCTTCTTTAGAACTGGGAGCTTCTGCTTCACCTGAGTAAATCACTAACTCCATGTGGATCCTTCTTGTCTGGATCCCATGTTTTCTTCTTCTTCTTGATAGTAGTACAAGTTTGCTCATTCACTTTTTCAGACTCTCTCCTTAGTTCAAGGATTAATTCAAGTTCAGCTATTCTTTGAATGAGAGCTTTATTGAGATTGTAGATTGCTGATTGTTTCATTCTGCTCCTCTATAATTTCTTCTTGTTCAGCCATGGCTACAGTCTGGATGGTTAAAGTGTCAACATGACCACTTATTTCATCCTTGGACAGTTGAAGAGCAGCCTTTAAATTCTCAATCTCACCATCCTTCTTCTTCTTTTCAGTCTCATACTTTTCTTTTAAGGCTTTCAATTCTGCATCTTTTTCATCTAACTCCATCAATCTGTCTTGAATTATGCTAGCTCTTCTGTTGAGTATTTTCTCCAGTTCTTCAATTCTTTTCAACAGTTGAGAAATCATCTCATCTTTTTCATCAGGTTTTAAGACATTTGATTCAGTACAACTTTCTGAAGGAGTAGCTTTAGAAGTTGTTTCTTTTCTGATGATGATCCTCCTCATCTGAAGATGATTTGGATTTTCTTGAAGAACCAGTGGAGTCATCAAGGTTTACAGGTTCTGTGTTGGTGGTGATGATTGAATGGGAGATGTATGAGGTGGTTGAATTGGAGATAAGAAAGGTGAGGTGATTGGTTCAGATATATGTACTGGTGATTGGGGGGTATATTTTGAGGTGAACGCTGAGGTATAGGTTGTGGTGATGGAGGTGGTAATTGTGTAGGAGTATGATGTAGTGATGGTGAGGTGAGTGTTGTGGAGATGGTTGAGGTGAGTGTTGTGGAGATGGTGAAGCAACAGGCTGTTCTAGTTCAATCTGTTGAATCATCCAAGGAAGAAGTGGTGAATGAGCTCCACTGTAGAAGTTCCTAGGATCCCTTTTCTTTATGTACTTGTATGATTTTGCATCATAGTGGGGAATATCAAGTACTGGTCCCTGAATGACCGCATTTGGGAATGCTTCATTGATTAGGCATTGGAGGAATCTTGGGTACATCAGAAATTTATATCTCCTTCCTTCTTGGACATTGGATGTCATGCCATTGAAGACATAGGCAGACATGTTGAAGGGTTGGTTGGTGCAGAGAGCACATATTGCTGATGATGTTGTGATGGGAATATCATTCCATCCTGTTTTCCTTTTGGACAACACATGCTGATACAAATGAATCAGAAATCTCCATTGTAAATCTACCAAACCCTTGACTATCTGTTTAGCTTCAAATCCACCTTCATAACCAATTTCTGCAAAGAAAGAGGTTATGGTATCTTCTTCAAGTTCCAATGGTGCTTGAGCATCATCACCAAACCTCAAGCATCTTCTAACACTTTCTTCAGTAACAATCAGTGTATGCTCACTGTCAATTCTCCCTGTCAGTGATCTTATTCCATCATCCTCAACAACTTCAGCTGACTCCCAAAAGTTTCTGATGCAGCTTTCAAATATGGTGGGTCTTACTGTCATGGCATAAGCTACCCTTGTAGTAGAAATGAATCTGATCATGTCTCTCATTCTTCTGCTTCTGGTACATCAGGGTTGAGAAAACAACTGACATTATGGAGCTTGCTCCATGAGAGATTTGCCATTATAATCTGCATTCAAGACATATGCATTAGAATCACTTTATTAATTAAACCAATGTTCATCACATTTTGACTTTCATAGGTCAAATTAAAATCATATAAAACAGTACACTGATTTTGACCTATTCGAATTTTGTGATTCATGTATGTTGTTTTGTTACTTGTAAATATGAGCACCAACATTACTTAATCTTTAACATAGGATAATCAGATTCATAGTTTTTGATTTCATAATTGTTCTGATTTTAGTCTCAACGGTTCAAAAGAGCACTTTAGCATTGAATACATGTTTGAAGCTTGAAGATACACTTAAGAATGAGTCGAAATCCTTCCATGTTAATGAATATTTTTTTGATTTAGTGTGAACATTCCTAACCTAGGTCACTAACATCATCGTACAAATGAATGTTCGACATTTGTGATTATTCACCTTTTCTCAAAATCCTTTTGGTTAAGAATCAATGCCCACGGTTTTGTTGAATCGATTGGGAAACTAGGTTTAAAAGGTGAAGATGATGATGAACAGTATTTGGTGGCGCTCGTCTCACTATGAAGTCGCTCAAATTTGAAAAGTATTAAATGACTCTGTTGGTTTTCTTTAAATAGTCAGATAATAGAATTCACAAATTTTTTACAAGTTTTGATTTCAAATGTGGTCACTACTGTAGAATATGCGGAAGTGTAAATGTTGATAATTTTAGACATCCGCATTTGTGTACTGTAGCAAATGCGGTAGAACACATTTTGACCGACTGTTCGCATTCATCCTTTCATCCGCATTTGTGTACTGTAGCAAATGTGGTAGAACAAAACTTGATGAGAGCATTCGCATTTGTGTACCGTATCAAATGTGAAACTTTGAATGTAATCAGCATTTGTACACTGTAGCAAATGCGGAAGTGAAACACTTGTATTTGTACATCCGCATTTGTACACTGTATCAAATGCGGAAGAGTTAAACAAATGCGGGAGAGTAAACCTTATCCGCATTAACAAATGCAGCTGAACACTTAGAAAAATTTTCATCCGCATTAACAAATGCGGTAGAATACTTTAGTTCCGCATAGGTTTAAACACTTCAAATTTTCTGAATTCTTGATGCACACCACTGCGGTAGAATAAAATCATTGTCCGCATTAGGTTTAACTTTGAAATAAGTTGTTACTTGCATTGGTTATGTGTCTGGGTTACCTTCACCCTCATTAACCAATGCACTTACCTGCATTAACTTTTGAGTTAATCAAAATTTAATGAATCTTGATTTTGATGAACTTGTTATGAAGATATGGCTTATGAAGTATGTCTTGTGACATGGTTGACTATTGAAGTTGTCAATTCTTGCTTGGATTGACTTGTATATCAGGAGTGATACAAGTTTCCCATTGTTTGACTGATCTTGGGCTTGAGGGTTTCCATGAATCTGCATCTGCATAAGCTGAGATACTATGGTATAACTTCTGCATTGACACATACATTTTTTCTTTTGTTTGATTTTAGGAAAGTAATTTAAGAAATTGTAAATATATATATACTTGATCAAAAACTTAAAGTACTCCCCCTAAAGTTTTGATCCATTTGTGGATGAAAACTTTAAGTATTAAAAAGCTTTTTGAATGTACTTATAATTGATGAAGAGAAGTATATCTTTTTGTTGGGATCATATCAGTCTTGCATTACACAAGTGCATATTTTGTGATAAGATTGACATGTTTATGACATTATTGATTGAAGGTATGATTGTCCTCTTAAACTCATACCGGGTTGATATTTTGATGCTAGTGACATTTATCATGTTTAGATTGATTTAGATATTCAATATGTACCTCACACACCTTGCATGGAATGATCAACCATCCTTATGAATTGTATGGTAGAACTTTTTTTTTTCACAACTTACATGACCAGGTTACTTAAGTTATGAGATCTTATTTTCACTGATCCACATTGGGATTCTTTTACTTTGATCCTTATCATGATGATCCATATTGGGATTCTTTTCAGTTTACTTTGGAAGGTGATCGTAAACGGATTCTTTTGTTCATTCCTTTGGAATGTATTGCTTTTGTTGATTCATCCAATTTGGATGTGTTCCTCATTGGGAATCTTTTGGATCATTACATCTGCACTTTGTGCATGATTCATCAGGTCTTTGCTCAGCAAAACAGAGATGAATCTGATGTTGGTGAAATAGATTCATAAAGTATCATTCCCTGGTGTGTGTTTGTTACTACACCTACATTCACTTGAATAAATTGATACATACCAATACTCTGTGATGAGTGTTTCACCATTGAATATATCTTTAGTTTATCACTGCATGTATCTTCTCTTCCAAGTTGAGCCTACCTACATATCAGGTAAGTCATGACAGTCTGTCAAATTTGGAAATAAAGCACAGTGAATGATATAATGACTGTAATTATATCATTTCCCATCTTTTCTTCATCAAAAATTTATTCTTTTTGGGATTATTTTTTTTTGAATAATTTTTACATTGTTTTTGATGTTTTGATGGATTTTATTCAAGGTTAATCATACCAATTGATTGAACTAAGAATTCGAATCTACTCGGTTCAAATGCCTTAGTAAACAAATCAGCCAATTGATTTTCAGTTGGTATTGAATCAATTTGATTAAACCCTTTTCAGCACAGTCTCTCAAAAAGTGATATCTAATTTCAATATTTCGTTTTTGAGTGCTGAACTGGATTATTTGTAATAAAGACAGCTGCAGT
The DNA here is from genome assembly GCA_025506515.1 of Flaveria trinervia. Classification (NCBI taxonomy): domain Eukaryota; kingdom Viridiplantae; phylum Streptophyta; class Magnoliopsida; order Asterales; family Asteraceae; genus Flaveria; species Flaveria trinervia. The sequence goes on from CM046450.1 coordinate 47,202,577, forward strand.
ATTGTCAATATAAATTGGGGTATGCAAGAAGTTATAACCATAATCAAGCATCTGGTTTTGAATCCAGAGTACTTGAGAGCAACAAGCAGATGCTGCGATATACTCAGCTTCTGCTGTTGACACAGATACATTTGTTTGCTTCTTGCATTGCCATGAGACCAATCTGGGACTAAGAAATTGACAACCGCCAGACGTGGATTTTCTATTGAAGTTGCATCCACCGTAGTCACTGTCTGTGTAGGAATAGAAATTGAAGTCTCTTTCCTTTGGATACCATAATCCAAGAGCTGGTTTGCCCTTCAGATATCTGAATATTCGTTTGACAGCATTGACATGTGATTCCTTAAGATCAGCTTGATATCTGGCACACACACAAACTCCAAACATAATGTCGGGTCTACTAGCTGTAAGATACATGAGTGAGCCTATCATGGATCGATAGAGTGTCTGATCTACTGATTTTCCATCTGGATCGGGACCTATCTTCACTTTAGGATCTATAGGAGTTCTGATAGACTGACAATCAGCAAGGTGGAATTTCTTCGGCATTGTTTCTACGTATTTTGATTGATTGATAAAAATTCCATCTGCTGTTTGTAGAACTTGCACCCCTACAAAGAAAGTGAGTTCTCCCATAGCACTCATCTGAAATTTTGAATGCATGAGATCTTCAAATTCTTTACAGAATTGCCTGTTGTAGACAAATATGATGTCGTCCACATATATCTGTACTAGCAACATGTCTTTTCCTTTTCTCTTTCTGAAGAGAGTCTGATCAATTCTACCTCTTTCATATCCGTTGTTAAGTAGAAATGATGATAGAGTCTCGTACCACTTCCTGGGAGCTTGATGAAGACCATACAGAGCTTTGTCAAGCTTGTAAACTCTGTGAGGAAAATCAGGATCTTCAAATCCAGGGGTTGACTCACATAGACCTCTTCAGTAATCTTTCCATACAGAAATGCACATTTCACATCCATTTGGTAAACAGTAAACTTCATGGATGCAGAATATGCTAGAAAGATTCTAATGGCTTCTAGCCGAGCTACAGGGGCAAATACTTCATCATAATCTATTCCTTCTTCTTAAGTGTACCCCTGAGCTACCAATCTTGCTTTATTCTAATGACGATTCCTCTGTCATCAGTTTTATTTCTGTATAGCCATCTGGTACCAATAGGATATTGTCCTTCAGGAAGATCTACCAGTTGCCATACTTCTTGTTTCTTGAATTGTAGCAACTCTTCCTGCATTGCTTCAATCCAGCTGTTGTCTTGAAGTGCCTCTTTGATGTTTTTGGGTACTGTTTGACAAAGAAAGCATGAGAACAAACAGATGTTTGCAGTGCTTGACTTGCTTCTTGTCACTCTTTCATGAAGATCACCAATAATGGTTTCAACTGGATGATTCTTATGTATTCTGGTGGGTGGAATTGAGTCACCAGTAATTGTTACATCAAGATTGGAGACATTCAGTTCATTATGGTCAGAGGCATCATCACTTTGAACTGTTGGAGAATATGAAGGTTGCCAGACCCTGTCTCAATGTCTGCTTCAGCATTAGCAGCACTTTCATTGTATCTATCATTTGATCTTCTTTCCACTTCAGCTGAAGGAAACACTTATTTTTCATTTCTAATTGCTATAGATTGATCTTCTGAATTAGATGGTAACAAGCTGGGTCCTCCTGCATTTGAAATGATTTGATTTGTGGTTGATTGTCTGATAGGGTCAGCTTGCAGAGGTACATCTTCATTTGGTTCTTCAGTGTGAGTAGGCTGAATTAATGGAAAGTCAGTTCTCCTTTCTATGCTTGAAGATGAACTAGCTGAAAGTAGGTTACCTGCATCAGACAAATAAAATTGATCAAAAGATTTTGTAAAAGATTCAAGATCAAATAACCAATCGGGACCATTTGTAGATTTGGGAAATGAATGTTCCATAAATTGAACATTAGTTGATTCATCAACAATGTTTAATCGAGGATTAAACACTCTGTAAGCCTTTGACACAGAAGAATAACCTACAAAGAATCCTTCATCAGACTTAGCTGAAAATTTTCCCAAATGGTCACGGGTATTTAATATTGAGACACTACCACACAAATGACTTAAGAAATCCATAATAAATGGTTTCTTGAAACTTTTCAGTAGTTCATATGGAGTCATGTTTCTTTCTTTGACAATCATAGTTCGATTTTGTACAAAGCATGATGTGTTAACTGCCTCTGCCCAAAAGGTTATTGGCAATTTAGCATCAACTAGCATAGTTCTTGCTGCTTCAATTAGTGTTCTATTTCTCCTTTCAGCTACCCCATTTTGTTAAGAGTTCTAGCCGCACTAAATTGATGAGCTATGCCTTTAATTGTGCAAAATGAGCTCATGTCTTCATTTTTAAATTCTGTCCCATTATCACTTCTTATGCTTTTGACCTTATAGTCAAGTTGGTTCTCAATTTTAGTGATAAACTCTTGATTATTGAGGATGCTTCATTTTTATGAAGTAGGAAGAAAACCCATGTGAATCGTGAAAAGTCATCAATGATAACCAAACAATACTGTTTCTTTCCCATACTCATGACATGTGTTGGGCCAAAGAGATCCATATGAAGTAGTTTCAATGGAGTATTGTTTGAGTTCACAAGTTTTAGTTTTTGTGAAGATTTGTGTTGTTTTCCTTTGAGGCATGCTGAACAGTGATCAATAAAATGAAATTCTTTTTGAGGCAATCCAATGACATGGTTTCCTTTTACTAATCTGTTCATGTTTTGAAATTGTGTGCCCCAAACGTCGGTGCCAAAGCTGTGATTCATCAAATGATGCTTTTGACAAGAGACATGTTTCTTCTGTTAGTGCAGTAGAATTAAGGTTTAAGACATAAGTATTATTCTTTCTCGGAGTCTTTAATACAACCCATTCTTCAGGGATATGAAATCCTGACTTTAGAATATAACAGTGGGTGTCGGTAAAGTGAGTCGAATATCTCTTGTCGCAGATCTGAGACATGCTTAGAAGATTGAAATTGAGCTGTTCACAATAATTCACTTTATCAAAGCTGAGCATCCCATTTGTCATAGATCCTTCTCCTGTAATCCTACCACCTTGTGAATCTCCCTCAAATGCCATAGGTGTTCCTTTAATTTGCTTGAAATCATGAAGCAGGGAACGATCTCCAGTCCACATACCATAGGCTATTAGACCTATATGGATGACCCTGCAAGCACAAAAGAACTAGTTAGAATATGGAACCCAAGCCACCACGTTCTTGGGTATCCCGTTTCTATGCATAATGGTGACCTCTTGTTTTCCTCTAACCTGTGACCTAATTAGAGGTGGTCTTTGAGATTTTATGTGAGAATATGAATGAGCTATTTCATCACCATCATTTGAAAAATCAGAACAATTATGAAATCGGTTTTTTTATATTTGTTTCTTTGATTTTTACCTGAGTCTTTCATATTTTCATCCTTTGTTGGTTTATACGTCCTTGATTTGTTTTTATAAATATGACTCTTAACAGTTGTTTTGTTAGATGATGTTGGTGAGATAGGCTTGTTTTGAGGAATTCTCACTCTCGATTGCTTGTAATAACAGTCATTTGTATTGTGATTGTTTAAGTCACAGACTGAACAATATTTGTTGAAATAACATGTTTTTGTTGAATGATTGTTCATGTCACAGATGGAGCAATATTGATTGAAAAAGCACTCCTCTGTTTGTGGTTAAACATATCACATATGTCACAATACATATGCTTGTTAATTTTCTCAGATTTTACTGGTCTTGACTCAGTTGATTTTCCCTTTTTCAACTTAGTATCATTCTTTTTGTTGGAAGAAGAATCAAATTCAGCCTTTTGTGCAGTTTGCTTTACTGCACTGAATTTGATTGTCTTTTGAGGCTGTTTTCGTTTCCTCATCCTTTTCTGTAACTCTTTCTCAAACTGTTCAACATGATCTTTATTGCATATGTCAAATCCTACTCCATTTCTTGATTTTGATGTTTGAGGATCAGGTTGACTGTGTGATTTTGAACTCAGAGATTTTTTGTTATTTCCTTTTAATGAACCTTCATCTGATATGCTTGAATTTGATGAGTATTGATCTCATTATCAGAACTGCTTTCAGCAGAGGGTTTAATCTTTTGCACAAACTTCTTTTTCCCATTAGCTATAGCAGGTATGAATTTTATGAATGGAACAATAGCTTTAATGGGGCTGACTGGTTTGACTACACTTATTGTCTTGTCTAAACACTTTTTTATTTTTATTGGGTGACCAACTTGATTTTATCCTCACTAGTTTCAATGTAAACACTTGGTTCATTTTGAGGATTTGTGATTTGTTTTACTATCATGTGGTTTTAATAGTGTTAGGTTCAGTTTGATTTTTGAGTGTGACAGATTCAGGCATGACAGTATAGTTGTCATTGTATGGTGGAGGACATGAATTATACCCAATCCCTGACATGTCCTTTGGATCCTTTGAGAATCCAGCATCTCTTGCAGCTTTACTGAAGATTGTTGAAACTTTTCAAGTTTCATTTCAGTAAGGGCTTGGTCAACTTTAGATTGAGCTAATTTTTCAGATAATAGCTCATTCTCTGCTGCAAGAGAATACTTCTCACCATGAAGTTTTTCTATGTCAGAGATGAGAGATTTAATTTTAATTTCAAAACTTTTTATTTCTCTCTCATCATCTCTTTACTTTACTTTCTCCTCTTTTATTTTCTCAGCCAATTTGTGGTTATGCTCTCTATAACTTGAAGTTCATTTATGCACTTATCAGAACAAAGATTGGATTTTACCTCAGATGGCATGGGGGATGGTCCATCATTAATGTGTGCCATCAGTGCATGGTTCTGGAATTGTGGCTTGACTTCTTTAGCATACATGCTCCAGTCACACACTCGTCTTGTCTGATCACAAGTGCATTTGCAAAGGTTGTTGCTCCCAAAAGCTTGATTGGCCAATTGAGGTTGAGCTTGAGAAGATTGCTGTTGTTGATGATGATATTGTTGCTGATGATTGAGGGAGGGAATGCTTGAAGATGGTTGATATGATGACTGACTCTGAGAATGTCGTGGAGTATTGTTGTTTCTTCTTGGAGCATTACATTCTCTAGAGAAGTGCCCGGTCATTCCACAATTGAAGCATTTGACTTTGGATTTGTCGTATCCGAGCTTAGTATTTTCATTCAGACTGATTTTTTTGCCTTTCCTGAAAAACTTTTTAGCTCTCATGGCAATCATAGCCATTTGCCATTGTAAATCCATCTCTTCTACATCATCTGGATCCATTTCCTCCAGATCTTCTTGGATTAGATGTGCAAAGTCAGTCTTCCTCCCAAATATGCCTCAAAACTTGCTACAAAGGCATTATATGTAGCCTTCTGTTCTTCTGTTTCTTATCATCAGTAGGGTTGGTAGAGACAGAAGAGAATCCTGTTGATTGATTGGTTGATATTGATGCTGATGCTGATGGTTTGTTAATTTAGTGTGCTGCAAAGAATCCAGTGGTTTTGTGTTGATCTTCAGATGACAGAAAGTCATCCTCTTTAGTGATGAAGGCATTCTCAATAGAATGAGTTTCATATGGAAACTTATAAGCTTCAACAACTTTTGGTCCTCCAAGATTCCTACTTCTTTCATCAAGTTCCAGTGCTTCAATTTTTGCAATCATTATGTCAAGAGTGGTACTCTCCAAATCAAGAGTATTTTTCAGCATTGTTACCTTTTGTTTCCAATGCTCTGGAAGACTATGTAACATTTTCTTGTTGAGGTCTTTTGATTTGTAAGTCACTCCCATTATCTCCAAATCATTTACTAACTGCACAAATCTGTGCAATTGTTTAGAGATTGATTCACCTTTGAAATGATGGAAGGTTTCATACTGATTTATCAGTTTGTCTCGGTTGATTTCAGCAACCTCATTACTTCTTCACACATAATTTGCAAAGCATCCCAAACTGCTTTTGCAGTTCCATACTTCTCCAGCCTTTTAAGCACATCCATCTTAAGTGCTTGAGTGAGGATGGAATATGCTTTAAGGTCAATCTTGATCTTCTTATAATCGTCATCATCTAGAGTAAGATCTTCAATGGGAATCCTGGTTGTTCTGTAGAGAGCTGCCTGATCAGCTGACAGTGTTATTGGGATGTGGGGACCTTTACATATGAAATCCAGTAGTCAAGATCTACACCTGTAATATAATTCATAAATCTTATTTTCCATTGCTTGAACTTAGATTGTTTCAGCATTGGTGGTTTTGGGGTATGCCCAAGTTCTGAATAACTGTGAGAATCCATTTTATCAGTTGATTTTTAGTATGGATTAGTGAGTTTTTAAGTCTATTCAGTGGGTTTAGTTCAAATAATCATTAAAACGTCCAGTAGATTCAGATCTGATGACAATGATGTCTGTAATCAGTAGTGTCTTTGTATTGTTGTAGGTTGTCGGACTTGTAGTCTGTAAGATGTTCTGTGTTCGTCTGATTGGTTGAATGAGGGGCTGTTGATGAGTATTTCAGGTAGTATTCGGTGTGTAAGCTGATTAGAGATGTATAACTACTCTGTTCAGCTACACAATCACCAGATTTATCGGGTTCAGACCAGATCTGTGCAGATCTGAGTAAGAACTGAGAGCCGTGGCTCTGATACCAATTGACTGGATAGGATTTGAGAAAGATAATCTCAGTTGATGTGAATCAATAAGGACCGAATATAGTGATTGAGTCAAAGATTGAGAGGCGGAATCAGACAATCAATGAACATTGAATACACATGATACTCATAAATATGTTTGTATATATTGAATACTTTGATTGATTGATTACAAGAACATTCAATGCAAACAGAACATTCTAGGAATTTAGAATCAAATCAAATTACAGACAAAAGTTACCCCATGTATGAGGTATACTATTCTATTTATAGGCAGACACATTGCCATTACAAAAGACTAAACTACCCTTACTAAAGCTAGTTTAAGTCTTCATCAGCATTGGCTGTTGATCATCCGCATTGACAAATGCGGATGAGTTGACTTCATCAGCATTTCTTCAACCGCATTGAAGTTTGGTCATCCGCATTGGTAAATGCAGATGAACAAACACTTGTCCGCATTTCTTTGGTAATCCGCATTGGTCAATGCGGATGAACAAATGTATATCCGCATTTGTTAACTTGTCATCCGCATTGACAAATGCAGATGACCAACACTTGTATTTTTCTTCTTATTCAGCAGATACTTGTCTTGATCCGCATTTGTTCTTGGACATGAGGGATTCCAGCAGAGCAACCATCCACCACTTGAATTGGCATGTATGATCCTTTCAGGGTCCAATAGTGGCATTATCAACTACAGAGTCAGAATACATTACCGCTTCATTAGCAGCTCAGGAAGCTGCATGGTTAAAGAAGTTCATTGCTGACCTAGGGGTGGTCCCTTCCATTCAGGACCCCCTAAAAATTCTTTGTGACAACGAGAGTGCGATTGCTCAAATCAAGGAACCCCGTGCACATCAAAAGACTAGGCACATTGAATGAAGATTCAACTACATAAGGGATGAAGTTGAAAAGGGAAAGATATTTATTCGCAAAGTTCACACGGATCAAAATATTACGGATCCATTCACAAAGCTTCTTGAAAATGCAAAGCACGAAAGTCATGCTTGTGCCATAGGACTGCAATATTCTAGTGACTGGATTTGATCTTTATTTTGTATTGAGATATTGTAACTCTTTCTTACTTGAATGAATTATTTGGTAATAATGATTCAACTAATATTCCTTTTTGCATGTTTAAAATCCATGAGTAAATTATTTACTCAGAACGTCCGTAGTTGTTATGCTTGTGGGAACAAGTATGAAGGTAATGCTATTATGAACTTGGATTGGTAGATATTCATATGGATGAATATAGGGCAAAAGGTTGCTGCCAAAGTTCATAGATATTTGTGGGATGCAAATATTGGACTGACCTGCATCTCAAATATTACTACATGGAATCTTCCTGATTGATCATAAGTAATTTTGAGTAAAGGCAAACATCATTTGGTATCCTCTGACCTGAGACACATATTAGGTCTTGATATTTACCGAATATTATACTTTGACTTAGCTCTTCGCTGTTCTGAAACATGGCGTACATAAGTTTGAGTTCAGGTATGATATAAGGTAATTGTGAGAGACGTATGTAGTCAAGATGGGATTTGTCCCTCTTATTCGTTGAGAGTAAGATGTCTAAGGCCTGATAAAGTAAAATCAATGGAGAATGATCACTCTGTGTCTCTAGGATTTAACATGACATCTGCGACAAAAGGATAGATGATTGATTCACCTAAAACATTTCAAGTATGGTACTTGAAGGGGAGGATGTTATTGAATGGCACTTAGTCATACGTATTAAGGGTAGTAAACCGTTGTTAGGCGGTATTTACTGCTTGCATTAATCTTCTATGAATCTTGTGCAAGTGGGAGATTGTTGGATCTTGTATGCCCAAGACACATACAAGATTGATGTGGTTAGTACGTTATGATCCAATTCGGGTCATACCCAGTAACAAGCTATACAAACACCAATAAATGTTTATTTGTTGATGAGATCATACAAATAAACATTGACACCAATTTAGAAAATGGGTTTTCTAAAACATTACTTTGTAATAGAACAACATTATATGGATAGTTTGTTCATGAGATATTATTTGTTTCATTATTTAAGTTGGTTAAATAATAACAAATAAAAGTGTGTTATTGTTATAAAATTAAAAGAGGTTTTAATTTTATAAAAATTAAGTGTTGAAAGAGTGCAATTTTATAAAAGTTTCAAAATGGGGGGAACCCATTTTTGAACCCCATTTCGGCCGCCCCATTTGCCACATGAGGGGTCCTTTAGTCTTGGATACTACAAGACTTAAACCATACTTACACTCTTCAATCATCTCTCACACTCTCTCTCAAACACACAAGCAAAAGAACCTCCTAAACAAGACTGAAATTCGGATTAAGAAGCTGAAAAAGGGGCTGAAATTTTTGTTTTTGGAGGACCTATGGAAGAGGTTTCTTTGGTGTTGCATCCTAACAAAAACTATTTGAAGAGCTTGTGGGTATCACAACTTGAGGCTCTCTCTCTTGGGGGCTGGATATTCAACAACATCTTCATCTTCATCTCATACATCTACAACATTTGTATAAAAAGGTTGTATCTATGAACTCCCTATGGTTGTTTTATGGTTTGATAGCATACTATTTCACATATATTATTGATCCTTATTCTTGGGATTTGTTTATGCTTTAAGATGCTAAAATTTTCAGATTGGTAACCATATGTTAAAACCTATATTCCGCTGCATTTTTATAGTTTAAATGGTTAAACTAGCTTGTTTTACATGTGACAAAACCCAACAATCTCATAAATCCAAAATTTTTAACTCTATAACCACTCCATTACACTTATTGCACATGGATCTATTTGGTCCAAAATTATAATGAGCATTGGAAGGAAATCATGCTGCCTTGTGATTGTTGATAATTCTACAAGATTTATATGGGTATTCTTTTTAAGATCTAAAGATGAAGCTGCTAAAACACTAAAATCTTTTATTCTTAAAATAGAAAATAAAATTAATCAAAATGTTAAGATAATTAGAAGTGATCAAGGGACTGAGTTTTAGAACCTCATTCTTGACTCATTCTATAACTCAAAAGGGATTGCTAGACAATATAGTGCTCCCAAAACTCCTTAACAAAACGGTTTTGCTGAGAGGAGGAACATGACACTTAATGAGGCTGCTCGAACTATGTTAGCTGATTCCACACTACCTCTAACATTCTGGGTAGAGGCAGTCAGCACTGCATGCTATGCGCAGAATAGAGTTCTTGTAGTTAAGCCACATGGAAAACCCCCTTATGAGCTATAGAACAAGAGGCCACCATTCATTGGCTTTCTAAGGTCATTTGGCTGCAGGTGTACCATACTTAACACAAAGGACAATTTTTGTTGTAAAGTCGGATGATGCTATCTTTGTTGGATACTCCTCTACTTCTTAAGCTTATAGAGTTTACAACATCAAGAATCAACAATTTGAAGAATCATCCAACATTATTGTAAATGAGCACACTCCTTGTGTTAGGGGGAATGGACCTGATCATATTTTTGACTTAGAATTTTTCCAAACTATTCTAAACCATCTTGTGAGAATGTTGCAGCTGGAACAGGTAATCAAGGAAATTCTAATGATAACCTACTTTTGAGTTACCCAGAGTTGTTCTAAGTTCTCCAAGAGCTACAACAAATCAAGCTTCCACTATTGGAAGATCTGACAGTATAACTATTTCAAGGGATAGTGGAGCTTTAACCAATGATTCACCTGTTGACCCTCAAAGTTCATCAAGTGACCTTGCACAACACCAAGCTGATGAAAGTAGCATCTTGAAGGAACATGCAACTGTCAATGTTATTTCACAACTAACAAATGATGATGTTTCTCATTCATTTAATGAGTCCTCATTGAATGAGTTTGAAACAGTGGTTGGACAAAGTGTTCTAGCTCCTGAGCAAAATATGTCCAATCTGGATTTATCTTTGCAACTGGAAGTGATTCGTCGACTAAGAATTCACAACACTCATCCAGCTAAGAACATCATAGGGGATGTCTCTGAAGTTGGAAAACAAGAGGACAGACTCATCATGGGAATATTTGCTTGTACTGATGCTTCTTATCCCATATAGAACCCAAGAAAGTAGAAGACGCCTTGAAATATAGTAGCTAGATTGAATCAATGCAAGAGGAGCTGCTTCAACTCAAGAGACAAAAGGTTTGGAACCTATGTCTGCTACCATCTGGTCAAGTACCTATAGGCGCAAAATGGGTTTTCAGAAACAAGAGAGATGACAGAGGCTTAATTATCAAGAACAAGGCAAGACTGGTGGTTCAAGAATACACTCAAGAGGAGGGAACCGATTATACTGATGTCTTTGCACCTGTTACAAGACTTAAGGTAGTTAGGATATTCCTTGCTTATGCTGCATCGAAGAATTTTGTTGTCTACCAACTTGATGTCAAGTGTGCCTTTCTATATAGGGATATAGATGGGAAGTCTATGTGTGCCAGCCTCCAAAATTTGAAGACCCACAACACCCTAACTATGTGTGCAAATTGGATAAAGCTCTATATGGGCTGCACCAAGCACCTAGGCTGTGGTATAAAGACTTTGTCTCAGTTCCTTCTAAAGAATGGTTACACTAGAGATACCATTGATAAGACTTTTTCATAAGGAAGTCTAGAAAGGACATATTGCTTGTTCAAGTTTACGTTGATGACATCATATTTGGTACCTCAAATGACCAAATGTGTAAAGACTTTGAAAGCATCATGAAGAAGAAGTTTGAGATGAGTTTGTAAGGATTAAATGTAAAGGCTGATGCAACCCAAACACCCAAAGTCTCTCCTGCATGCATGCACAAATGTACTGAAGTAGAATGCTTTGGAAATTTCACACCAGCATTAAAAAATACACTAATTGTGAAATCTTCCGAAGCCAAGACCAATATCTTTCGAAGCCAAAGATGAAGTCTTCAGAAGCTTCGAAGACAAAGTCTTCCGAAGCCAAAACTTGAAGACAGATTTCTCCGAAGACTTTTGAACACATGCTTTATTTGATGTACTTTTTACATAAAGATGGACCCCTTTCCGTTGCAACTCTGTAATGTCACCAACTTTCATAAGTTGGTGAAAAGGTCCATGCTTTTGGTAACTGTACATTGAGGTCTTGAGTCTATAACTTTCTTTTTTTGTACTTTATCCTTTTTGTAATATATTAGGATATGAGCTATGGCATTTTATAGTCACTAGTCAAAAGGCAAATATGCTTTTTGACTCTACATTTGATTTTGTTTGTTGTCTAGTCAATTGTATCCAGCTGGCCTTCAAAGTATGGATGGTTGTAGGATGTAGTATATGTATCTCAAGTACTAGTAACTTTCTGATATGCTTTGTGTCAGGACCGTGTACGTATGGAATACTAACTGATAATGCGTGAAACCAGATCAAATAGTGTAGAATCCTATTTGATTGACGATCCAATTAGTGAGAACGTTAACCCAATCGATATAAGAGTGAACTAAATGTTAAGAATGAGTAGAAATCGATCAAGAACGGACTTTGAGGTTGGATTGGCTTTCTTGGATGTTCTGGATGGCTAGGGTTCGTGAAATTATGAAGTATTCGAAATGTTATATTTTTCCATGAATTAAGTGGTATTTATAGGTTTGTAGTTTCCATTCGTACGACTAAACCATTAGCATGGTTCAGTCGTGCGACTGAATCATACGATTGAGTCATATGAATGACAGAAGCTTCAGTCGTGCGACTTAGTCAATCTTATGTCACAATCATACGACTGATCCAGTCTCCTGGTTCAGTCATGCGACTGGACCATAAGCATGATGTATTCATGTGTATGGTCTATTAGCATGAATACTCATCCAACTAGTTTGAACACATATCTCATGCATTATTAATTAAGAACTATGTACAATAACTTCAAACCTATATAATAAGTTCACACATATGAATTATACTCACCAATAATAATATGAAATAAATAAACATCAATAAACATCAACCACATATTATATTTCAAAGAATCAATTCATTACATATGTGTAAGACATGAAAGACTTTTACATTAAAGCTCATAAACTAGGAACAACATGTATCTACAAACTCCCCTTTGGTCCTAGTTTACTCTATTGTCTAACACTCTTCACATGTTCTTGAGATTTGTTGTACTTCTTCTCTTTTGTAACTCCTGCATGTATTTCAAATGCAAAGCAGAGTCTTATGAGGTATTGGAACCAGAGAGCTTGTACAATATCCATCGTGTCATATAACAATGGCCACTTGTATAATGTGTAGACATCTTCAGCTGACAAGTTTGTAAGCCACATTGGGTCGAATACTCGGATAGTATCTATCTTTCCATCTCTATTTAGAATTATGACCGCTTCCCCCATTCGCCAATTGTAATACCACCATTTGAAGTGTGAAGTGAAGTCCTGACGTAATTCCTGTAAGGAAATCGTTGACATCATGCGCGGGGGACTCCATTTCAGCACCACTTTAGGTCTTCCAGATATGGGGTCCACTTTAGACTTACGGATGTACCTCTTTGGTTGTCGAGGTCTGAAGTTTACCCATATGGTGTGGTATTTACTTCTTTAACGAAGCCTCGAACCATCCTGACTTCTTCCTTGAATTTGCCTAAAGAAGATCTGTACATGCCAGACGGTTGAGCACAAAACCAAGAAGAGTCTTCAAATCATGAGGATAACTGAAGTACTCGATTCCTTTCTCCCTTTTCACAGCATAAAGATCTAAATCTTCAAAATACGCCCATGAGATAATCTTGCCTGACACTTTCTAATGTCTTTTGACTCTGTAGAGCTTTGTGTAGGCATTCTTCTTTAGCGGCGCATGTTGGGCTTTCATCTCTACAAAACAAGCTGCCCATTTAGCTTTCTTCAAGTCGACATTAGTGTTCGAAGCTTGGGCTTTTCCTTCTTTTTCTCTTTTTCTTTTTCCACTTCATCTAACTTATCAAAAGTACCATTGTCAAATGTTTCACCCAAGTTGGGGATAACATGTCCTTCCAAATTAGTATTCTGTAGATAGTGCTCTGTAGTGACATCTTCTATCTCAATCTCATCTACATCATTCAGCTCATCATCACTTGCGACATCAACTTTTGGAGCGTCTTTGACCAGCTCATCAGGATTCAGCCTGAATATTTCAGTGAGTTGTTCATCCGTAAGATCATGTATAATCTCTCCTTCTTCTGGAGTGTAGCTCACAGATCTCCTGACTATCCCTTGCAAGTCAAGAATCATGGTAAGTTGAGTCTTGACTTGCTAAAGGGGTTCGACATCATACTCGTCTGTCTGTTGAGCTTCATTTGTTTGATTAAACATTAAGCACATCACATATAAGTCATTATATAAAACATTAAAACATAAACAACATAAATGATCAATAATACATTAATGTATATATAATTCAAGTACAAACGTTTTTAACTACAAAGACATCAAATAACTACTTTTGTCTTGATCTTTTGGTTCTTCAACTGGAAGAGCTGAGGACGAGGCTCCTTGATCTTGGCTTCTTTTAGTGTGCCTCTCCTAAGGTTGAGGATTTGAGGCTGACGTAGATGCATCACCTTCCTGATCATCATCATCTTCTTGATCTTTTCTGCTCGGTCCTCCTTCCTTAACATCTTTCTCAGAGTCATCTTCATCCTCATCATCATCATCATCATCATCATCATCACCATCATCACCATCCTTGATCTTTAATGTTTCATCCTTTGATCCTTTGAGCTTTAGCAGTATCTTCTTTTTCTTCTTCTCAAGCTCCTCTATCCTCTTCACCGACGCTAACACTAGCTCATTTTGACTTTTAAGTGCATGGAGGGCACGACCTAATGCTCTCTCATACTGAGCGTTCTTCTCACTCAGCTGAACTATCTGCTTTACCTGAGTGGTATTAACCTCCATCATCTGATTTAGCTGAGTAGCTCTTAGCTCATCGGTGGCAATCAGTCTCAGCACAATCCGGTTTAGGTTAGCCAGCTGCTCTCCGACCCGACCATGGGTAGAGTAGGTCCTAGTGAGAATGTGGATTGGGTAGAGGGACCAGCTTGGTGAGTAATGGTAGATGTGATGAATATAGGAGGTGGAATGGGTGTGGAATATGGTGAAGTGGCTGTGGTAGTGGTGGTGGGTGGAGTGATAGTGGTGGTGGGAGAAGTGGTGAATATGGGAGGTGGAATGGGTGTGGAATGTGGTGGAGTGGTTGTGGTAGTGGTGGTGGGTGGAGTGATAGTGGTGGTGGGAGAAGCTGTGGTGGTGGTGGTGGTAGGAGTGGTGGTAGTAGTAGTGGGTGTTTCAGTGGTGGTGGTTATGGCAGTGGTTGTGGCTGTGATAGTGGTGGTGGATGTGGCAGTGGTGGTGGTTGTGGCAGAAGTTATAATCACGGTAAACCTCGGCCCCTCACCCTTTTTCCCATAAGGGTGAGCCGTTCTCTTCTTCCTAGAGCCCTTTGCAATAGGCGCTCCCCCTTGGCTGCTGGGATGGTCAGGGGTGTAAGTAGGATCAGTAACATCAGTAGCAGCACCCCTCCACTCAGCCTGGCATCCGCCAACCACCTCTATACCCTTGTCTGTGCCACGACCCGGCTCCCGATAGTCCTCACTAGAGGCTCATCATCTGACTCCTCATCCTCATCGACCAAGAAGTCTCGATGGAAGGCAGCCCTTTCAGTCCCACCAGGTGCGTTAACACCTTGAACCTGATCATCGATGTCGTCATCTTCTTTTGTGAGTGCCATGATGGGCTCGACGTCGGAGTCACTATCATCATGATACCACTTCTTGCGAGATGGCGCCATGTATTCCGCGTTGGCCAAATGGCCAAACAGTCTCCTCACTGGGGGCTTTACTTGCTTCCCCCGGTAGACCTTCATCCGACCCAGTATGGGATCATCCATCACCTCCAAAATAACCACATCATCCTTCTCTTTCAGCAGTGAAGGGAGCTTCTGATCAATGATCATCTGTAGAAATGTTGGGTACATGCAAAACCCATCCTTCCCTTTTGCCTCTATGTTCTCGACCATGTATGAGAATATCATCTGGGAGAAACTGAACATGTGGTTTAGCACCAAAGCAACATATGCATTCTGGATTTGATCTGACATCTCATCAAATCTTCCTCTCCTCGATGCAATGCACTTGAGGATGACATGAGCTAAGTACTTAAACTAGGGGCACAGATTGCGTTTGTTGAGCACACCTACGTTGATGTCCCTAGTACACTTCATCCTCAAGAAGCAACCCTGAACCGTCAAAGGGTGTAGCTTGGTTGGTTGGTCTCCATCTTCATCTAGATCGAGGATTTGCCTAAGATTGACTGCTGTAACACTGATCTCCTATTCGAATATTGAGCTTTGGATGCTATAGGGCTTAGTGGACCTATCAACAATAGACTCTTCCCAAAAGGTCGGCTAGAGTGATCTGTATGGAGTGCACGGTGTAGATATAGCCTTGAAGATCCTCGATCTCCTGAGAAAGGCAATGATCCCCGCAAACTCGAAAGCATTCCGAGTGGTGGCATCTAAGTAAGCACAGATGTTGTTCTTGGGGCTCATGGTCCATCTATCAGCCATGTTGCTGTAACACAAGAAAAATATACATTAGAGTTGTGTATTGGAGATTGTTGGTCCATTTGATCGTAGTAAAGTGCAAATGAGATGAAGAATCGTTCAATATCAAACATACAAACCATTCAAGATGAACATATAAGATTGAATACAATAAAAACTCATTCAATATAAGACAATGAAGATCATAACATTCAATAACATCAAAGCACAATGATATTTCTGTGTAAAAACTGCTTAGAAATGGTAACTTGCAACAAGGATTAACGATTAGGGTTCTGCAAGCTTACCCAACAATGAAAAAGATCAAATCTATATATAGTTTTGCTCATAGTTTTGCTGGACTGTAAAACTACATAAATCTAAATACATACAAAAGAAAACTAACAAAAGACCTATTATAAGAAAAATTAAACAATCTAAACTAAGGTGAGCCCAACCTATACATGATCTTCAATGCTCCCCCTAGGTTGGAACTCACCACCTTCACTCGTCTTGATGTGTCTTTTCAGCTCCAGTGTCCCTCGTTGACTTTGATTAATCTTCAGCACCTCCTGTAACAACTTCAGCACATGATTCTCTATGGTTTCCTACTGCTTCATGAGCCCCTTCGGGATGAGCACTTGCTCGCTCAAACTGCTTAGTCAAATCTTGTATATCCATGTTTAGGTCATCTTGGGCTCTTACTCTCTCGGCTAATCTCTTAACCTCTGCCCTCACACCTCTGATCTTGTTTGCTACAGTCATAAAGAGACTGGCTTCCTTCCTTGTTTCCTCCCTGCTCCTACTATGATATGATTCAAGAACCAGCATCTCTTTATCATAGAAACTAAAAAGTTCCATTGGATCAAAAACTTTGAACTCAGAACCATTCTTCACTCTGATGATTGCCTCCCCCATTTACTATCATAAAACCACTTTTCAAAGTTCTGTAGTCGTTGGGGGAGGGGATCTACCAATCTGACCCTATTCACGGTCCTTGGGGGTTTCACCCTTAGTACAATCTTTCCCTTGCCGGTCTCCCAATCCTTGTCTCTCTTTGAGCGTTTCCTCTCAGCCTTCATGTATCCAAAAGACTCAAAGTTGTCATTTAGCCCATTTTGAATTTCTTTCTCCAACAGAGAGGCTCGTTCACTCAGATTTGCATTCAATAATGGTAGAGTCGCTAGTCGCCTTAGATCCCATTTATGCAAGGTCTTGAAAGCCTTCCTCTTATGCAAGTAGCTAATTCCACCTCCTCTCCTCTTTATCATGAACATTTTGAGGCCGGGGTTATAGCACCAACTTATAATCTGCTTGTTAGCCTCTTTCCTACTCAACCCTTCCATGTGTTGGAAAAGGGAAGTTAGTTCTTCTGGCTCTTTCTCTTTAACAAACCACTCAGCTTTATTCATCTTAAATACAATTTCATCAAGCTCTCCTTTCTTGGCTACATATATCAATCGCCTCTCATCAACTTCATAGAATTCTTGTTCGGAATCATAGTCTACTAATTGTTCATCATCCTCTTCTTCATCAACTAGGCCCTTTCCTTTCTCACCATCTCTGTCAACCGACTTCTCCCTCATCACTTCTTCTCCAACCGGATCCTTTTCAACATCAAATCCCATGTTTATAAACCTAGCCTCCACAATTTCCTCATTTTCCCTTCCTGCATATTCATTTCTTACTTCACAATCTCAGCACTGGCAGTTGCTGCTCTAGAAGTGCCCTCTCCTACCCTAGATGAAGTACCCACAACCAGGTATTAGTCAAATCATCTTACTCAGATTGAGTTAGTTGACTAGGCAGGCCAGTAACAACTTTGAGTTGGGTAATCTCCTCAAACAACTTCTTCAGCAGACAACTTTGATCAACAAGCATCTTTTTCATTCCTTCTATCATCTCATCTTTTTGCTTCTCCCGTATCTCTCGGTTGGTGAGCTTCATCTTTATCATACTCAGTTCATTTGCCAGAGAACTGTTAAGATTACGAATCATATCTTCATCTAAGTCTCCTCTTTCTTCACTCCTCTAAGTGTCAGTGAATGCTTGATGTCTCTGTTTAGTTCTCCTCTCAGATTCTGCTATATCAGGTTTCTTCTTCGATCTCTTCTTCTTTTCAATCTGTATCTCTTCAGCTATTTCATTTACTTCTTCATCAAAATCATATATTTCTCTTTGGCATATCTCTTTCTTTTCTTGGTTGCATCAGACTGTTGGGCTTTGGTTTCTTTAGCATGTTTGTTATCTTACTCGTCCACCCTTCTAACGTAGTTCCATCTCTCCGTGGGTACATTTTTCCCAAGATGGGTGATCTTCCCACTAAAGTCATGGCGGATAGCACACCATTCTGCAAAGATACGTGGGTTCATCTGCACCAACCTTCTCACCTCTCCGTGTCTCGGTACATTTGGAATTAGGTCATCGAAGATCATCTGAAGAAATGAGGATACAATAGCCATATATCCTTCTTCAGGGCCATCACATTCTCAGCCATGCATGCGAATATCAATCTACCTATTTTTGCCTTCTCTCTTTTGCAGCACAACACCATTGCTTTTGCCCAGTCAATGTTTAGCCCATCTGATCCACCTTTACAGTGATCTAGACACATGATGAAGACATGAGCAATACATCTCCATTCCTTTGGAGAGAAATGACTTCTTGATCTCCTTTTAGGAACCAAAATCTGGCCCCTCACAACCCATGCTCCTAAATGCTTCGAACACCTCTGTATTAGACATAGACACCTCTTCACCAGAATCCTCCTCTAGCCTCAGAATCCTCAAAACTGCCTCTTCAGTAATGGTCACCTCATGCTCTAAGACTTTGGCAGTAATTCTTTGAGTATTTCCTCTTGTATCATATTCAGCAGATCTCCAGAAATCTCTAATGTGAAGATCATATATGGTGGTGGAATGAGAAATAGCGTAAGCAACAGGAGATCTTTGCAACCACTGAATGCAGTCTCTAAACCCGACAACTTTAGGATGTGTATCATCCAGAATAGCAGTGATGTTATTTCTCTCATCGAACTTTAGATTTGCCATTTAAACCTAAGATATAAATCAAATGAATTACATAGAATAAAGTATTAAGTATGAATACATAGAAATAAGAAAAGAATAAAGAATAATATATAAAAATGAAATAAAATTAATAAATTTGCAAGCCGAAAATATAGTTCGCAGGATGAGGTTTAGTTTTAGAAAGCGAAAGTATACTTTCGCTAGCAAGAGCACACTAGTTTCGCCCAAACAGTGAGGTAGATTCGACAGGCCGAAACTATAGTTTCGGCATTGCGAAACTGAAAATTAGTCAGCGAAACTGTTAAGTTTGCATGGACAGCATAACCTTACAGTTTCGTTGAGAAATCTAGAACTTTCGTTCAGTTTCGCTGGACTATCGGTAATTTCGCTCAAAGAACAGCGAAGGTACCAAAGAGTCTCGATTAAGTATACCCACAATGTGATGTTATAAACAAGATTAAATGATGGTCCTGAGTTCGAAACTCACTTGCGAACTTGAATAACAATCAATTAGTATCAAAAACTCAGAATCATAAAAACGTAAGATAGGGTCACGGAAAAGCCCTAAGGAACTGCACAGGCTGATAGTGCGAAAGTGAGAGATTAATTTCGCAAGACGACTTAAATAACAATAGTTTTGCAGCAGGCGAAACTATAGTTTCGCTAGACGAGACTTAGATTAAAAAGACATCGCATAGGATGAGACTGCTGATCGAAATTACAATTTCGTCTAGTGAAACAAATAGCGAAATTATAGTTTCGCCGAATTATTTTTTTTTAAGACAATGATGATTTAAACATCGACAAGAAATGAGATAACACTGATAACTAATTCTAATCACAGTCTTTGTATGATTTTGAAATTCTAAAACAGATCAATAATGATTGGTGATACGTTTGTCCACTTAAACCCATGCCTTATCTTTTTCAACAAGCAGAAGATGATTCGTGAAGGTTCAATTAAATACTTTAGAATGCTAGGACCCCAGGTCAGTATTACCGTATATCAGAGGAGATGACCATTTGATCAAGTGCCGATAAGAACTCCAGGTCAGTACTACTGTACAACAGAGGAGATCATCACTCCAGGTCAGTACTACCGTATATCAGAGGAGATTAGCACAAATACAAGACATAAATATACAGGACATAAGTCAAGGATCTGGCTCATGAGAGAGATTAGTAACATGGTGGGTGAAAGATCAATTCTCAATCCAATTTTTGTCGGGACTCAGTTTTCGTGCAGGCCAAAATGATCGCGTAAATCCAGACATCTTTAAGCATATATTTTAATTTAAATCATATTGCTACTGTACACTTTATTCTTCAGGCTGAGTCTACCAAGCATATCATTAAAGAATCTTTTGTTTTTCTATTATTTCCATTTAAAAATAAGATGTGAATCAGATAACAACATCGGTTACTATCATTTCTCATTTTAAGTACCAGTCATGCATAAATGAACATATCCAGAAGATATAGAATCATTTCTCGTCATTTTAAATTCAACACCCAATTTATTTATTTACTCCCCCAAAATTTTATTTAAAATATATATTTTTTTAAAGAAAAATTTATGAAAGAAAAGAAGTTTAAAAGGATATTAACCCTAGCATAGAGATCAATTCATAAAAGCGAGGTTTACCAAAAGTTTTTATGAAAACATCTGCCTTTTGATTTTAGTGTCAATGGTAATAATATCGATAAAACCCTTTTCTTGGGCATCACGAATTGCATGAATCCGTGTTTCGATGTGCTTGGTTCGAGAATGATGAATAGGATTTTTAGCGGTCCCGATGGCTGCTACGTTGTCACAAAACAACGGTGTGTGGAGAAAGTTGATTCCATAGTCAATCATCTGGTGCTGTATCCAAAGGACTTGGGAACAACAACTAGAGGCAACAATGTATTATGCTCCCCTGTAGAAAGGGAAACAATGGTCTGTTTCTTGCTCTGCCATGAGACCAGACAATTGCCCAGGTATTGACACCCCCCAGTCATGGATTTTATGTTTAACCTGCAACCATTAGAATCACTGTCAGAATAAGCATGTAAATCAAAATCCCCACCATATGGATACTATAGACGTAAACGAGATAAGCCTTTGAGATAACGAAAAATTCTCTTGACAACCTTCTCATGAGACTCTTTTGGGGCAGACTGATATCGAGCATAATATCCTACAACAAAAGTGATATAGGACGACTTGTTGTAAGATACATGAGGGAACCGATCATAGATCTATAGAGATGAGGAACAACATGTTTCACGTTCTCATCAGGTGAGACACGTCTAAGCAGTAAAGGGAGTCATTCTAGGAGAGGCTTCATCCATCTTGAATTTCTTCAAAATTTCTTTAACATACTTCTCCTCATGAATTAGAATGCCTTCATGCTTTTGTTCTACTTGTAATCCAAGAAAAAAACACATTTCTCCATCATACTCATTTCAAACCGATTACGCATCACTTCTTCGAAATCCCGACATAACAGTGAATTGGTGGAACCAAAAATAATATTGTTGACATAAACCTGGACAAACAACATTTCACCAATCACTTATTTCTTGAAAAGAGTCATATCGATGGTGCCACGAGAGAAACCATTGCTTAAGAGGTACTGGGTCAGGGTCTCATACCAGATCCTAGGTTCCTGATAAAGACCATACAGAGACTTGTCAAGCTTAAAGACTTTATCGGGAAAGTCAGGATCCTCAAAACCTGGTGGTGGACACACATATATCTCCTCATCAATGTCTACGTAAAGGAAAACACACTTGACATCCATCTGATAGACCTTGAACTGTTTATTAGCAGCATGAGTGAGAGAAGACTTGTTACACACTTGACATCCTGATTGCTTCAAGATGGGCGACCAGAGAGAAGACTTCAGTATAGTCAATCCTTTCTTCTTTAGCAAATCCTTGCACAACCAATCTAGACTTGTTACACACCACCACACCAGGATCACCAAGTTTGTTCTTGAACACACATTTTGTACCAATTGGGCATTTGTTGGGAGGCAGGTCAACCAAAGTCCAAACATTGAGCTTTCTGAATTGCTGAAACTCCAATTGCATTGATTCCACCCAGCATGGGTCCTGTAGAGTCGCATACACATTTTCAGGATAGTTTGAGAGATTAAGCAACAAATAGGCAGATATTAATCAAACTAGATTGACTCTGCATCCGAACACCATCTGTGATTGATCCAATATCATTATCAAGAGGATGATCTTTCAAAGTTTTGAAGTTTGTCTCTAAAGGGAAGATGTTTGGAGAAGTTTTGCTCACACATTGTGAATGACTAGATGAGGGTGAGAGAGATGGAACAGGCTGTGATGGGATAGATGCATGTGATGAAAGAAGAGATGTTGGTGGTGGAATAGATGGTGATTTAGAAACAGGTGTTGGTGGCAGATCAAATGATGGAGAAGATGATCCAACATCAACTGAAGTGGCATCATTTGCTGAAGAGGTGGAATGGGCATGAGATGGGGTTGAGGAAATAATATTTGTTTGAACATTTGGAATGGATGCATCATCGTCGAAAACTGGAAGATTAAAAGAATTAAACACAATATCGGAGTCAAAGAACCATGGTGGTTCAGATCGAATATCAGATTAGTTAGACTCCTGCCAATCAACATAGAACGACTCTTGAATTATATGTGTTCCCTTGTTATATAGTCGATAGGCCTTTTGAGAAGAAGAGTAACCCACAAAGTAACACTTGTCAAACATGGCACCAAACTTTGTCTTTTGTGAATGAGTATTCAGAATTTTGCAAGAACAACCATATGGCCTAAAGAAGTAAATTAAAGGTTTTTCATTTTGTCCTTGACAATTAACATTCTATTTAGAACATATGAAGCACAATTTACCGCTTTAGCCCAAAAGATAATGGGTAACAAAGATTCTATCAGCATTGTAAGGGTGACTTCAATGAGAGTGCGATTCTTTCGTTCAGCTACACCATTCTGTTGAGGTGTCCTAGCAGTATTAAATTGTCTCACAATTCCCTTATGAGCACATAACGAATCAAGACTGATTTTTGAATTCAGTACCGTTGTCACTCCTCAGGGCCACAACCTTTCTCTTGCTAATTGTCTCGATTGATAGTATTAATTTATGTAATTCCTCAGCAACCTCTCCCTTGTGAGCAAGAAATCTCACCCACAAATATCTTGAGAAATCATCTGTAACAACAAGACAAAAGGATTTTTAATCAATTAATTTAACGCTGATTGGGCCAAACAAATCAGTATGTAACAACTTGAGAGGACAAGTTATGCTATTTTCAAGTTTGGGCTTATGTGGCTTTTTATGTTGTTTCCCTTTGGCATAAGCCATACATTTTTCGTTTACAGAGAAATCTTTTGAAGGAAGCCTCTAACAAGATTGTTTTTGACTAATTTGTTTATTATTTTAAAATTAATGTGGCCCAATCGGCGATGCCATAATAGAGACTCAGAGGTTGAAGCTTGTGAAAGAAGACAGGTTGCAGTAGACTTTGACTCCCTTGAGTTCATATCAAGAATATATGTGTCATGGTTTCTTGGAGCACGCATAAGAATCAAGTCATCTAGAATATCAATATTTGATTTTAAAAATAGACATTCATCGAATTTAAACAAAACTGGAATGTCTTTATTGTAGATTTGAGAGACACTCAAGAGATTAAACGCAAGCTTAGGGACATAGTTGACTTTCTCCAAAGTTAAAGAACCATTGAAAACTTCTCCTTGACCGATCATCTTTCCACCCTTTTTGTCACCAGCAAAAGCAACATATCCTCCATTTATAATCTAATAATTGGTCAGCAAGTCTTTCCACCCTATCAATGTCCGAAGCATCCACTATATACATGCCACACGCTTTTTACAATCTTAGTGGATGAATCCTGAAATTAAATAAAGAACAAATTAACCAGGTGAAATAGGAACCCAAGTTTGAACAACTTTATCTTTAGAAAAGGCAGATTTTTAGCAAAAGAAATTATTAACCAATTTTGTGAATTTATTTCCAAAATAGTTCCTATTTGTATGACCATGAAGCAATGTAGGACAATTCTTGACAAGATGATCCTCTTGACCACACCTGAAATAGTGTGGTTTGTATTTAGGTCTGTGATGTGATGAGATAGGAATATGATCAATGTGAATTTTCTTATCACATTCAGACACCCTAGAATTAATGTCACTAAATGTCTCATACATGTCACGGGGTCAAAGTTTATTTGAATAAGAATTATTATTTACAAAAATAGATGAATGATTATCTGAAGTACCAGTAGAACTAGTTCCACTAGTGCTAGCTTTAGATGAAGTTGCAATTCTTTCATTTGATAAAGAAATATTTAATGGAGTAAAAGATGGAACTGGATGAGAAAAGATTTTATCAAAACAATTAGTGTTAAGTTTCTCATTAGGCTTTGTAGAAAGATTAGTTGCACCATTATCATCACTAGAACAAAAGACATCACCACAGTGTACAGAATTTAATGATGAAATAGAAACATCATGAGAACATGATGCGACCGTGTCGGTTACAGGTGAACTAGAACAAAGACGGAATTTAAACTAGACTTATGATCTAAAACAGACTGCTGAATATCTGGTGTACTAATACTAGTGCATCCAAGCCCACTATTTGTCCATAGTCGTAGTCCTAATGAACATGCTTAGAATTAACACCCTCTAAACCTGCAGACATACTGTTAGTATCTGCTTTGATTAAATCATTAGAAGGATGAGGAGCATGCATAGGAGAATAATAGTATGTACTAGGCGGAGGATAAACCTTTACATTTTCGTATCCCAAACCCGTTTTAATCCTAGCTACCTATTAAGATTTACATAAATCATCATGTTTCATTCTTGATATGGTCTATTTGTCTAACTTTGACTGAAGTTTGCTTGTTTCAAATTCAGCAAGGGAAATTCTTTCAGTCAAAGTGTTAATCTCCACATTTCTTTCCAAAACAATATGTTTTAAATGATCATTTTTCTTTCAAAGCCTCGTTTAATTTAACAAAATATTTTGATTCATTGATTTTAAGTTCCTCATTAATTCGTTTTAAATCTTTTTCATTATCAATTAATAAACGATTAACTTTCTAAATCCCAAATAATCTTATTTTACAAGCAGATGAACACATATCTTGAATTACCTCATATGGAAGTCCCGTCACCACCTTTTCGGCTGCTAAGGCCTTTTCATATTGGCACACCAGAGTACTTGACTTGCTTTCCTCAATGGTGACAACATCATCATCGTAATACTTTCCTTGCTCAGTTGATGAACTTCCTTCCTGTTTTATATCTTCAGATTTATCTGCCCTCATTTTAACATCTTTCTCTTCTTTCTCATTCATAGACAACACAACCTCCTCTTTGAATTCCTTGAAGGGTCAAATCCATCTTTACTATCTTCATTCCCTTTGCCTTTAACAAACTCAACTACCAAAGCATGATTTATCTCAGACCTTGTTTCCTCAACCTTTGCACTCCAAATCAAAGTTAGAAATCAATACAGTCTCCTTTTTGTGATTCACATCTTCCTTCTCCCTCTCAATTGTTAATCTTGGTACTCTTGAATTACTAGAAGCAGTGACAATTGGTGATGGAAATTCACGTTTGAAATGTCCCAATTGTTTACAGTTGAAACATCTCAGTTTTGACTTATCAATTCCTAGTTCTGAATTACAAGTTTGTCCGCCAAAGTTCTTTCGTCCAGTGCGCTCCATAAATCTTCGAGCTTTAAGAGTCAACATTGCCATCTGCCATTGGATGTTAGTTTCTTCAAGATCATCAGGATCTACCTAATACATGTCTTTCATTGTCATTCGTTTTCCTTTCAACTCTCCTACCACAAGTGCTTCATAACTTTGAACAAACATTGCAAAAAGAGCCATTGTTTCTGATGAAACTGAAGTTTCAACATTCGCCTTAGAATTAGTCTGATCTCTTCCAACAGTAACGTTTCCTCTTGAAAAATTACTTGTATTAACACCTCCTTGAATTGAATTATGTATTTGAGAGCTTGTAGTAGATGATAATAAGGCAGTATTTTGAGTAAAACCAGATGTAGGCATCATGGTCCGATTAAATTCCCATCTCTTCATGTCCAACTCAAAGGATTTAAGCTTATTGATAATATCCATCAGCTTGTAATCTATGAACCCTCTTTCTTGCTTTAGCATCCTCACTTGAAGGCTCCATTGAGGTGGGAGAGAGCCTAGTATCCTCTTAACTTGTTCACTGTTAGAGAGCTTTTCATCGTATTTCTTCAAGGTGCTAGAAACCGTCAAGAAGCGATTTGTGAGATCAGTCTGACTCTCATTTTTGTATCCAATAAAAGAATTGAATTCCTTCTCAGCTTGAATGCTCGTATCCTTTACCAGTTCATCATTACCATCATAGAACTCACATAAAGCATCATAAAGAGATTTAGCATTTTTATACTCTTCCAAACGATTATAGATGTATGGTGCCAGGCTAGTGTTAATGCTCCAAAAGCTTTTTGGTCACGATTGATCAGCTTCAAATCCTTTTCAGTGAAGGTAGATGGGTCCTTATTTTGAGAAGCAACATTACGAACAATGACCGTTGGTATGTGAGGACCAGAAATAATTGATCCCCATTGGTTGTGATCAGTGTAGAAGAAGAAAGCTTTGAGACATCTCTTCCAATCTTTGAAATTGTCTCCGTTAATGAGTCTCGGAGACCTATTTGGAGCAACACTTTCAAGATCAGCACGAGTGAGTGAGGTTAACTTTGACATTGTAGTTTCGCTGGGATTTGATGTAGTTTCGGCAAGAGAAGAGGCAATTTCGTTGAAAATTCAGTAGTTTCGCAGAAAGTAGGTAAATTCGCTGACAAATTCGCTAAGAAGGCTAGTTTTGCTGAGTTGGGTAATTTCACTGACAAATTCACAGACAAATTCGGTGAGAAGGCTAATTTCACTGACAATTTCGGCAGCAGTTTCGCTAGCCGAATGACACAAAATGCTTAGTTTCGCCGATAAATTCGCACGAGACAAGCTTGAACTGTCGTTCAAAATAATTTTCGATAGCAATTTCGCTTGTTAAACCATCATAAGCACTGGTGAACTTTCATTCAAAGAGACTAGTTTTGCAGAAACAACGAGAAACAATTTCAATAGAGATAACACCAGTAGTTTCGCTGAAAGAATGCCACAATTTCACTGGTCGAACTTTGAACCCTTTTTCAACCCAAAATCAATCTGAAATCATCAAAAACTTAATGAATTTGAGATTTGATGATTAGCAGAGCTTCCACAACCAAAACCTAGCAAAACTCAATCAATTTGCATATCAAAAACACCCGATATTGAACTGAAAATTGATGGAAAGTAGTTATTGAACTAAAACAACTAAAAACTCAACAAATCATGAGCACTAAGGCTCTAATACCATATTGTTGGTCCATTTGATCGTATTATAGTGCAAATGAGATGAAGAATCGTTCAATATCAAACATACAAACCATACAAGATGACATAGAAGATTGAATACAATAACAACTCATTCAATAAGACAATGAAGATCATAACATTCAATAACATCAAAGCATAATTATATTTCTATGTAAAAACTGCTTGAAATGGTAACTTGCAACAAGGATTAAAGATTAGGGTTCTACAAGCTTACCCAATAATGAAAAAGATCAAATCTATATATAGCAGTCTTAGTATCGTAGACAGTTTCGCTGTCAGCGATACTGTACTGCCGAAACTATAGTTTCGCCCGGAAGAAACAATAATTTCGCCCGAACTAATGAGCTGACTGTGAGCAAAACTATAGTTTCGCTCACAGTTTCGCTAGACTACAAAACTACATAAATCAAAATACATATAAAAGAAACTAGCAAAAGACCTACTACAAGCAAAAGTAATATCTAAACTAAGGTGAGTCCAACCTATACATGATCTTCAGAGATAACAATTGAAACTTAAGTTGTTTTAGATCAAACTTGTTCAATCATGCGATTGAACCATACGACTAAGTTCAATCGTGCGATTGAGCATGCAGCTAAGTTCAGTCGTGCGATTTAGCTTGCGACTGAACTTAGTCGTATGTTAAGCCATACGGTTGAGTCAGTCATGCGACTGAGTCACTGAATGATTCATTCATGTGATTGAATCGTACGCCTAGCTCAATCGTGCGACTGGGGTTCATTCGGAGTGTCCATTCGCATATGACTCTGTTTGACACTCCAACCTTGAGTCTTGGTCAAAACTTGATGTTAGACGTCATGTTTAGACTCACTAGATTCACAGGGACACTAAATATTACTTAATGTCCTTTATTTCAATGATTATGTAGATCAAACTATTTTAAATTAAAAGGATCACGTCTGAGGTGATCAAATGATTTTAAGTTCAAAAGGGTCATGTTTGAGATGATCGGTGTGCATAATGTTTGATATCAC
Organism: Flaveria trinervia; assembly: GCA_025506515.1. Lineage (NCBI taxonomy): Eukaryota > Viridiplantae > Streptophyta > Magnoliopsida > Asterales > Asteraceae > Flaveria > Flaveria trinervia. The sequence continues at coordinate 47,231,255 of CM046450.1, forward strand.
AAGGTAAAAGTTTAAGTGTTTGTGAGTATGAGCCAATCACACGATCGAACCATAAGTATGAGCCAATCACACGATTGGACCATAAGTATGAGCCAATCACACGATTGGACAATAAGTATGAGACAGTCACATGATTGGACCATAAGTATGAGCCAATCACACGATTGGATCATAAGTATGAGCCAGTCACATGATTGGACCATGAGTATGGTGGTCATCCATACGATTGGATCACCAGAATGAACCAATCGTACGACTGGACAAAGAAGTATAAGCAGTTGCACGACTGAACCCCAATCGCACGATTGAAGCATGCATATGGGTCCAGTCACATGACTGAACATTAAAATAGTATATATAGAGGGGTGATTCGGTCGCATTTCTCACCACCCCTCAAAGCATTCATAAACTCTCATACGTAGACCCTCTGCCCAAATTTCGTTTTACCTTGATTACTTGCTGATTATGACACTAACCGATTTCTCATTCATCTATAGGTATTGTGAGACTAAAATCGATCAAAATGACCAATGTAATCAAACCCTAACTGACTTAATCGACTAAAATCAAGAAATCAGTAAAACTCTTCAAATAGACCACTTAAATGGTACCTCAGACGTGATCCTTGTAATTTAAAACCGTTTGGTCACATCAGACGTGACCACTTTTAGGTTATAACTGATTGGTCATATCAGACGTGACCACTCTAAATGAGTGATTCACAGGTTTCATCTACTTGTGTAGTCTGACTTTTACCTAACAAAAGATTAGAAAAATAGAAAAAAAACTTGAAATAAAAAAACAAAAAAAGACATAATTTTGTGTTTTATGATTAGAGATGGATTGAAATCTTTTACAAAAACGTCTAATAGATTTTTCTTCCTGGACAGCACAACTTTAAGTTAATTTGATCATTTTTGGAATGATTCATTATGGAATCATACAGGTATCTTAGAATCATTTGGGACATTTTACATTATTGTCTTACCTTAAGATCAGAATCAAGGTACACATGTATCCACAAACTCCCCCTTGGACCTAGATTCATATATTGTCTTACCTTCTCAATAACCTCCTCGTACTTCTTGTACTTCTCATCTCTTGTGACTCCTGCATGTATTTCAAATGCAAAGCAGAGTCGTATCACATTTTGGAATTGGAGGGCTTGTACAATATCTTGCGTGTCATAGAGCAGTGGCCACTTGTATAGTGTGTAGACATCTTCAGCCGACAAGTTTGTAAGCCACATCGGGTCAAATACCCTTATAGTATCCATTCTGCCTGCTTTGTTCAAAACTATGACCGCCTCCCCTGTTCTCCAATCATAGTACCACCACTTAAAGTGTGGAGTGAAGTCCTGTGGCATTTCCTTGAGAGGGATTCTTGACATTGGTCTTGGGGGACTCCACTTTAGCACTATTTAGGGCTTTCCAGTTATGGGATCAACTTTAGAACTTCTAATATACCTCGTAGGTTGTTGAGGTTTGAAGTTGACCCACCTGTTGTGGTACTCTTTCTTCAAGGCAGCCTCTAACCAGCCTGACATCTTCCTCGGGTCAGCATATAACAGCTTCAATTTAGCCAGCTAGTTGAGCTCAAACTAGGTAGAGACTTTAGATCATGCGGGAATCTAAGTACTCAATACCCATCTCTCTCTTTACCACGTATACATTAAGATCATCAAAATGAGCCCACGCGATAATCTTGCCTGAGACCTTGTGATGTTTCTTCACTTTGTAGAGCTTGGTGTAGACATTTGGTTTAGGAGCAGAGCATTGTGCTCGGATCTCCTCAAAACATGCAGCCTATTCAGCCTTTCTGATATCTAAATCAGTGTTTGAGGCTTGGGTTTGTTCATCAACCTTCTCAGACTCTTGCTCCATCTTATCCAATATCTCAATGTATCACTGTCCAGGGAATCACCTAGATTGGGGACCATATTTCCCTTTTTGTCAGCGTACTCGGGATAGGGCTCTGCAGTGACATCCTCGATTTTTATTTCATCAATATCGTTCAGCTTGTCATCACTGGTTTCTACAAAAGTTGGAGCATCCTTGACAATCTCATCAGGATTGAGCTTGAACATTTCTGCAATTTGCTCGTCAGTGAGATTGTGAATTATTTCCCCTTCTTCAGGGGCGTAACTACACTGATCTCCTGACAATCACTTGCAGATCAAGAATCATGGTTAGTTGAGTCTTGACCTGCTGAAGGGGAGCAATGTCATATTCGTCCCTTTGAAAGTCTGGATCTGCTTGATTTAAACATTCAACACAACAATCATTAGTTACTAATCAAGACATAACCATGATAAGCAAGACATAACCATTTACATAACATATAAACATCCATTTCATTAATTTTATATATGATCCAAATACAATGATTTTAAATAACAATAAAACATCTAAGCTTTACTCTTGTCCTGGATCATCAGCTCTTCGGCTGCCAGGTTGGATGTGGAGGCACTCGGATCATGAGTTTATTTGGTCCTCCTTTCGCTCGCTGATGTGGCACCTGCAGCTGAAGAGTCATCATAATCATCATCACTAACATCAGTATCACCATAGTGATCATCCCCATCATCATCATCATCATCATCATCACTATCATCATTAGCATCATCGTCTCCATCACCTTCTCCTATCTTTAAGGGCTCGTCTTTGGACCCTTTGAGCTTTAACTATAGAGATTTGTTTGCAGCCTCTAGCTCCTCAATCTTTTTGGCATGTTGCTCCTGGAGCTGAGACATCTGATGAGCCTGCTCATCGATCAATCGAGCCTGATGAGAAAGCTGCTGAGATTGGGCAGTGGTCAAGTCTACCAGCTGTCGTATCTAAGTGGTCTTCTCTTCATCTGCAGCTAGCAACCTCAGCACCATTCGGTTAAGTGCTGAGAGTTGTTCCTCTACCCCACTAGGAGGTAAAGGTGATCCTGATCGATATGGAGAGAAAGAAGTTGGTACTGCAGGATGGCTAGTAGTGGTGGTGACAGTGGTGAAGATTGGAGGTGGTATAGATGAAGGTGGTGGTGGTGTAGGTGTGAATGATGTGGTGGTGGATGGAAGGGTTGTGGTGGTGGTGTTAGGTTGAATGGTGATAGGGATGGTGGCTGTGGTGGTAGGTAGAGTGGTGGTGGCTGTGGTGGAAGTAGTGGGAGTGATGAAGGTGAGTCTTCGCTTCTTCTTCTTCATGTCGTGGGGCTGAGCCATCCACTTTTTCCTCGATCCTGTCGAGGAGGATGCTCCCCCTAGAACACGGCTTGGCTGATCGGGAGCATATGTAGGATCAGTGTCAGTATCTCCCGACCCGCCTTGGCGTCCACCAACCGCCCGGAGCCCCTGTTCTGTGGGAATGACTTTACTTCCCATAGTCCAGGTTAGTGGCTCCTCATCCGACTCCTCTTCCTCACCAGGTAGGAAATCCTGGTGGAACCTAGCAGTCTCCGCTCCATCTCCAGTGGGAGCAGATGCTGGAGATGTAATATCAATAGTGGGGCCCCTTGGTTGAGTGGGCCCTTCATCTCCAACATCCCCGCTATCATCATCATCGGGGTCATCATCCGGAAGCTGTAGCTTCTCTACCTATGAGTCACTGTCAATGTGACGCCATTTACGCCTAGCCGGCGCCACGTAATCCTCCCGGACCAGATGCCCAAATAATCTCCTCACAGGGGGCTTAACCTGCTTCCCCCTGTAGACCTTCATCCTAGCTAAGGTGGTATCGTCCATCACCTCGAGTACCACCGCGTCCTCCTTCTCCTTCGGCAAGGAAGGGAGCTTCGGGTCGATAATCATCTGCATAAAGCGAGGGTACATGTAGAAGCACTCCTTCCCTTTCCCCTCAATGTTCTCCACCAAGTAAGTGAAGATAATCCTGGAGAAGCTGAACGGGTGGTTCAGCACCAATGCAGCATATGCATTCTGGATCTGATCGGAGAGCTCATCAGAATCTCCCTTCCGACGCGCCATAACTTCAGTAGAACGTGCTCAAGGTACTTGAACTGGGGGCATAGGTTGCTCTTTTGAGCACCCCTGTATTGATGTCCCCAGCGTACTTGGCGCGCAGGAAACAGCCTCGGACAGTAAGGGGGTGAAGTCGTGTGGGGCATTCAGCATCATCCCCAAGCTGTAACACTGTCCTAAGATCATCCTCAAAGATCTCAATGGCCTCTCCAAATATCAAACTACAGATACGATGAGGCTCTGAGGATTTATCAACTACCGCTCCTTCCCAGAAGGCCTGCTGAATTGAACGGTATGGTGTACATGGAGTAGAGATGGCGTGAAAGATCCTTGATCTCTTGAGAAATGTGATGATGCCAGAAAATCAGGAGTGTGTCTGGATGACAGATCCAGATGAGCACAAATATTGTGCTTAGTGCTCTCTCAATCAGCCAAATGGCTCATTCGTATCAACCATTCGATTGAATGGTCCATACTCATGTCCATTCGGCTATAAAAGGCATGAGTATGGTCCATTCATACGCTTGGTCCATACTCATGGTCCAGTCATGCGAATGGGTCATACTCTTGAAATTTTTCTGACTTTATGACCATTTGACATTTAAACCCTTTTAAACTGTTGAATTAACATTATGAACATTTGATCATCTCAGACATGATCATTTTAACTTGAAAAACTTTTGATCTCCTCAGACGTGATCCTTTTAAACACTTTGTCACCTCAGATGTGACCTAATTTTTGTTTGAAAGCACTTGTGGTCACCTCAGACGTGTCCTTTTAGATGATAAGGTTCCTTATCAACTTCCATGACATAGTCCGATACTACACAAAACTGAAATATACTTTGTACCGACATAAAAGAAATACTGCTAAAACTTAAACTAGGACATGTTTTTGTGTTTTTGTGAGGGTAAATTCCTAAGACGTAATTCCAAGGAGTAATTTTTCTAAGAGAGCAGCCTCAATCTTTTAAACCATACATGGACCAATTCAAGTTGGAATCAGACAGGAGATTCAAATTATTCAGGACAAGTTATTTAAGAAGACTTTGATGGTCTATTCTTGTTTTTCATCTGGAGTCTATTAGCAGGCTAGGAAATCATGCTAGTACTCTCAGGTCCCCACACTGATTAGAACTGTCAAGAATTGTAGCCACAATGATTGTCAGTATACTTGGCCTTTTAAGTCCATACACAGACTTTCAACATAGTTTGGTGATAGTTTTAAGGTATGTTTATTTCAAAAGCATTTGTGGATCCTACACTTATATGGTAATAAACATTCCTCAGGAGATTTTTGAGCGGTCTCAGGGTAGTATTCAAGAAGAGACTATTCTTAGAGCTTTCAAAGCGAAGCCAATCCTCAAGTCAGTGCCACCGTACAGCAGAGAGGCGGCAAACAACAATGAGGTCTAGAATATATAGGTTATGCTTATCCTCAGGTCAGTGCCACAACACATCAGAGAGGCACATAACTTATCTTCTTGTTTGAGCAATTTTCATTCTTTTAGCACAGATCTCACCAACAACATAGGTCATCAGTTTGATTGTATTTACATTTTTCATGTGCTTTTGTTCATGCTTTGGTCTTACGCACACATTTGTGGCGTTAATTTTGCTCGTCACCCCTTATTGGAATTTTGTTGATTGTGTTAACTAGGGATAAGGTGTTACCCATAACTAGTCAAACATTTTAGTTTAATCTAGAGATCACCAAAAAAGGTCTAGTCATCTATTGTGTTAAACCTACCAACATATCATCTACGGTCTAGCAACCTCTAGATCTACTTTCTTTGTGTTACCTTAGTAGTATCTAGCTTAGCTATCATATTTCCTTTTATATTGCTCAGACTACACAGACTTATACTTGATCTTTGCATCTTTTTCAATTTTGATTTGCTAAAGTCCCAAATGATTTGTACCTGTGTACTATCATATTCGACAATTGAATCGGTATCACACATAAGATCTTATTTATTATCAGCTTGCCTATCCTTTTCCCTCGCCCCCCTTTTTTCATATTACTGCCAAACCTATTCTCCCCTTAAAATTCTAAAACCGTCATAGATATGCATTTTTGGATTTTAATAGGCAAGGAAATAAAGCAAATGTAAATAAACTAATTAAATTAAGCAAACACAAAAGGATAAAATAAAATAAAATTGAAAATTGAAAAATTAAAAGAGACAAGACACAACGCATCGGACTATACATGGTCATCTTCAGGTATGATCTCAGTTTTCTTTTTAACTCCGTTGACCTCTAACAAATATAAAAAACGTGGTTTGTCAAATGCCTTTGTATAGAGGTCAGCGCGTTGAAAATCTGTGTTTATTTTTACCACATTGATTAAGTTCTTTTCAAATGAATCACGTATAAAGTGATATTTAATTCCGATGTGTTTGGTCTTAGGATGTTGGACCGGGGTTCTTAGTGACTGCAATCGCAGCAGAGTTATCAACAAAGATAGGAGTAGAAGAGAAATGCAAACCGTAATCCCGCATTGTTGTTGAATCCTTATGATTTGAGAATAGCAGCTTGCAGCAACAACATATTCAGCTTCATAGGTTGACAATGCAACCAAGGTCTGTTTCTTACACTGCCAGGTTACTAATCTCCTTCCAAAGAACTCACACCCTGCTGATGTAGACTTGTAGTTCATCTTGCAGCAGCCGTAATCTGAGTCACTATACGCTGTAAGCTCAAAGTCATCATCATGAGGATACCACAACCCAGGTGTGGGTGTTCCCTTCAGATAATGAAATATCCTATTGACCCCAATTAGATGGTTCACCTTAGGCTTTGCCTGATATCGTGAGCATAAACATGTAGCATACATGATATCAGGTCATGAGGCAGTGAGATACATGAGAGATCCAATCATCCCTCGGTACATAATGGCATCTACCAGATCACCATTCTCATCAGGTGCTACATCATGGTTTGTAGCAAGTGGAGTTCCAGCTGTAGAAGCATTCTCCATGTCAAACCAACTGAGAATGTCACCTACATACTTGGTTTGATGTAGGAAGATCCCATTTGGTGTCTCATCCACCTGTAACCCGAGAAAGAACTTCATCTCTCCCATTGCACTCACCTCAAACTCCGCCTTCATTAGTGCTTCAAACTCTTTACATAGTTCTTCGTTCTTGGAACTGAAATTATGTCATCGACATAGATCTGTACCAAAAGTAAATCTCCATCTTTTTCTTTTATAAACAATGTATAGTCAATGACTCCCCTGCAAAAACCGTGTTTCACAAGATGAGTCGAGAGTTTCTCATACCAGGTCCTAGGAGCTTGATGAAGCCCATATAGAGCCTTGTCGAGTTTGTAAACTCTGTCCTGATTATATGGGTCCTCAAATCCCTCGGGTTGACTGACATACACTATTTCTCGGATCTCACGCTAAAGAAATGCACTCTTAACATCTAGTTGATAAACTTTGATTTTCATATAAGATACGTAGGAAAGGAATATGCGAATGGCTTCCATCCTTGCCACTGGTGCAAACACTTCATTGTAGTCGATACCCTCAACTTGTCGAAAACCCTGAACAACAAGCCGAGCCTTATTTCTGATGATCACTCCCTGATCATCCTTCTTGCATTTCAAGACCCATTTGGTGCCAATGACTTTAGCACCTTTAGGTCTATCCACTAGTGTCTATACACCTAACTTCTTAAACTGTAGAAGTTCTTCCTGCATGACACTTACCCAGCCTCATAATTTAGTGCTTCACTAACATACTTTGGCTCAAACTGAGACACAAAGCATGGTACGCACCGTCGTGAAGGTATCCCTTTTCCATCACAGAGGCATAATCAGCTGAGTACAACTGATTTCTAGTCTGAGCACCTGATCTCACATCTCCTATAATATTGTCCAAGGATTAATAGATGTTTACACGTGAGCCAGGAGTTGTTGGAACAACCACCGCAGAGTCAAGATTGTGAACATTTGGTTTTGGATCTGAGGCAATCCGAGTCTGAGGTTCCAAAGGTTCAGAAGCATCACTAGCAGATGCTTGTGGACTTGTGGTAGTCGGAACCTGTACATCCTGGTTGATCTGATCATTTTCTTCATTTCTTCATCAAATGAAGAGTCACTCACATCAAGTGCTCCCCCTGAGTTGGTAGGAGATTGACTTGTTGAATCTTGAGACGGTGTGTTCAGGACATCGTACATCATCTTGTTTGCCAACTCGTCTTCTGAAGAAGAAAGAGGTATGTTGAAGGACATGAAGAATCCAACATAGTCGAAGAAGTAAGCAGGCCCTTTTCCAGCAGGCGGTGTGATATATCTCTGAACATCAACATTACACCACACCTCTACCTGACCGGTTGAGTTGTTGTAAACTCTCTTGTTCGGTATGTTGTATCCTAGAAAAATCCCTTCATCAACCTTTTCACTAAATTTTCCCTCCAGAGTCTTCTTCAACAGGGTGCACGGAGCGCCAAATGGCTCGAGATATTCTAAGTTAGGTTTATGTCGCTGTAATAACTCGTAGCACGTTTTTCCATGGCGTTTCACTACCAGAACTCGATTAAGCGTATAACACGCATTTGCCACTGCTTCATTCCAGAATTGGATAGACAGTTCCGAGTCCACCAGCATAGTCCGTGCCATCTCTATCAAGCTACGGTTCTTCCGTTCAGCAACTCTATTCATCTGAGGGGTGTAGGCCGAGGTAAATTGATGCACAGTTCCTTTTTCCTTGCAATAGGCCTCCATCCACTGATTCTTGAACTCGGTTCCCTTATCTAAGCGCACCTATCATACCTTCAGCTTGTATAGGGATTCTAGTGTTGTTACCAAATCCTTGAAGGATTCAAAATTTTCTGATTTGGATTTCAGAAACATTACCCAAGAGAACATTGAGTAGTCATCAGTGACTACATAGCAATACAAGTCGCCTGTGATGCTTCTTGTACTGACTGGACCAAACAGATCCATGTGAAGAAGCTCTAAAGGAAGTTCTATAGAATGAACTTTCTTTTCCTTATGAGCCTTTTTCGTCTGTTTGCCCTTTTTGCACGCAACACAGAAATCCGGGAGTTGGAAGTTTTTGACATTTACTCCTCTCACAAGATTATTCTGGATCAAGTGATTCATTTTCCTTGGATTTATGTGTCCCATTCTCCTATGCCAGGAGATGGATTCCTTCTCAGTAGCTTTGGACAAGAAGCATTGGACTTCACGATCCGTTGTAGAGGCCTTTGAGAGATCCAAGACATAAAGATCTTTATATCTAGAAGCTGACTTTAGGATTTGGTCCTCTGGGATCACATACTCCTTCTTCAGAACGTAGCGCTTCTTGTTGTCAAAGACTACTTTGAATCCTTTATCACAAATTTAAGAGACTAAGAGCAAGTTATTTTGTAATTGTTGGATGTAATTTACCTTATCAAACTTAACTTTCTCATTTCCCACTTCTCCTTGGGCTGTGATGTACCCGCCTTTGTTTCCAACAAATGAAACATGCCCTCCTTTAATTTGTCCGACATTTGATAAGAGAGCTCTGTTCCCTGTCATGTGCCTGGATGCTCCGCTATCTACAATCAACGTGTTAGTTTTAGCACTAGAGCGAACACCTTGCACATTCAATGAAAACATTAGTTCATGTTAGGAACCCAAGCCTACACTGCCTTGAGCTTTCCTGAGGCATCACACATCATAAACTCACCCATTGACCATTCGAGGTTGAGTAAATCTTAGAATTCTGTTTGTTCTCATTGTCAGACACTGAGGCAGATTTTTCTTTCCATAGGCCAGCTTTGTGTAAGGCCTGTTTATGATAAACAGACGAATGGATGATGGATTGAACTTTGGGTTCACTAGCCCTTTTTTGAGGTGTCACAGAGTTCCTCTTAGAAGAGCTAGTTGTAGATGCAGAAAGTTCAACTTTCCTCCTTGGTGTCTGGTAATAAGGACACTAAGACGCTATGTGACCATACTCTCCACAATTATAGCAGGATCTGCTTTCAACTTTACGGGTGATATGTTTTGGTGGAGATGTAAAAGTGACGATGTTGACCTTATTTTGTTTGGATTGAGACACTTCTTTGTTTGATGTATTACTTGGTTTTACAAACTTAATTGCTTTACCTGAATTTACGTCTTTTATTTCATGTTTACCTGGACTTTGACATAATGCTCGTGAGTGATTAGTTTTCGTGGTCCTTTTGGGTTCTAATTTGACTTTGTTTGAACCTGACTTTAAATTAACCTTTTCAAACTCTGTTTCTAGGTTAACACAAGGCATCTTTCCTTTTGCCCTTGAGGTGGCCTCCTTCTGTTTAGAATAAGATTCAATTGATTTACTTAAGGAATCTGGATCACTCACCAGAGGAGTGGACACCAGGTGATCCTTGATGGGATTATCATTAATTGGTTTACTTTTAGTGTTCATCAAGGTCTCAGGTGGTGGTGGAACCACTTTGTATCCCAGCCCCTCCCTATTATTTCTCACTTTCACTAAGTGTTGGACAATGTGTGATGAGCTTGTCCAACTATGCAGTTTTTGTTTTAAAGAATTGACTTCTACTTCTAAAACTACTTTCTGTTTCTTAGTATCCTCTAGGGAGTTCAGATAGTACCTAATGTCGTTTGCTTGGTTAAAGGCAACTACTTCTGTTTCCCAAGTTGTTTATTTAATAGGTCTATCTTTTCCTTATAACTGTGCTCGTTTTGTCTTAACACTCTATTCACCTCAGTGCACAGTTCCAGGTCCTTTACTAAGCTATCATTATGATCTAATAGCCTAGTGAATTTTGAATCTATACTTTCTCTGAATTTATTACATTCTAAAGAAGCATGATTATTAAATAGTTGGTCAGTAGTACTTACCTGAGATGAAGAGGAATCAGCCATGAGTGCAGAATTTGTTGAATCTGGTTCTGGTGATTTTGACATTGAAGCAGATTTATCATCTTCAGGCTGGTGGTTGACCATGGGTCCAGTGTCTTCAGAATTTGACATTGCGAGCTCTACTGCTATATCTCCCTCACTAGCCGAATCGTCATTCATGTCCTCCACAGTTGCTATATTGGACTCTCCTGGTGACACGAACCGAAAGCTCCAGTCCAGTCCTTCATCCTCATTAGCAGTTAAGGCTTTGGGGTCCTTAATTGATGAAGTAGAACTACTAGATGTGGCTTTGTCCTGACGATTGAATGAGGAGAAGGGATTACCGTTCCCAGTATTCTTTGGTTTTACACACTCCCTTTTGAAGTGTCCCTTCTCACCGCAGTTGAAACAAGTAACCTTTGACTTGTCGAATCCAAAGGTTGTGTCTTTGGTGGCGACCAAGTTCTGTCAGGTCTTTTTGACAAACTTTTTAGCTCGTCGGACAACACTTGCTAGAGCCCACATTATGTCCATATGTTCCCACTCCATCTCATCCACCTGCTTATAATTTTCATCTGCCAGGTGACAGTTTCCTATCTTTCCAGCAACTAATCCATCATAGGATTGAACCACAGCAGCTAAGAGGTCCATGTGTTCTTTAGCTCGTCAGTTTTTAGTTTTGGTGTATTAGCTTTAGGTATCATATATTGCGTGCTAGATGACCCTGACATTTCGGACCCTGAAGTTGAAGATTTTGATGGAATTGATGTGCTTGAGATGAAGGCAGTTTGCAGTGGTGCTCCAGATGTCTTGACTGAAGGAGTTGCATTGTAGAGTACAGGATTCTGATCGTAGTTGGCCTTTTGAGCTCTGTATTTCATTCTAAGCTCCTCTTCTCTCAGTTTCAGAATGAAATCATTTATATCTAACTTTGAGAGCATCCTATTCTGTCTAAGATTTGAAACAATGAAGCCCATTTTTCTGGTAATCCATGAGCAAAGTTGGATACCTTATCCTCCATTTACTAATTACTCCATGAGTGTGCATCTCACTCATCAAGTGGTAGAATCTATCGATCACATCATCAAGGCATTCTTTTCCCATAGAAGAGAAGTTGTCAAACTCCTTCTTCAAAGCTTTTGCCTTTATGGCCTTCAGTGAGGCATTTCCGTCATACCTCTTCTCCAACACATCCCACAGTTTCTTTGCTTGAGTATACTCCGAATACTGATGGAAGATATCCTTCAGAATAGACTGAGTAAGCAAAGCATAAACTTTCTTCTCAGCGTTGTGTTTTACCTTCTGAGCATCTGACATGCCACTTAGAGTAAGTTTGACTCCGTCAGCTCCTACTGGCATACTATACCCGACTCGATTGCCTCCCACAAATTTGTATCTACTCCATTTAAGTAGATATCGAAACATTGCTTCCATTGTGGGTAGTCGTCTAACATAATAAGCTTTGGGGGTTTATTATGAATGCCCACTTCATTCTCCAACAGCAGTAGATTCTGAATACGTGTATATCTACTTGTTGTGTATGTTGAAAACTGGTCCTCCATTTCACTTAACTTTACTGTTTAACAAACTGCTGATGTATGCAAATGAAGGTATGCGATTGCTCTTATTCGAGCGATTGAACAAATGCGGATGGTTCAATCGTGCGACTGAACAAATGCGGATGAGTCAGTCGTCCAAATGAACTAATGTGGTTGAACAGTCCGAATGAAGTTCTCAGTCGTACGAATGAATGTACGAATGAGTCTAATCGTGCGGTTGGAGAACGCGAATGAACTCAGTCGTGCGATTGAGCCAATCGTGCAACTAAACTGGCTGAAGTTTGATAATTCGAAGGTTAAACGTGTTTTGGCTGTAAAAACACGAATTTTACAAAACCCTTATAGTCGTATGCCAAAAAGACTATACTTTTAGGTCAGGAAACGTCTAAGACTCCGTTAGACACAAAAATATTGTGTGTTTTGTTGCAAAACACAATTTTGGTATCAAAACTATTGAATCAACACGTAATCAAGAGCCAAGACTCTGATACCACATGTTAGGATCTTGTATTTGAACAAAACACCAACTGATTAATGTCTTAAACCAAACCAAATAGTGCGGAATCCTATTTGATTGGCGATCCAATCAGTGAGAACGCATGTAGAAACAATAATGTATTGGATCTAACGTCAAGAATCGATTAGGAATCGATCTACAGCGTTCTATGAACTTGGAGTACGAACTTAGAGGCTTCTGGGCGGCTAGGGTACGTCTGGAGTCGAAGTGGATTGAATGCCTACGTTTTTCCACGAATTAGGTGGTATTTATAGGTTAGGTTGCTCATTCGGGCGACTGAACCATAAGCATGGTTCATTCTTGCGATTGAGACATGCGGTAGATCCATTCGTACGGCTGAGTGTTCAGTCGTGCGACTGAGCCAATCTCATGTTATAGTCATATGACTGATCCAGTCTCCTGGTTCAGTCGTGCGACTGAGTCATTCGTATGAAGGTGTTCATGCGTATGGTTCATTAGCATGTGCCATTCGCATGATACCTTCATGTTAATAAGTTTGAATATATTAAACATAGTAGTTATTTATTAGTTCAATCAACCACAAACCTATATAATCAAGTCAATATGCGTTGAACAATTCATTAATGAAATATTTAACATGATAAACACAACCAAACATTTGCATTTTCATTAAGTACCCAACTATTACATATGCGTAAGACAACAAAGACATATTACATTAAGATCAGAATCAAGGTACACATGCATCAACAATTCTTGATGTCTTTATCGAGCTATGATTCTTTCTTTTAGCAACCCCATTCATATGTGGAGTATAGACAGACGTTAATTGATGAACAATTCCTTTCTCTCTACAGAACGCCTCCATCCACTGATTCTTGAACTCTGTTCCGTTGTCTGATCGAATCTGCCTTACTTTCAGCTTGTAGAGTGATTCCAATGTAGTTACGAGATGTTTGAATGATTCAAATGTCTCTGATTTGGATTTCAGAAACATCACCCAAGAGAATCTTGAGTAATCATATGTTACTACATAATAGTACAAATCTCCAGCAATGCTCTTCGTGCTGACTGGGCCAAACAAATCCATGCGCAGAAGCTCAAGAGGAAGGTCAATTGAATTAACTTTCTTTGCCTCTTCTTGGTCTGTTTCCCTGTCTCCCATGCTACGCAAAAATCCGGAAACTAGAAGTTCTTGACAGTTACTCCATTTACTAAATCATTCTGTATCAGATGATTCATCTTCCTAGGATTAATGTGTCCTATTCTCCTATGCCAGGAGACTGAGTCCCTCTCTATTACTTTTGACAAGAAGCATTGGACGATGTTCTCTGTTGTGGAGGCCTTTGATAGATCCAAGACATACACATCATTGTATCTTGAAGCTGTCATTAAGACTTTTTACTCGGGGATAACATAATCCTTCTTCAACATATAGCACCTCTTGTTGTCAAATACAACTTTGAATCCTTTATCACAGATCTGGAGACAGAAAGTAAGTTGTTCTTTAGTTGTTGAACATAGTTGACCTTCTCAAACTTAACTTTCTCATTTCCCACTTTGCCTTGTGCTGTGATGTAAACCCCTTTATTAACAGCAAATGATACATGTCCCCTTTAATTTGTTTGACGTTGAAAAAGAGAGACGAGTTCCCGGTCATGTGCCTAGACGCGCCACTATCAACAATCCAGGTATTTCTGATAGCGTTTTGTGGACACCCTGTGATGAATCACTTGTATCAGCCATCAAAGCAGAATTAAGCCCTTGGTGGCTGTAGATTCGGAACTTGTTGCTCTGAGTTCTTCCTCAACCAAGTGATATACAACGTTCATAACTTCTTCTTTATCTAGCATCACTTGCTCAGCTGTGAGTTCACCTTCACTAGTAGATCCATCATCCAATGCCTCAACACAGGCAATGTTTGATTCACCTAGAGACACAAATCGAAAGGACCGGCCTTGCCCTTCATCACCTTGAGCAGTTAAGGCCTTTTCCTCTTTACTTGAAGATCTGGTTCCAATTGTGTCCTTGTCTTGACGGGTGAAGGTCGGAAATGTATTTCCATTATCTATTTTCTTGGGCTTTACACATTCACGTTTAAAATGCCCCTTTTCACCATAGTTGAAGCAGGTGATTTTGGTTTTGTGAAAACCAAAAGTCGTATCTTTCATGGCTACTAGATTCTGCCCTGTCTTCTTGACATACTTCTTAGCTCTTCTTACTGCACTTTTCAAAGCCCATATGATGTCCATTCTCTCTAGCTCATTCCCGTCCAACTTGCTCGAAATCTTCATCTGCAAGATGAAAATTTCCAATCTTCCCAGCAACTAAACCATCATAGGATTGGACAACAGCAGCTAGAAGATCCATATGCTCCTTAGCCACTTCCACTATGATATTACTAAGATTTTCGGTCTTCAACTTTGTAGTATTCGCTTTAGGCACTATGTATTGGATTCCAGATAACCCTGATGTGTCTGGTCCTCAAGCAGTGGTTTGGGAAGGAGCCGCGAAACTAGACATGAATGCAGTTTGTAGTGGTGCTCCTGAACCAGTGGGAGTAGGAACTGAGTTGTAAAGTGAAGGATTCTGAACGTAGGATCCTTTCTTCGAGTTGTACTTCATTCTCAGTTCTTCCTCTCTAAACTTCAAGATGAAGTCATTTATGTCTAACGTTGCAAGAAGGTTGTTTTGTCTTAGATTAGATACAAATGAATCCCATATCTCAAGCAAACTATCAGCAAAGCTTGACACTTTATCTTCCATAGACGTTGTTACACCATGAGTGTGCAACTCACTCATCAGATGGTAGAACCTGTCAATAATGTCATCTAAGCTCTCAATTCCTATCAAAGAGAAATTATCTAACTACTTCTTGAGACCCTTAGCCTTCAGAGCCTTCAACGTCACGTTTCCATCATACCTCTTCTCCAGAGCCTCCTATAGATTTTTAGCCTGCTTGTTCTCAGAAAACTGATGAAAGATGACTTTCGGTATTGGCTGAGTCAACAGGGCATAAACTTTCTTCTCAGCATTGAAGAGTATCTTCTGAGCTTCACTCATTCCTCCCAATGTTAACTTGACTCCATTTGCACTGATTGGTACTGTGTAGCCAGTCTCTATGGATGTCCAAAGATTGGGATCAACTCCATTTAGGTAGATCTCGAATCGATGTTTCCATTGTGGATAATCATCTAACGTTAAAAGGTGTGGCAGTTTATTATGATTACCAATCTTATTCTCCAAAAGTAGTAGATTCTAGATGCGTGAGTTTTTCCTGGTAGAAAATGCAGCAAAATGATCTTCCATTGCTGTAAAGTTGGTACTTTTGGAACAGGGACAGTTTCACTCGTGCAAATGGAGTATGATTATGGTTCACTCATGCGAATGAAGGGTGCGAATGTATTCAATCATGCGATTGGATTCAGTCGTGCATATGAACAAGGCGATTGGACTCAGGCGACTGGAGTTGTTCAGTCGTACGAATGAGGAATACGATTGAGTTCAGTCGTGCGAATGAAGTATACGTATGAGTTCAATCATGCGATTGGAGGCTTCTATTTTTGTAAAATCGAAGATTTTGATACTTTGACACAAAAACATGATTTTCCCAAAAACCTTAATATGTCGTATGACAAAAAACATAACTTTTAAGCATGCAAACATTGAAAACACCTTTAGAACCAATGTGGTGACTCTTTTGAATCAAAACATGAGTTTTAACACCAAAACTAATCGAATCCACGCAAAATCAAGAGCCAAAGCTCTGATACCACTTGTCAGGACCGTGTACGTACATAATACTAACTGATAATACATGAAACCTGATCAAATAGTGCGGAATCCTATTTGACTAGAAATCCAAACAGTGATAACATTAAGCCGATCAATATAGGAGTGAACTAAACATTAAGAACGAGTAGGAATCGATCAAGAACGGACTTTGAAGTTGGATTGGCTTTCTTGGACGTTCTGGACTATTAGGGTTCATGAAATTATGAATTATTCGAAGTGTTATATTTTTCCATGAATTAAGTGGTATTTATAGGTTTGTAGTTTCTATTCGTATGACTAAACATTAGCATGGTTCAGTCGTGCGAATAAATCATACGATTCAGTCAGACGCACGACTGAAGCTTCAGTCCTGTGACTGAGTCAATCTTACTTCTCAATCATACGACTGATCTAGTCTCCTCGTTCAGTCGTGCGACTGGTCCATAAGCATGATGTATACATGCCTATGATCCATAAGTATGGTCATTAGCATGAATACTCATCCAACTAGTTTGAACACATTTCTCAATCATTATTAATTAAGAACTATGTACAATAACTTCAAACCTATATAATAAGTTCACACATATGAATTATACTCAACACAATAATAATATGAAATAAATAACATCAATAAACATCAACCACATATTATATTTCATAGAATCAATTCATTACATATATGTAAGACATCAAAGACTTTTACATTAAAGCTCATAAACTAGGAACTACATGTATCTACACTTTGTAACATTTGTAATAGAACTTGAGAAAGCAATATACTGCAATATTGAAAACCAACTCTTTGTGTGTTTTGCTATCTTGTTCTGTCTCATATTTACTTGTGTTCTTAGTATCATTACAAAGGTTAACCAGTTCCCTATTTGATCTGTGAAGTGTTCTTAGCAACTCTCCTTACTGTGTTGTTGTGTTGTAAGTGCATACCCTTCACCGGTCCTGCAATTGGTATCAGAGCACTCCAGGCTCTTGATATAAGATCTCACCATCTTAAGATCCCTCACACACACAAAATACTTAACATCTCAAATGGAAACTATCTCTATAGCTGATATGGAAACTGGAACAATGACAAAGTCCCCACTGATTACTCTTGATGACTTTGATAATTGGTGCCAAAGAATGGAAGGCTTTATCAAGTGTCTAGACTCAAGAATGTGGGAGTCTGTTGTTTTTGGACCTATATACCAAGCACCTCTTCAACTGCTACTAGAGGTGGTATGATCCCCAAGGTTGTGGCTGACTACTTATATGAAGATAGAAAGAGAGTAGAAATTGATCAAAAGGCCATGACAACCCTTCAGACTGCTCTTCCAAACTCTGCATACAGAGGGTTTCAAGAAATGCAAAATAGCTAAATAGTTGTGTGATTCATTGAACCTGATGTATGACGGTTCCACTGAAGCCAAGGAGACACCAAGAGTGAACTATACTCAAGGAAGTCCATTTCAAGAGACAAGTTCTTCCCAAGCCTTTGTGTCTTCTGATGAAAGTTATGGCTGCTTCCTCTTCATCCTTGAAGACCTAGACTATATCCATCCAGATGATCTAGAGTATATGGAGATAGTCCAGCAAATGGCTCTTCTCACTCATAGAGCCAAGAAGTTCTACAAGCGGACAGGAAGGAAGTTTCCCAGCAATACAGCCAGTGGAAAGTTTGGGCATGATAAGAGCAAAGTTAAGTGTTACAGGTTTAACCTGATGGGAAACTTTTCTAGAGAATGCAAGGCACCAAGAACAAATGGTGGCCAAGCACAATCCAGACCAACCTACACTGATTAAGCCACCTAGCATGAAAAGCCAAAGCAGCAAGCTGCAGTTGCTAAGCAGGCTTTGACTGGAGTTTTTAGTTGGAAGATGCATCTCCAAATCAAGAATTAATGGTTGACCATGATGAAGCCAAGGTATTGGAACATCTTTATACTCCTGAATGTATTGCTAAAGTCAACAGATACATGTCCTACAACTTAGAGATGAGATCTGATCTTGAGTACCTGAACATCTTAACATCTAATTTCAAAAAGGCTAAAAATAATTATAATTTAAATATATAGGACTTAGAGAAAGCCATTTCAGTTCTAAAACATGAACTTACTAATTATAGGACTCAGATCAAGGATCTCATAACCAAGTTGAGTGAATGCCAGGCTGAGCTTGTGATCAGCAAAGCCAGGGCAAATAAATGTGTTCTTGAAGAAGAGACCTTCAAGAACATCATATCCTTATCCTTGCATGCAAAAGTTTGTTATCAAAAGGGAGTGGGATCTAGTGCGATAGCTCCTCCACACACAATCTTGTCTGTAAGATCACCTAGGTGTGGAACTTGTGAAAATGAGCTTCCTCTCATAGACCCTTTGAGTGAAGAGGATGAAGAAGTAATAGTGAAGAATTCCTCTAAGAAGAGTGAAGAAGAGGATTCTAAGAAGGGTCACTATCCTTCTGAGGAGAGCAAGAAGCCTATGAAGACCAAGTCTATGAGAAAAACTTGATTAGAAAGAGCAAGAGAAAAGCTAAGAAGGCTCAAGAGATCAATGCCACTTTGAACTCTAAGAAGAAACAAATCTTTATCTCTTCAGGGTTTGAAGTTGTTAAGACTGAACACATTAATCTCAACTCTTGTACAAATAGTTCTGGTTCATGTTCAAATCATCTCAACATCAAGAAGAAGGCTGATCCATTGTTTACCATTGCTACACAACCTGAACCATCTAACTCCAAGAACAGTTCTCACCCCAAAAGGACTATCTCAGCATCTGCAAAGATGAAGGTGGAGAAGGCAAGTGATCAAAGTGAGCCTTGTTCTCATAAGAAGGCTCTTAGGAAGAAGAAGATGGAATGTGTTATGTGTGAGAGTACTTCTCATCTTGCTAAAGATTGTCCATACAATCCAAATTGTACTCTTTATGTGACCAAGAAAGAGACTTCCAAGAGCTCCAAGAAGAATTCAGCTTCAGAAGGAAAATCTATTTCCTTCGGAAGCCCAAAGTGAAGAAGAAGGCAAGTGGAAAATTGCCTTTGGAAGAAAATTTGGTCTTGGAAGAAAGGAATACTTCCGAAGCACTAAAGTCTACTGCAGTTTTAGCAGGATCTTTCGAGGGTCCAATCATCAAATCTTCCAAAGTCTCAAAAGCTTCCGAAGTGTTGAAGGTCAAGTCCAAATTTTCAAAGGTGGTATGGAAGTCAAAGAAAGACCAAATGACTGAAAGTTCTCCATCAACAACAGCAACAGATCCTCAAAGCACAACTATAGGATATATTACTATTTCATTACCTTCTACTTCCTTTGATGAGCCCAAGACCAATAAGGCTTGGGTTTCCATATGTAACTAATCAATTTCTTTGTGCAGGAACAACTCAAGACAAACAAGAATGTTTGGATCATTGATAGTGGCTGTTCTAGGCACATAACAAGAAACATGTCACTACTCCAAAATTTTGAAAGAATTGATGGAGGGCTAGTTGCTTTTGGAGGAGATGGATGTGGTTACATTTCTGGAAGGGGCAAGGTCACTAATGGTAAGCTCAGCATTGAGAAAGCAAATTTTGTTAGGAGCTTGGATACAATCTTCTGAGTGTATCCGGATTTTGTGATCACAGTCATAACATAATCTTTACTGAGCATGAGTGCATTGTTCTCAATCCCGGGGTGATCATTCCTCATGAGCATATCCTGCTAAGAGCCCCCAAGAGAGGGAACATGTACAAGATTGATTTCTAAGAAATATCTCCCTCGGGAGAAGTTTCATGCTTTCTATCTAAAGCTAATAGTGATGAGTCTTTCCACTGGCATAAAAGAATATGCCATGTAAACTTTAATAACATGAATAAACTGATTAAGAATGTTTTGTAACTGGAATGCCAAAGAAAGTGTTTACAAGTTATGATCATTGTGTCGCATACCTGAAAGGGAAGCAACACAAGGTATCTCATAAGCCTAATGAAAGAAACTCCATCACTACACCCCTACACTTGTTGCATATGGATCTCTTTGGCCCTACCAGTGTTATGAGTCTAGGAAAGACCTCTTATTGTTTGGTGATCACAAATGACTTTACAAGATTCATTTGGGTCTTTTTCTTATAACTAAAGATGAGACTCCTCAGATTCTTAAGAATTTCATCTTAAAGATTGAGAATCAATGTGATCACAAGGTCAAAACCATAAGTTTTGATCAAGGAACTGAATTTAAGAACCAAATCCTTAATACATTTTGTGATGAAAAAGGTATTACAAGACAATACAATGCTCCTAGGACTCCTCAGCAAAACAATGTTGCTGAGAGGAGAAATAGGACACTGATTGAAGCTACAAGAACCATGTTGCCTGACTCTAAGCTACCCATCACCTTCTGGGCAGAGGCAGTCAACACTACTTTCTATGTGCAAAACAAAGTTTTAGTGGTTAAAATTCATGGCAAGACTCCTTATGAACTTTGGCACAAGATGAAACCTTTCTTTGGCTTTATCAAGTCATTTGGATGTCCTTGCACCATCTTGAATACCAAAGATCAAATTGCCAAATTTGTTGAGAAATCAGATGATGGACACTTCTTTGGATACTCTTCTCAAGCTAAGGCTTATAGAGTATACAAGCTCAGAACTAGAATTGTTGAGGAGTCAGCCAATGTGACTTTCAATGAACACACACCTAGTGTAGCTGGCTCTGGTCCTGATTGGCTATTTGATCTTGATTTAGTTACCAATTGTTTTAACAAATCTTGTGAGAATGTTTCAGGATCTATCGATATTTTACCTGCAGGTGATCTTCATCCAAGATTTGAGCTAAGACCTTCAAGTTACTCATCTTCAGCTCTATTTATAACTACTTCTAAAAATGAAGTTTCTATTAGCATAACGATGACAAATTCAGTTGATATATCTCAGATGCCTTCAAATTCAAGCTCAAGGCTAAACAACCAGATAAAGAAGCTTCAAATGTAGAGGACAATAATGGTGGTGAAAGTGATCAAGAATTTCTTGATGCTTAAAACCACTCTATAGATGAAAACATCAATGATGTCATACACTCATTGGATCAAGTTTCTCTTTATAACTGTGCTGATGTGGTGGGAGAAGCAACAATGCCAGATCTAAATTTCTCAAAATTAGATCTTTCTCAGTAACTTGCTGTGATCCTTCAGCTAAGGATCCATAAATCTCACCCTACCACAAACATCATTGGAGATGTTGACACAGGGGTAAGAACAAGAGGACAAACCCATGAAGCAAATGTTTGTATTCATTCTTTTTCTTATCTCAGATAGAGCCCAAGAAGATTGATTAGGCTTTGAAGGATGGAAGTGGGTTGAAGCTATGCTAGAGGAGCTGCTTCAATTCAAAAGACAAAAGGTTTGGAACCTATGTCCTCTTCCTCATGGGAAGACTACTATAGGAACCAAATGGGTGTTTAGGAACAAGAAAGGTGATAGAGGAATTGTCATCAAAAATAAAGATAGACTAGTTGTTCAAGGATACACACAAGAAGAAGGAATTGACTGCACTCAAGTCTTTGCTCCTGTAGCAAGACTGGAATCTATTAGAATATTCTTGGCATTTGCTGCATCCAAGAACTTCAAGGTCTATCAACTTGATGTCAAGTGTGCTTTTCTGTATGGGGTGATTGATGAAGAGGTGTATGTCAAACAACCATCTGGTTTTGCAGATCCTAGTCATCCTCATTATGTCTGCAAGCTTGATGAGGCTCTTTATGGGCTACACCAAGCACCAAGAAAGTGGTATGAGACTTTATCTCAGTATCTCTGCAAGCATAGATACAAAAGGAGTACTATAGATAGAACTCTCTTCATCAAAGGACAGAGAATGACTTAATGGTGGTTCAAGTGTACGTAGATGACATCATCTTTGGTTCAACTAATCCAAGGCTCTGCAAAGACTTTGAGAAGCTGATGAAGGACAGATTTGAAATGAGTGCCATGGGGGAACTCAATTTCTTTTCACGAATTCAATTGAAGCAAGTTGAAGATGGCATCTTCATATATCAGCCAAAGTATGTTTAGGACATACTCAAAAGATGCAACATGACTAATTGTAAGATTGCTAAGACACCCATAGCAAGAAACCACTCCCTTGGGGCTAATCTTCAAGGGGAGTAAGTGGATGAACAGTTTTACTCGGCCATGATTGGGTCTCTTATGTATCTTACAACTAGCAGGCCTGATATCATGTTTGCCATATGTATTTGTGCAAGATATCAAGCCAATCCCAAGATGTCACACCTTATCACTGTCAAGAGAATTCTAAGATACCTCAAAGGTACCTTAACACTTGGTCTTTGGTATCCCAAGAATTTTGACTTGAATCTGTATGCATATACATATAGTGATTATGGTGGTTGCAATATGACTACAAAGTCTACATATGGGGGATGTCAGTTTCTTGTTGGAAGGGTTGTCTCATGACAATGCAAGAAACAATCCTGTGTCTCTGCATCAACTGCTGAAGCTGAATACATTACTACTGCAAGCTGTTGTGCTCAAGTGCTTTGGATTTAAAATCAGATGCTTGACTATGGATTAAATTTCAAGGAGATTCCCATTCACATAGACAACAATAGTGCTATCTCTATCAAAGAGAATCTTGTGCAGCACTCAAGGACAAAACACATCAATATTAGTTATCATTTAATTAGAGATAACTTTGAAAAGGGATTAATTAAACAAGTTAAAGTTAACACAAATGAATAATATGTTGTTCTGTTTATAAAAGCCTTTGATGAACAGAGATTTAAGTATCTTATATTAGCTATTGGGATGATTAACTTTGAGTAGCTTTTTCTTTAAACTAATTCATATTATTTCTTAAAATTTGTGTGTCCTAAGTTGTCTAGTTTATCACCTTCATAAGCTCTTGTTTTCTCTAGATGAAAATCTTTTGAAGACTTTCCTTAGATTTTTGAAAAATCTTGATCCTTCAGAAGAAATTTCTAAAAGTTCTTCAGAATAAACTTATGCCTTCAAAACAAATAACTGCCTAAGTAATTTTCCCTCAGAAGAAATTTTTGAAATATCTTCCGAAGTTTAAAATCTCTCTTTTTTGAAGCAAATTAACTCTCGGAAGCTTTGTTTTGTTGAACAAAATGTCCAAGTCTTAATTCTCTTCCGAAGCAAACTTTTCCAAACACCTAGGAAATTCTTCCGAAGTCATTTTGGCTTCGGAAGCCTTTTCATTAAAACTTCTGAAAACAATTTACTTTCGGAAGCTTTTTCGACTTCCAAGAAAAATACTTTTGAGCAAAAAGCAAACTACTTTTGAGTAAAAAGCAAACTACTTTTTCAGAGGTGAGACCAACATCTAGATTTCAAAGTGTATCCGCTTTTATTAACTTTGTCTTAAATCCTTTTCACATATAAACCCAACGGTTCCCCCCTCTTTCTATCATCTTCATCTTTCCTCCAAACCTAAATTCCCAAATTCCTTTCACCCAAACCGCCTTTGTTTTTCATTTTTCTTCACCTTTAAGCTTTCTCAAATGGCAAAGCTTAACCGAAGAAATGACCCAGATTTCTCCATGCAGTTACACAGGCACCACAACCAGGTTGCTCTGTTAAACTCTGAGAAAGATTCACACTTCTTAGAGGTTTGCAAATTCTTGACTCTATCTAAATACTTCACCTCCCTTACCATCGATCATGTTCTTTATGACGATCATTTGCTTGATTTCTAAAAAAAACCTATCAAGAGGTTGTTTTAGATGGGGAGATGGCACTGTCTGCTACAGTGCAGGGGAGGGCAATCTTCATCACTCCAGCCATCATAAATGGCCATCTATAGCTGGAAGATGAGGAAAGTGATTTGTCCTTTCCCAAAAAACCTATTAACCAGTCCTTCCAGCAGATGGGCTATGAAGGTATTTATTCGTAAAGACCTTCAGGAAAAAGGAAGGTCTTATCCCAGTGGAAGTACTTACTACATTTGGTCATCCACAGCTTATCCAACAAGCATGGGGGTTGGGACCAGATTCCTGAAGATCTTTCCTTTATAGTGCATGGGATGGTTCAGGGGGTCAAGTTTAGGCACTTTTAATTTGTTTATAATAAATAGCTCGCTAACTTGGACTCCTTAGAGTATTACATGTTTCCTAGATATGTTCAATACATTCTTAATTGTCAACTGGGCTCACAGTTGAGGGAAATAGGTAATATTCTTAAATTGGGGCAGATAAAGCCCAACATCTTTAAAGTTTTGAAGAAGCCAATTGTTGGCTTCTCAAGGTGTAGATACATATGTACCTAGTTTACGATCTTAATGTAATATGTCTATTAGGTCCTTAATGTAAATGAAATAAATGAGTTGAATGAGACAAAATTTGTAATTGATGATCTTAATGTTGAATGTTTCAGTGTATGTTTTAATGTTTATTGTTCATTAACGCATATTGAACTCATTATATAGGTTTGTGGTTGTCTGAATAAATCTTAGTAAAGTAATGATTGAGAAACATATTCAAACTTAGTTGCATGAATTTCTCATGCGAATGGACCATGCTAATGTACCATACACATGAAAAACTTCATGCTAATGAACTAGTCGCACGGCTGAACCAGGAGACTGGATCAGTCGCATGATTGTGACATGAGATTGACTCAGTCGCGCGACTGAACACTCAGTCATGCGAATGGATCAACCACATGACTCAATCTCACGACTGAACCATGCTGTTGGACCAAAAGAACCAATGAGCCGGATCAGAAAAACCTTAAGTCCCACAGACGTCACAACAACTGCTGAAGTCCACAACAGCTGAAGACAAGTGCTGAAGACAAAGTCTGAAGACACAAGTGCTGAAGACAAAGTCTGAAGACACAATTGCTGAAGACAAAGTCTGAAGACACAAGTGCTGAAGACAAGTCTGAAGACACAAGTGCTGAAGACAAAGTCTGAAGACACAAGTGCTGAAGACAAAGTCTGAAGACAAAGTCTGAAGACACAAGTGCTGAAGACAAAGTCTGAAGACACAAGTGCTAAAGACAAAGTCTAAAGACAAGTGCTAAAGATAAAGTCTGAAGACAAGTGCTGAAGACCAAGTATCAGTCGTTGTCACAACAGCTGAAGAGGTCTTCTTCAGTAGTTGTGACGGTTTTCTTTCAGTAGTTTTATGTTTTTCCTTTCAGTAGTTTTGTAAAACGACTGAAGAGCTTGTTCTTCAGTCGTTGTAGTTTCAGTAGTTTCGTATCAGTAGTTTTATGCTTTATACTTAGCACTCTGATATGTTCTCAGTAGTTGTGAACATTTCAGTAGTTGTTAAGTTTTAGTTATTTTTGTAACAAATCTGCCAGATGTCACTATCCCGTGATATCAGCAGTGATTGCACTCTATATAAGGAGTGTCAACCTAATTGTAATCGGTGAATGATTGAGCAGAAACATTTGATATTATTGAAACATTCCTTTTCACAGAAATATATTCTCTCGTTACAACCATATTTGTTCTTAATGCATACGAATATCAAATTCTTGCTATAATTTGTCTAATTCTTGTTCTTATTCCGCTGCGTTACACTCTAATCCATCAAACTTGAGATCACTGATCCTGTCACATGCTAATGGTTCAGTCGCACGAATGAGAGACCCTAACCTTTAAATACCATTTAATTCGTGGAAAAACAAAACATTTCGAATACCTACGTACTAAATTGTACACTAGCCATCCAGAGACTTCTAAGAACCTGTTCGAAGTTCATAGATCGCACTAGATCGATTTCCAATAGTTCCTAACGTTTAGATTCAATCTACAATAGATTCTACGTGCGTTCTCACTAATTGGATCGCCAATCAAATAGGATTCCACACTATTTGAGTTGGTATTCACGTAAATCAGTTAGTACTTTGTCCCGTACACAGTCCTAACAAGTGGTATCAGAGCTTTGGCTCTTGATTTATGTGTGATTCAATCGTTTTGATATAAAAATTGTGTTTTTTCACTAGAAACGTAATCTTTTGTGTCAAACGGTGTTTTAGACGTCTCCAAATCATAAAGTTAACATTGTTCGGCGTATGGCAATCAGGGTTAGTGAGAAATTCGTTTTTTTGCGTCCAAGATACCTTAAACCTTTGAATTCTCAAAATCCAATAGCTTCAGTCACAAGATTGACTCAATCGCACGACTGAATTCATCAGCATCCCTCATACGCACGATTCGACTCATTCGTACATCCATTCGTATGACTGAACTGTCTAGTCGCATTGTTCATTCGCACCTGTCCATTTGCCCAATTGATTCATTCGCATTGGTTCATTTGCACGTTTGAGCCATTCGCATTGTTCAATCACACACCTTCATTCGCACAAGTAAAAAGTTTGTTCCAAAGTTTAAAGTTGATAGTAATGGAGGATCAATGTTCAGCATTCACTGCAGGTAGGGATTCAAGGATCCAGAATCTATTGCTTCTGGAAAATGAAGTGGGGAATCATAACAAACCCCCTAAGCTATTGACGTTAGATGATTACCCACATTGGAAGCAAAGATTCGAGATTTACTTGAATGGAGTAGATCCCAATCTGTAGGAGACGATAAAGACAGGGTATAGCATCCTATAGGTGCAGATGGAGTCAAAGTTACATTAGGGGGCATGACCGATGGACAAAAGGTAAAGTACAATGCAGAGAAGAAAGTTTATGCATTGCTCACTCAGTCAATTCCTAAGGACATCTTCCATCAATTTTTTGAGAACAAGCAAGCAAAGAAGCCGTGGTATGCATTGGAAAAGAGGTATGACAGAAATGCAATTAAAGGTTAAAGCGTTGAAGAGGGAGCTTGACAACTTCTCGTTAATGGGAAAGGAGAGCTTGGACGACGTCATTGATCGGTTCTACCACTTAATGAGTGAGCTGCACACTCATGGAGTCACCACGTCTATGGAAGAAAAAGTTTCAAACTTTGCAGATGGGTTGCCTGAGAAGTGGGTTTCTTTTGTCTCCAACCTCAGACAGAATGATATGCTGGCGAAGTTAGATATAAGCGACTTCATTCTGAATCTGAGAGAGGAAGATTTGAGGATGAAGTACAGGGCAAAAAAGTCCTCATATGATCAGAACCCAACTCTGTACAACTTAACTCCACAAGCCAAAACGTCTTGAGCTCAACTAGAAACGGCTTTTGTGTAGAGTTCAGCTGGTCCATCTCAAGCCACTTCTTCAGGATCTGACACATCAGGGTCATCTGGTACCCAACACATAGCACCTGAAGCAAATGCTACAAAACTGAAGACCGAGAATCTCAGGAATGTGACTGTAGAGGTAGCAAAGGAGCACATGAATCTCTTAGCAGCTGTAGTCCACTCCTATGATGGGCTAGTTGCTAGAAAAATTGGGAATTTCCATCTGGTAGATGAGGACTACGAGCAGGTAGACGAGATAGAGCTGGAAAGAATGGACATAATGTGGGCCTTAGCCAATGCTGTCCGGGGAGCTAAGAAGTTTGTCAAGAAAACCGGACAGAACTTGGTTGCTACTAAGGACACAACTTTCAGTTTTGACAAGACCAAAGTTACCTGCTTCAACTATGGGGAAAATGGGCACTTCAAACGTGAATGTGTGAAGCCCAAGAAGACAGGAAATGGGAATCCATTTTCATCCTTCAATCGTCAGGATAAACCCACAAATAGTCCTACTTCATCAAGCAAGGATCCTAAAGCCTTGACTGCTCATGATAGAAGGACAAGATTGGAGCTTTCGGTTTGTATCTCCGGGAGAATCCAACATTGCTAGTGTTGAGGACTTAAATGACGACTCAGCAAGTGAAGGTGATATTGCAGTGGAACTCGCTATGTCAAACACTAAAGAAACTACAAACATGGCCGAGCACCTGTCTAAAGAAGGGTCGAGCATAAAATGTTCAGAATCACCAGAACCAGAAAAGACAGACTCTACTTTGATGGCTAATTCAACCACACCCTCTCAGGTAAGTAGCACTGATCAGTTATTTGATAGTCATGCATGCATTGAATGTAATAAATTTAAGGAAAGCATTGACTTAAAATTTTCTTGGTTATTAGATAACAAT
This sequence comes from Flaveria trinervia, assembly GCA_025506515.1. Taxonomy (NCBI): domain Eukaryota; kingdom Viridiplantae; phylum Streptophyta; class Magnoliopsida; order Asterales; family Asteraceae; genus Flaveria; species Flaveria trinervia. Next base: position 47,259,917 of record CM046450.1, read on the forward strand.
GATAGCTTAGTAAATGATCTACAACTATGCACAGAAGCCAATAGAATTCTAAAACAAAATAAGCACAGTTATAAAGAAAAGATAGAACTCTTGAATAAACAACTTAGGGAAACCAAAGTTGTAGCTTTTAACCAAGGTAATGACATTAAGTACTATCTAAACTCCCTAGAAGACACTAAGAAACAAAAGGTAGTTTTGGAAGTAGAAGTAAATTCCTTAAAGCAAAAACTACACAGTTGGACAAGTTCCTCTCACATTGTCCAACACTTAGTGAGAGAACACAACAATGGGGAGGGTTTGGGTTATAAAGTGGTTCCACCACCACATGAGACCTTGATGAATGCCAAAAGTAAACCAATAAATAACAACCCAATCAAGGATCATGTGGTGTCCGCTCCTCTTGTAAGTGATCCAGATTCCACATGTAAACCTAATGAATCTGGCACTAAACTAAAGGAGGCCACTTCAAAATCACAAGGTAAAATGCCTTGTGTTAATTTGGACGAACCATTTGAAAAGGTTAAAGTAAAGTCTGGGTCAATCAAGTCTAATTCTGAACCCAAAAAGACCAAACAAATTAACCACACATGTGCTTCATGTCTAAGTCCAGAGAAACAAAAGGGAAAATATTTTAAAAATGTTCAAACAATTAATTTAGTTAAACCAGATAAAACATCTAAAGAAGAAATATCAAAACCCAAACAAATTAATTTCACACGTGTGTCACACACTTCTCCACAGAAACAATTAAATCGTCAAATTGAAAGCAAATCATGCGACAACTGTGGAAAGTATGGACACATCGCATCGTACTGTCCTTATTATCAGACACCAAAGAAAAAGGTTGAACTTTATGACACTAAAGAAAGCTCTTCCAAAAGAAGCTCCATGACTCCACCAAAAAGAGTTAGTGAACCTAAAGTTCAACCTGTCAACCAGTCTTTTGTTTATCACAAACAGGCTCTACATAAGACTGGCTTATGGAAAGAAAAATCTATCCTTGAATATGATAATAAGAACAAGAAGGCAACAGATCTTCCCTCACCCTCAAAAGGTCAATGGGTGGAATTTATGATGTGTGATGCCTCTGGGTCACCCAAGCCAGTTAAGGCTTTGGTCCTTAACCTCAACTAATGATTTCCAATGAATGTGCAGGGTGTTCGCTATAGTGCTAATACAAATACTTGGATCGTAGATAGCGGAGCATCAAGGCACATGACTGGAAACTAGGCACTCCTGTCAAACGTCAAACAAATTAAAGGTGGTCATGTTTCATTTACGGGAATAAAGGTGGTTACATCATAGCTCAAGGGGAAGTCGGGAACCAGAAAGTAAAGTTTGATAAGGTAAACTACATTCAACAACTTCAAAACAACTTACTTTTGGTATCCTAAATATGTGACAACGGATTTAAGGTAGTTTTTGATAACAAAAAGTGCTTTGTCCTAAAAAAAGGACTATGTGATCCCAAAGGACCAAGTCCTAATGTCTGCCTCAAGATATAATCACCTTTATGTATTGGATCTATCAAAGGCCTCCATAACAGATCATCAAGTACAATGCTTCTTGTCAAAAGCTACCGAGAAGGATTCAATCTCCAGGCATTGGAGAATGGGACACATCAATCCACGAAAGATGAATCACTTGATCCAGAATGATCTAGTGCGGGGAGTAAACCTCAAAAACTTCCAACTCCTGGATTTTGTGTCGCCTACAAGAAAGGCAAACGGGAGAAGAAGTCTCATAAGGAAAAGAAGGTTCATTCGATTGAACTACCTCTCAAGCTTCTTCACATGGATCTGTTTGGTCCAATCAGTACAAGAAGCATCGCAGGTGACTTGTACTGCTATGTAGTTACAGATGACTACTCAAGATTCTCTTGGATGATGTTTTGAAATCAAAATCAGAAACATTTGAGTCATTCAAAGAGTTAGTAACTACACTGGAGTCACTATACAAGCTGAAGGTAAGACGAGTATGCTCAGATAACGGAACCGAGTTCAAGAACCAATGGATGGAGGCTTTCTTTAAGGAAAAGGTAATTGTGCACCAGTTCACTTCCGCCTACACTCCTCAGATGAACGGTATTGCTGAGAGAAAGAATCGTAGCTTAATAGATACAGTGCGGACAATGCTAGCAGACTCGAAACTGCCTATCCAATTTTGGAATGAGGCAATTACCGATGCGTGTTACACGTTAAATCGAGTTCCGGTAGTTAAACGCTATGGTAAGACGTGTTACGAGTTACTTCAATGACGTAAACCAAATCTAGAGTATCTCAAACCATTTGGTGCACCGTGCACCCTACTGAAGAAAACTCAGGAGCGAAAGTTCAGCGATAAGGCTGAAGAAGGAATCTTTCTTGGATACAACATACCGAATAAGAGAGTCTACAACAACTCAACGGGTCAAGTAGAAGTGTGGTGTAACGTCGACGTTCAGAGATTCACCACCCCTCCTGCTGGAAAAGGACCAGCTTTCTTTTTCGATTATGATGGATTCTTCAATTCCTTCAACATCCCTCTCCCCACCTCTGATGATGAGTTAGCAACCAAAATGATATTTGATGTCTTAAACACACCGTCACAAGACGTCACATCATCTCGTTCACAAGGTGAATCGTCTAACCAATCAGGGGGAGCACTCAAGGTAAGTGACTCCTCCTCTGACGATGAAGTTGTGAAGAATGACCAGAACAATCAGGAGGCATAGGTTCCTATCCCTGCAAGTCCACAAGCACTTACATTGATGCCTCTACGTCTTCAAAACCTCACACTCGTGCTACCTTAGATACAAAACCAATCGTTCATAATCTTGATTCTGAGGTAGTTGTTCCCACCACTCCTGGATCACGCCTAAATTTCTATCATCCTCTGGACAATGTCAGATCAGGAGTGCAGACAAGAAATCAGCTATATTCAGCTGATTATGCCTCGATAATGGAAAAAAGATACCTTCACGATGGTGCATATCATTGTTTTGTGTCTTATTTTGAGCCAAAATACGTCAGTGAAGCCTTGAATGATGAGGCATGGGTGAGTGCCATGTAAGAAGAACTTCTTTAGTTCAAGAAGTTAGGTGTATGGACACTGGTGGATAGAGCTAAAGGTGCTAAAGTCATTGGCACCAAATGGGTCTTGAAGTGTAAGAAAGATGACCAAGGTGTCATCATCAGGAACAAGGCTCGACTTGTAGTTCAAGGATTTCGATAAGTCAAGGAATAGATTACAATGAAGTATTTGCATCTGTGGCAAGAATGGAAGCCATCCGTATCTTCCTAGCCTATGCCTCTTACATGAAGATTAAAGTCTATCAACTGTATATGAAGAGTGCATTTCTTCATGGTGAAATCTAGGAAATCGTGTATGTCAGTCAACCCGAAGGATTTGAGGATCCATATCATTGGGACAGAGTTTCCAAACTGGATAAGGCTCTCTTCGGGCTTCATCAAGCCCCGAGAGCATGGTATGAAAAACTCTCAACTCACCTTGTGAAACACGGATTTCATAGAGGTGTAATTGACTGTACACTTTTCATCAAAGAAAAAGGATGATGATCTGCTGCTTGTTCAGATTTATGTTGATGACATCATCTTCGGTTCCAAGAACGAAGACCTATGTAAAGAATTCGAAGCAATAATGAAGGCAGAATTTGAAATGAGTGCCGTGGGAGAGATGAGGTTCTTTCTTGGTTACAGGTGGATCAAACACCAAAGGGAATATTTCTACATCAGACCAAGTATGTAGGGGATATTCTTAGTCAGTTTGACATGGAGAATGCTTCCGCATCTGGGACTCCACTTGCTACAAACCATGATGTAGCACCCGATGAGAATGGTGATCTGGTTGATGCCACCATGTACCGAGGAATGATTGGATCCCTCATGTACCTCACTGCCTCAAGACCTGATATCATGTACGCAACGTGTCTATGTTTAAGATATCAGGCAAAACCAAAAGTTAACCATCTTATCGGGGTCAAGAGTATATTTCATTATCTGAAGGGTACACCAACACTTGGGTTCTGGTATCCTCATGATGATGACTTTGAGCTTACCGCGTACAGTGATTCAAATTATGGCGGCTGCAAGATGAACTAAAAATCTACCTCAGCAGGTTGTCAATTCTTCGGGAGAAGATTAGTCATGTGGTAGTGTAAGAAGCAGACATCAGTTGCGTTTGTCAACTTGTGCTATTCCGCTGCAAATCTTAATCTAATTGATCAAACTAGATCCCGATCCTTTCAAATGGTATCAGAGCAGGTTAATCATTGATTGATTAAACAATTGATCATTGTAACTGCTCTTTTGATATCTAAGTTTGATCGAATTAGCAAATTTGCAAGAATTGGTTATAGAGTTTGATTTTCAGTTGCTTCCGGTGAATTAATTTGAGATTCGTCTTGTCTCAAACTGTGTTGTTGAGTTTTTGAGCTAGATCTGTTAAAATCTCATTGAACCTGTTTGAATTGGTGAAAATGGCTACATCAATCAATGATCCTCACAATACTGGCTCCTCAACAAAGCCTCCGATGCTTGTTAGGAGTGAATATAACATACGGCAACGCTGAATGCTCCATCACCTATCTGTCAACAGTTCAAGTTGTTAGAAATCTGTGGTTCATGGACCATATAAGCCTATGGTGAGTAATCTGGAAACCAATGAGATGGTTCCGAAGAAGAAAGAGCAATACTCAGATGAAGATCTGAAACTGTTTGAAATTGTTGCTAAAGCCCATGGAATTCTGGCCATGGCACTGCCTAATGAAATCTATTCTGGACTTATGCATCATGAAACTGCTCATGACCTCTGGGTTTCTCTGAAAGAACAATTTGGAGGAACTGATAGAGAGATCTTGGCAAAGAATAGAGAGATCCTTGCCCAGCAATATGAGATATTCTCTCTAGAAAGGGTGAGTCACTGACTCAACAGTTTGAGCGATTAACCTATTTGATATCTGAGCTGAAAATGGTTAAACATGAATATACAAACAGTCAGATGAACAACAGATTCCTCAGATTTCTGCCTGAGAGATGGGACACATATACTATTGTCCTATGCTCCAGTGCAAATTTGGACAATCTTGCTCTTATGGCCTTGGAGTCTACTGATGGTTCATGCTCAAATGCTTCATCATCACAGGTACCACAGGTATCTTCTGAGGCTAAGGTCAAGTTGTGTTCTGAGTCATGCATAGCTGCTTTTGTCTCAATTAGAGAAGCAAATGTAGCTTTAATTAATCAAAATATTGACCTAGAGAAAGTGATTTCCAAAAGAAAAGCTGAGTTTGAGTCTGTCTTAAAGGAAAAAGATGATGAGATTTACAAATTAAAATGCCAAATCACTGATGAAAAGGCAAAGGTAGAGGTCATTTTAGAGTATCATAAGAATCTCAAAGAAACACTTGCAGCTACTCCAGTAGAGTGTGAACGCTGGGTAACATCCTGCAAGGGGTTTGAAATGCTTCTCAGTAAGCAAACAGCTTCAAATGTGAAGTTTGGGATTGGGTATAATCACAGTGTACCTCCTATAGATTTTACTCCCAAGACAGAAGTAAAATCTGAAGGTCAAAGCAATTCCCAAACCACATCATCATGTGTCTCATCCTCAAGTGATAACGCAAAATCAGAGGATGAAGTCAGTAATAGTACCTCAGCTAATCAATCCGATGATGGTCTCACTGCTGATAAACACATGATCAAAGAAAAACTGAGCACTTCAGGTGCTGTCTCACAAAGTATTCAAAGTACTGAAGAGCAAGTAACAACACCTGAAGAAAAATTCAAACCAAATGAAAACAAACATGGTTTGACAACTGCTGAAGAGTCTATTAGAAAATCCAAAAATACTGATAGAAAACTTCTAAAGAACAAGTATTCAGTTGTTACAATCCTTCAGTACTTAACATAAGTACTAAAAGGAAGAAAGTACTAAAGAACACACCTTTAGTAGTTTCATCTTCTTCAGCAGTTGAACAACAGAAGATGAACAAAAATCCATGTGAAATAAGTGGTCTATTCAATCATCTCACTGATGAATGTTGGTACAGAAAGGGTTCCAAATTCAACAAAGATAAAATCATTAAAAAGAAAATTAATAAAATGAAAGATGAATTTGAAACCAAGTTTGTACCATAAACATCTCAAACTGATAACCCAAAGTTTTCACAAAAATCTAAAAACAAGGAAGGGGTTTATCATAAAACAGCTGAAAATATTCCTCATGGAGTATCAAAACACCAGACTAAGTCTGTGTCTTTCAAAAAGGAGGACATGGTGAGTCACAGGAACCAATCAAAAACAAATACTGATGTGTCTGCTGAACTGAAGGCTTTAACAACCAATCAGACACAACTTGTTATGATGGTTCAACATCTGTTGGGGAGAGTTAACCAAATAGATGTACCTGTGATTAAACCATTGAAAAGGAAAACTAAGCCAAAATCAAAGGAATCCTTTTCAGCACCATCTCCACCTTCAAAGGCTGTTAATCATGACAAATCAGTTAGTATAAAATCTGTTGATAAGAACAGACCCAAAACCAAAATGGTTTGGGTCTCAAAAGCTAACTAGTTTGTTGTGGCAAATGTAGGGTTTTAGCATGCCATAGAAGCATCTGATATGTGGACAGTGGAGGATCTACGCATATGACAGGGAGCAGTTCTCTTCTTCATGACTACTCTCAAGGAAAGAAGGGATTTGTATCTTTTGGTAATGATGCTAAGGGTTACATCATCGGAAAAGGCTTTGTGTCAAATGGTGAGATAAGATTTGATGATTTTAACCATGTGGAGAATCTCAAGTACAACTTGTTGAGTGTCAGTCAAATGTGTGACAAAGGGCATGTTGCACTTTTCACCAGTCAAAACTGTCGGATTCTGTCTTCCAATGTTCTGAGAATGATTGACAAGATATTGGATGAACATACTCTTCTGAAGGCCAACAAGATTGCAAGAGTATATGCCTTAGACTTATCAAAGAAAATTGATCTAAAAGGCCATCCATGTCTGTTCTCCAAGGCCTCTCCTCAGGAATCTGAACTATGGCACAGAAGGCTTGGTCATGTGAATCTTAAAAACATGAACCAGCTTATCCATCATGGTTTAGTGAGAGGTCTGCCACTAAAGGAGTTCAAATGTGATGGCAACTGCTCTGCTTGTTTAAAAGGAAAGCAACACAAAGTATCATTTCCTCCAATAGAAGAACCAAAGTCCACTGCCTGCTTGCAATTACTGCATATGGATCTTTTTGGTCTAGTAGGAGTGATGAGCATGGCAAAGAAAAAATACTGTTTGGTAATTGTGGATGATTATTCCAGATTTGTATGGACCTTCTTATTACATTCAAAAGATGAGGCTGGTCAAATCATCATCTACTTTGTGTTGCATGTGGAAAAGCAGTACTCCCTTTCTGTCAAGTGTGTGAGGAGTGATAATGGCAGAAAATTTACAAACCACACACTTGATGCATTCTATTTCTCTAAAGGAATCAATAGGCAGTATAGCATTCCAAGAACTCCTGAACAAAATGGAGTGGTGGAGAGAAAGAACAGGACCCTTATTGAAGCCGCAAGGTCAATGTTGGCTGATTCTGGTTTGCCACTAACCTTTTGGGCTGAAGCTGTCAACACAGCTTGCTATGTGCAAAATAGAGTGTTAGTAAATCAGAGGTTGATGAAGACTCCTTATGAAGTGTTACATCATTTGGCTCCTCTGATTTCCTTCTTTAGAGCATTTGGGTGTCCCTGTTATATTCTTAACACAAAGGATCCACTTCAGAAGTTTGAATCAAAGGTGGATACAGGGTACTTTGTTGGGTATTCATCTACTTGCAAGGCGTATAGAGTTTTTAATTGCAGAACAAAGATAGTTGAAGAAACCTTGCATGTAAAGTTTAATAAATATCCAAAGGAGAAAATTCCACAAAACCTATGGAGTTATTTGATTTGGATATACTGCAATATGTTCCTTATCAGTCTCCAGCTATTGCAGATTCTGTGAATCTATCATCTCCTACAACTAGTCATTCATCTGGTGATACAAATGCAAGGTTTAGTGATCACCTGCCTGAGTCTGGTAACCTTGATGTTCCTGTAGCTTCAGCAGTTCCATCCATAACAAATGCTGATGAGATCTCTGATTCCTCTACTTCATTGAATTGCCATCTCATTCTAGATTTCAAGAGTCTGGATCAACATCTGTTGCTGCTGAATCACCTACAAACACTTGCATAGATCTTATTGAGTATCAAGAACTGAAGAATCACCCCATGTCTCAGATCATTGGTGACATCAATGCTGGTGTTTCAACTAGAAGTCAACTGTCCAATTTATGCTTTTATGCTCTCTTCATCAGTCAGCAAGAGCCAAAGAACTATCATACTGCATTAAGAGACAATGGATGGGTTAAAGCCATGCAACTTGAGCTTCTTAAGTTTCAAAAGCAGCAAGTGTGGGAACTGGTTCCTCTACCCCAAGGTAAGTGTGCAATAGGCACTAAATGGGTGTTTAGGAATAAAACTGATGAAAAGGTCAAATTTTAAGAACAAGGCCAGACTGGTTGTACAGGGGTTCTCACAAGAAGAAGGTATTGATTATGATGAAACCTTTGCCCCTGTAGCAAGACTGAAGGCAATCAGATTGTTCTTAGCTTATGCTGCTTTCCATAATCTTAAAGTTTTTCAAATAGATGTCAAAAGTGCATTCTTATATGTTAAGATAAAAGAAGAAGTTTATGTGTGTCAACCACTAGGTTTTGAAGATCATAAACATCCAGATTGGGTATATAAGCTTGATAAGGTTCTTTATGGGTTAAAACAGCTCCCAGAGCCTGGTATGAAACACTGTCTAACTTTCTTCTTCAAAATAATTTCACTAGAGGCTCCATAGATAAAACTTTGTTCATTAAGAAAGTAGGCATGCATAAGCTCCTTGTTCAAATTTATGTAGATGATATTATTTTTGCATCCTCTGATCCACAGTTGTGTGATGCCTTTACTAAGTTGATGCAACAAAAGTTTGAAATGAGTGCCATGGAAGAATTTCAGTTCTTTCTGGGTTTGCAAATCAAACAAATGGCTGATGGAACTTTCATTCATCAGTCAAAATATACAAAGGATTTGTTGAAAAAGTTTGATTTACAAAACTGTAAGCCCTGTTCTACTCCCATGTGCAGTACCACACAACTGGATGCTGATCAGAAAGGTAAAGCAGTTGATGAAACTCTTTACAGATGTATGATTGGTTCCTTGATGTACCTTACAGCTTGTAGACCAGACATTATGTTTGCAACTTGTGTCTGTGCTAGATTTCAGGCTGTACCTAAAGTATCCCATATGATTGCAGTCAAAAGGATCTTTAGATATTTGCAAGGAACTCAATCTCTAGGACTTTGGTATTCCACTGGGCACTCTTGCAAATTCGTTGCTTTCTCTGATAGTGACTATGCAGGGTGTAAATTAACCAGAAAATCAACTTCTGGTGGATGCCAATTTCTAGGCAATTTTTTGGTTTCTTGGCAGAGTAAGAAACAAACTTCAGTTGCTACATCCACTGCTAAAGCAGAGTACATTGCTGCTGCAAGTTGTACATCTCAGGTACTCTGGCTTCAGAATCAATTACTGGATTATGACATTACAGTGACTAAGACTCCTTTACTGATGGACAGTGCTTCAGCTCTTTGTATTGTTAAGAATCCTGTCCAGCATTCTAGGACCAAACATATTGAGATCAGACATCATTTTATCAGGGATTGTTATGAAAAAGGTCTGATTGATCTAAAGTTTGTTCCTAGTGCTGATAAGCTTGCAGATATATTAACTAAGCCTTTGGACAATGCAACTTTCCAAAATCTTGTGCTAAGGCTTGGTATGCTGGAGCTTGAATGATTTGACAACTACTGATGATCTCATTTCACAAGTACTGATGAGCATTAGTATACAGCTGTCAAAAATAAGTACTGATAAGTTATTTTATCTTCAGTAGTTTTCATAACTACTGAAGACTAAATTACTTAAAAGTACTGAAGTACTTTATTTGTTGCAAAGTACTGATGTAGTTACAACTACTGCTATGGTTACAACTACTGATGTCTGTTCTAACAGATAAGTACTGATGACCAATGAAACATCTGAAAATCAGATAATCTGCTGAGTAAGTGTTAAGGTCAAATGAAACAACTGAGATATGTGAATTGACAACAACAACTGATGAGCAACTTTACTCTTCAATTGTTTCAAACAACTGTTGTTTCATTTCAAACAACTAAAGCCAAAACCAAGTCTTCAGTAGTTTCAAACTACTGATGACTAACACCAAGTCTTCAGTTGTTTACAACATCTGAAAGTTAAAACCATGTCTTCAGTAGTTTTCTAACAACTGATGACTAACACCAACAATTTCTTTTAGCCATTTCATAACCTATAAATGCCTAACCCTAACTTCAAACTTTTCATAAGTCGTTTTCCGAACGTTCATCTTCCATTAATGGCGACCATGCAAATCAAACCATGACACAACTGTGTTGCCTACTTCACAAAATCGGCCTTTTGGACTAAGTTTGTTACTGCCATTGATCTGATGGTTGATTCCTTGTATCAACTGCTTTTCTTCTGAATCCAACCATCTATCCCGATACCCTTCGCTAATTCTAGAAAAATGTCAATGTTCATACTGGTGAGAATGATGTCGCGATCACTCTCCAATTATTTGTAAACCAGAAGAAGGTGGTAGTCACTCCTGCTATCATTCTCCAAATGCTAGATCTGAATGATGCCACCTTTGTCACCAAATACCTGAAGGGCACCATTGATCTATCATTCATCAACCATGGATATGAGGGTGACCTAAGTGCTACAACCATTCTGAAGAAGCACTTCCATGATGCTGAACGTCTAATCTTCCACATGATCAATGTTTGCCTTGCCCCCAAATCATCTTCATGGGATCAAATGTCATCCAGGTGGCAGCAGGTATTGTATTCTATCCTTGAATGCCAAAGCTTAAATTTTTCTGAAATTATATTTTTGGAATTAAAAGATCTGGCAATGAAACCTATAGCTAACAGATGGATATTATATCCAAGGTTTCTTATGGCCATAATCATAAATCAATTAAAATCTGATGGCCCTGTTGGCCTTGGAGTCCCTGCTGTGGTAGTTTTGCCAGAGGTATACTCCAGGCACAGCTCTGACCCACACCTCAAGAGCCTGCCAAACTACTAAAACCCAAGCAGAAGGAACCCACGGCCTCATCCTCCAGATCCAAAGTCCCCTCCAAACCACAACCCAAACAAACAAAAAAGGCTACTCAGGGAGTTGAGACCCCTGATGATGCCCCTGCAACACAAAGGCAGGATGAAACTATGGGTAGTAATCCCCCTGTAGTTTCCATGACTTTACCTGCTGAAACCGCTCAGGTATCCTCTCAACAGGATCCTGCTGCAACCAAAAATAGGGAAACCACATTAATAGAGTCTCTCTCCCTTGAGAAGATTTCCATTGAAGAACACCATTCACCCCAGGTGCAATCATCTTCACACCTATCTCCCACTAAAGCCACCCCTACAAGCCCAACTGTGGTTATTGCACAAGTGCTGACTCAACTACATTCCTCTAACCCTCCCCAGAAACCTATTACCACTGGGAAAACCTCAATAGTTGAGGGAGAGGATTATAATGTGGCTGATAACCCACAGCACCAGGATTACAGAGTTCAATCTCCCTGTGTATAAGAGGAGATTCGAACATCTGGTGAGGCTGCCTCTTCTCCTGTTTCAGCACATGACCAGGATGAAGGTGGTATCATTTCTAAGACCTCACCAAAGGCAACTGCCAATGAAGGACATAATGCTGAGGCAGGAAGTCCCCAGTTCCAAGAAATATGGGCACATGTGAATACTGATCTACACTCAACACATGTTCATCTTGATTTAATCAGGAGGTCAGATGATTCAGCAAAGACTGATGATGACCTGGCTTTTTCTTTGATGTTCTAGCCCACAACACCATTCTTGAGACTGAGGTATGCAGACTACAAGAAATGCTTGCCAAAATGTCACAAGAACATTATGCATCAAGCCATTGATGAGAGGCTTTCCTCAAATCTTCAAACCTTAGCTGATGTTGCTGTTTCTAAGAGACTTTCTGACATTCAAACCCCTGAACCCAATGCAACCAAAAAAGGGGAGTCTAAGTCAGTGAAAGTAAACAAAAGAAAGAGAGTTGAAGAGGAAGAAGAAAAAAAGAAGAAAGAAAAAGAGATGATCACCTACAAGAGAAAGAAGAGCTCTGAACAGACTGAAGGTGAGAAAAAGTTATAAGAACTTATCAAAGAAGCTGATGAGCAACATAGCATATCTATGGATAAGATCATTGATCAACTCTTCAGACAAGGTTTTGACACAGCCAAACTTGACTCTGAAATCAGAAGGCTAGAGATTCAAGAGACTGAACATAGATGGGCAAGTTGGAGTGAGAAAGAAAGGGAAAGGCTGGAAGCTATGACAAGATTCATATCAAAGCATCTGGGAAGATCAATCATTGAAGTGAAGTCATGGTCCAGAGACAGTATTTTGGAGATAACCACCAGAATCTGTTCGTCTGAAGTATTCAACAAAGGATTGATCATAGAAGCTCTTGATGAAGCAGGTGCTGGGAAAAGGTCTGATATGGCAAAGTTATCCAAAGCTTCACTCACAACCAAGATGCTAGAGCAGCCTACACAATCTCCTACACCAAAACAACGACCTTCACAACCTCAAAACCAACTCCTTTACCCAAGAAACCTACTCAACCCACTACTAATGATGCACCCAAGAGGAAGAGAAGGGTGTTAAGGATGGAAGAAGAAGAAGATGATGATGATACGGATGATAGTCTGCCAATCTCTGCTATTCTTAAAATAAAGATGCCTGAGCCCAGAAGTCAACCAAAAACAATCACACCTGACATCCAAAGGCAAATGGTAAAAGTCAAGCTTGAAGAAGAAGAACAGCACAAACAACATGATGAGCAGTTGTTAAGGATGATTGATAAAGACTTTCCTAAGTCTACATCCATACAAGCTATGAAGAAACATGCTCAGAGGTTGTATGCTCTTAGATTTACATTTCAATATCAGAAAGAGAGAGTGAGAATTTGGCCTGACCCCAGAGTAAGTGACAGAATTCATAAAAAGAAGATTCCAAGTAGATACAATGGCCAAGTAAAGAAGATTGTAGATATTGTGATAATGCTGGCCATTGTAGTGTCACCTGGGAAATCCTTGATGACCTCAAGAGAGCTTACAAGTCTAAGATGACTCCACAAACTTTACTAGAAAACAAAATGGTAAAGAAGGATTTGATCTACAAGAAGCTTGAAGAAATAAGAAGAAATGAGCTCCACTTGTTGCTTGAAGGCACTCATCCTGATGAGTTTTCATACAGAGAAATAACTACTGTGGAGCTGAAGAATTGAAAGCATGTTAAGTACTCTTCTTTGAAAGTGAAGCTGAAGAACTCACAACGGAAGAACAAGTAGTATTCCTTGAGGCCTATGTCAGAGAGTCTTACAGACTCATCATTGGGAAGTAGGTCTCATGGATGGGATAACAGCACTGTGTCCAATTCCCCAAGACAGAGTTCCTATTCATCCTTTGCCAATCAAACTTTCTGAAACCACTTCCCTGGCCTGAGCTAAATTTGAAGATTTCTAAGCTGATCCAGAAAATGTTTTTGCCAAAAAGTGGGACTTCAATAATCTTAAAGGTTTTGGCTGCATTGGTTCACGGGGAGTTTGTTGGACCAAAAGAACCAATGAGCTAGATCATAAAAACCTTTAAGTCCCACAGACATCAAAACAACTGAAGTGGTCTACAACAGCTGAAGACAAATTCTGAAGACAAAGTCTGAAACAACAGCTGAAGACAAAGTCTGAAGAAAAATTTTGAAGACAAAGTCTGAAGACAACAGCTGAACACAAAGTCTGAAGACAAAATCTGAAGACAACAGCTGAAGACAAAGTCTGAAGACCAAGTTCTCAGAAGTTGTCACAACCGCTGAAGTAGTTCTCTTCAGTAGTTGTGATGGTTTACTTTTCAGTAATTGTAATCAGTCGTTTTATATTATGTAAAACATCTAAAGTTCTTACACTTCGGATGTTTTAACTTCAGCAGTTGTAATGTTAGCTTGTACTTAGCTTTTTGTGAAGGTGTCCATAGTTGTTGTGGACATCTTCAGTAGTTTAGTTTACTTTTAGTTGTCTGTATAAATCAGTTAGCTGTCACTATCAAGTGACGTCAGCTGATGTCATATTCCTTTATAAAAGGAATGTTGACCTAATTTCCTTGTAAACCGGAGCGTGTGCGTGAATGAAAACATTCTCTTTGCAAAAAACTTTCTCTCTCTATAACCGTTACTGTTTGATTGAATATTCATATTATTCTTGCTAAAATTTCGTCTAATTATTGTGCTATTCCGCTGCAAATCTTAATCTAATTGATCAAACTAGATCCCAATCCTTTCAAAACACATTGGCATAAAATATCACTTTATACGTGATTGCTTTGAAAAGAATCTAATCGATGTTATTAAAATAAATACGGATTTTCAACGCGATGACCTCTATACAAAAGCCTTTCATAAACCATGTTTTCTATATTTGTTAGAGGTCAACGGCCTTAAAAAGAAAAGTGATGTAAATCTAGAAGATGAACATGTTTAGTCCGATGCGTAAAGTCCATTTTTCTTTTATTTTTATTTTCTTTTATCTTAGTCTATTTTATTTAATTATTTTTTTTGATGTTATTTCTTTGCCTATTAAAATCCTAAAAATGCAATTCTTTTATGGTTTTAGAATTTTAGGGGAGAATAGGTTAAGTTAGTATTAAAAAACGAGGGAGGAGGACAGGCTAGCTGATAGAAATAAGATCGGATCTGTGAAACCGATTCAATGACTATGGAAAATGATAGTACATAGGAACAAAGCATTTGGGATTTTAAAAGATTAAATTGAATTAGATGCGAAATTCAAAGTAAAAGTCTGAGAAGTCTAAGCAATATAAAAGAAAAATGATAGTACACTAGCTACTACTAAGTAAAAGAAAGTAGATCTAGAGGTTGTTAAACCACTACATGATGTGTCAGTAGATTCAACATAATAGATGATTAGACCTTATTGGTGAACTCAATTTAAACTAAGCTGTTCAACTGATTGTGGGTTCCCATCTTATCACTGGTTAACACAATTAGTTATTTCCAATAAGGAGTGATGAGCAAATAAACGCCACAAATATGTGTGGATGACCACAAATAGAGCAATGCATGAAAAAATGAACAATAAACGCAATCAAGCTGATAACCGATGTTGTTGGTGTGTTATGTGCAAAAAGAAAAATGTATGCTCTAACAAGAAGATAGGTTGTGTGCCTCTTTGTTGTGCGATGGCACTAACCTAAGGATAAGCATAACCTACATATTCTAGAGTTCATTGGTGTTTGCCACATCTCTGCTGTGCGGTGACACTGACCTGAGGCTTCGCTTATCTTTGAAAGCTCTACGAATAGTCTCTTCTTGTGAAAATACCCGTAGACCGGTCAAAAATATCCTGAGGAATGTTGATTACCATATAAGCATGGGCTCCACAAATGTTGGTTGAAATAATTAAACTTAATACCTCACCAATCTGTGTCAAAAGTCTGTGTATGGATTTAAGTGGACATGTATACTGACAATCATTGTGGTTGCAATTCTTGAAAGTCAAAATCAATGTGTACATCTAGTAGTACCAGTATGATTTCCTAAACTTGCTAAATGACCCTCAATGAAAATTAGAATCTAGCATCAATAGATTTTAGTAACGCGTTCTGAATGATTTGATTACCTGTATGATTCCATAATGAATCGTTGCACTTATGGTCAAAATAACTTGAAGCTGCTTGTTCAAGAAATAACCTATAGATTTCTATCTTAGGATTTCCACCCCACACATAATCATAAAAACATTTCAGTTTTGTCTTTTAATTTTGCTTGTTTGATTTATTAGTCAATTTAGCTTTTAACATCGGACTATGCCGTGGAATTCTATCTGGGATTAATCACTTAAAAGGGTCACGTCTGAGGTGACCAAACATGTGTTCAAATGGTAGATTGTTTAAAATGATCACGTTTGAGGTGATCATAAGTTTTTCAAAGTTAAAATGATCATGTCTGAGATGATCGAATGCTCAAAATGTTTAATCAAAAGTTAAATGAGGTTAACTGTCAAATGGTCATAAAGTCAAAATCATGAGTATCATCCATTCGCACGACTAGACCATGGGTATGGACCAGTTGTATGATTGGACCATACTTATGCACTAGAGAACCGAATGGAGCACGAGTATGAACCATTCACACGAATGGATTACAAGATTGAGCCAGTCGCCCGATTGGAGTTGTCCGAATGAGTTAGTCGCCCGACTGAAACTCCAGTCGGCCGACTGAATGTGATCGAGTGAACCAATCGCACGACTTAGATCCAATCGCCCGAATGAAAAGAGCAAATGGATCCAGTCACCCGATTGAAACCAGATTCAGTATAAATAGGGCTATAGTCGATCGCATAAACTCATCACCCCTCATTCACCCTAAAATCGCCTAAAGTACCGTTACTCTGCCAAATTTTCCTCTGACCTTACTTGACTTCAAAGTAAAATGTTGAAATCAATGAATTCGGCCCTACATAAATCACAGTCGATTTGTGCCCTAAATCAATGAATTCGGCCCTAACGAAGAACCAAAACTTAGTTGAACAAATTAACTAAGTAAAATGTTGAAATCAAGGTTATTAGGTGCTAAGTAGGGTTATTGCGAGTCTAATGAGCCAAACGACGATGTGTACTATCAAGATTTGCTCAAAATTTCAATTTCAATCGAACAGACAGTAGGTCATGCGACTGGACACCCGGATGAACTACAATCACACAACTGAGCTGGACGAATGATTCAATCGGCCGAATGAACAATGCGAATAGGCCAACTGAACCAATCGCAGGCTCAGTCACCCGATTGAACTCAGACGCATGATAAGTCACCCGACTGTATTCAGTCGCATGTTAGGTCAAACGACTGAACCCAGTCGTATGGTTCAATCACACGATTGAACCAGACTGACCTCAAATAGTCTAGATTGAATTTAATCCTGTTGTGTGATGATCTAACTTGTATGCTTCTTGTGTTACAGATTGATGGCTGATCGGTGGACCATCAACACCAAGCACAATATTTTGCTCATCTGGACGCCACCACTCAGAACGCTACCGAGTTTGTTGGCATCATAGCTTTGCTCAAGTGATCACGGATTCAACGAGCCATATCTACACCATGCACTCCCTACAGGTCTATACAGCACGCCTTCTGGGAGGGTGCATTAGTTGATCGATCTCATGGGCCCTACTGCATCAGAGTACTATTTTTGGGCAAGATATAAAAGCTACTGCTAAAGATCTCAGACGAGTATTGGATCTGGGTGATGATGTTGATCACCAACCAGGCTACACCCTCTGACTATGAGGGGATGCTTCCTCAGGATGAAGTACTCTGGGGACATCAATCAAGGTGTGCTAAACAAAAGCAACATGTGTCCCCAGTTCAAGTACTTGGCACACGTGATACTAAAGTGCATAGCTTCGAGGAGGGGTGGATTTGATGACCTATCAGACCAAATCCAGAATGCCTACGTGGCACTGGTGCTTAACCACCCTTTTAGCTTCTCCAGCATGATATTTGCCTACCTGATAGAGAATCTTGAGGCCAAAGGCAAGGGGGCTTTCTGTATGTACCCAAGATTCTTACAAATGATTATTGATGAGAAGCTACCTACCTTGCCTAAGGAGAGCCAAGATGCGGTATCACTTGAGGTGATGGATGACATGACTTGGGGCCGCATGAAGGTCTACAGGGGAAAGCAAGTCAAACCCCCTGTGAGGAGACTGTTCGGGCACCTGGCCTGGGAGGATTACATGGGGCCGGCAAGGCGTAAGTGGCCCCATGAGGAAAGTGACTCAGATGTAGAGCAGATTGCTCTCCCATCTGATGACTCCAATGATGATGACGGTGACGCTGGTGGAGACTCTGGGCCCACTACTTCTAGGGCCAGCACTGCTCATGTTATACCTCCACCACCTACTCATGGAGAAGCCACCACCGCTAGTTTCCATCCGGATTTTTGCCCTCCTGATGAGGAGGAGGAGAGTGATGAGGAACCACTGACCAGGACTATAGGCAGTAGGGTGGTTGCCAGAGAGAGAGGTTTAAGGGCGTTTGGTGGACGCTAAGGGGAGTCCGAGGATGTTGTTGCTGCTTATTCAGATCCCTCATATACCCAGAACCGCCCTGCAGCCAAGGGGGAACCATATTGCCTAAAGGCACAAGGAAGAAGAGAATGGCTCACCCCTATGGCAAGAAGGGGAAGAGACTGAAGTTCACCTTGACCTCAGCTACCACCACAGCCACTACCTCAACCACTACCACCACCACTGCTACCATTCTACCTACCACCACTACTACCACCTCACACACCACTACCTCAACCGCTCCACTTACCCACATCACATCCACCACCACTACAGCTCACCCATCACCATCCACAAATATACCACCTCCCATATTCACCACTACAACCACCACCAGGCAGGACCATCATATAACCTATCTTTCCCTTTCGGATCATATCTACCTCCCAGTAGGGTAGAGGAACAGCTTTCAGCACTAAACCATATGGTGCTAAAGTTGTTAGCCGCTGATGACGAGAAGATTGCACAACTCTGACAGTTAGTGGAGCTTACTGCTGCACAATCACTGCAGATCTCTTAGCATGCATAGCAGATTGAGGAGCAGGCTCAGTAAATGGCTGCTCAGAGTCAAGAGATTACCCAACTCACGGAGCAGAACGTGTTATCTACTAAGAAGATTGAGGAGTTGGAGGATGCCAAGAGGACCATCCTGCTCAAACTTAAAGGCACAAAGGATGAGCCTTTGAAAATCTGAGAGGGAGATGGTGATGATGGTGATGATCATGATAGTGATGATGATGATGATGATGATGATGATGGTGATGATGAAGGTGATGATACAGAGGGAGGTGATGATGTGGATGGAGGAGATGATGAAGGAGATCTATCTGCTTCGGGTGCCCAAGAAGCTAGTGAGAGGCAGACCAAAAAGATTCAAGATCAGGGTGCCTCCATATCAGCCCCGACAACAGAGGACCACATGATTCAGGACAAATGTAATGCATAGATGTTTATGTAATTTAAATCATGTCTACTTGAAATTGTATTAAACTTATGTGAATGAATGTTCATGTCTATATATTTAATGTTTACTATCTTGATTATTGAAAGATGAATGATGTATTACATGTTTTAAATCAAGCAGATCCAAACTTTCAATGTGATGAATACAATGTTGCTCCCCTTCAGCAGATCAAGACTCAGTTTACTATGATTCTTGACCTGCAAGGGATTGCCAGGAGGTCAGTGAGCTATGCTCCCAAAGAAGGAGAAATCATTCATGACCTCACTGATGAGCAACTGGCAAAGATGTTCCGGTTAAAT
Organism: Flaveria trinervia; assembly: GCA_025506515.1. NCBI lineage: Eukaryota > Viridiplantae > Streptophyta > Magnoliopsida > Asterales > Asteraceae > Flaveria > Flaveria trinervia. Next base: position 47,279,489 of record CM046450.1, read on the forward strand.
CCGGATTAACTGGTCAAAGATGCCCCTACCGTCGATGTTGCTAGTGATGACGAGCTCTATGATGTTGTTGAGATAGAGATTGAAGACATCACAGTACAGGACTATCCTGAATATACTGATCGAGAAGGAAATGTGGTTCCCGATTTTGGTGATACACTCGACAGTGGTTTGTATGCTAAATTGGATACGATGGAGAGGGAGACCGAGAAATCAGAGAGCCAAGCCCAAGCCTCGGACGTTGATGCTGAGACCAAAAAGGCTGAATGGGCAGCTTGTTTTGCATAGATCCGTACCCAACGCACAGCGCCAAAGCCGAGTGCCTACGCCAAGCTCTACAGAGTAAAGAAGCATCTAATGGTGTCTGGCAAGATTATAGCATGGGCTTACTTGGTGGATCTAAATGTATATGTTGTGAAACGGGAGAAAGGAATCGAGCACTTCAGATTTCCACATGATCTAAAGACTCTCCCTGGTTTTGAGCTAAACCAGTTGGCATGCCTGAACCTGCTATATGCTAATCCCAGGAAGATGTCCGGCTGGTTTGAAGCTGCATTAAAGAGAGAATACCACACACGATGGGTTAACTTTAAGCCTCAACAACCTACGAGGTACATTTGGAGGTCGGAGGTGGACCCAAGGACTGGGAAACCCAAAGTGGTGTTGAAGTGGAGTCGTCCTCGTACTATGTCAAAGATCCCCATGAGGGAAATGCCACAGGACTTCACTCCCCACTTCAAGTGGTGCTATTATAACTAGCGAACAGGAGAAGCGGTCATAGTATTACAGAAAGAGCACCAAATGGAGACTATCCGAGTATTTGACCCAATGTTGCTAACAAACATGCCAGCTAGTGATGTTTATACTTTATACAGGTGGCCATTATTCAATGATCCGTAGTATATCGTACATGCCCTCCAGTTTCAGAATGTGATAAGACTATGCTTTGCTTTTGAGATACATGTTGGAGTCACCGTCAAGGAGAGGCATAAGAAGTTTGATGAGCTAATGAAGGATGCCAGACAATGATAGAAACTAGGTCCAAGGGGGAGTTTGTAGATACATATGTACCAAGTTTACGATCTTAATGTAATATGTCTGTCATGTCCTAAATGTAAATGAAATATATGAGTTGAATGAAACATAATTTGTGATTGATGATCTTAATGTTGAATGTTTCAGTGTATGTTTGAATGTTTATTGTTCATTAACACATATTGAACTAATTATATAGGTTTGTGGTTGTTTGAATAAATCTTAGTAAAGTAATGATTGAGAAACATATTCAAACTTGGTTGTATGAAGTTCTCATGCGAATGGCCCATGCTAATGGACCATACGCATGAACAACTTCATGCTAATGAGCCAATCGCACGACTAAACCAGGAGACTGGATCAGTCGTTTGATTGTGACATGAGATTGACTAAGTCGCATGACCGAACACTCAGTCGTGCGAATGGATCAACCGCATGACTCAATCGCACAACTAAACCATGATAATGGTTCAGTCGCACGAATAAGAAACCCTAACCTATAAGTACCACTTAATTTGTGGAAAAACAAAACACTTCGAATACCTACGTACTAAATCGTGCCCTAGTCGTCCAGAGACTTGTAAGAACCTGTTCCAAGTTCATAGATCGCACTAGATCAATTTCCAATAGTTCTTAACTTTTAGATTCAATCTACAATTGATTCTACGTGCTTTCTCACTGATCGGATCGCCAATCAAATAGGATTCCGCACTATTTGAGTTGGTATACACGTAAATCAGTTAGTACGTCATCCCGTATACGGTCCTAACACAAGGGTAGAAACAGTCTTGTCCCTATAATGTTAGAGCTCATTGCTCAAAGTGACAACCTAGCAACACAAGCTGGTGTTGAACCTACACCTTCTACTTCTCAACCACTTAAAAGACCACCACAAATAACCCTCACTTACAAAAGAAAATCCAAACGAACTCCTACTCAAGCTATTGAGTCTATGCAGGCCCCTATATACTTACCTATATAGGAGGAAGTGAATACTGGAGCTCCCACTTCTCCTGAGGAGCAAACCACTCCCACTACTTCAAAGATCAGTGCTGAGGTTCATTATGCTCAGCTTGATGAGCTCAGAAGCTCAACTACCTTAAGCCTTCACTCTGAGTCACAACACTCAAGTAAACAACTTTAAGGGAGAACTACCATCCCTAATATTTAGACTTAAACCAACCCATTAACAACCTTGACTTCTATACTATTGTCGACTTAGGTTTCAGTAAGTATAATGAGTCTTTCTATTCCTCCCCTACTTAAAGAGAGATGAGTGCTCCTGACTCACCTGTGTCAAGCCCACATCAGTCACCCATCACTAAAGAGGATCCTTCTGAACCTGTTTAAGAGATCCATAAGGAAGAGGCTCTCATTTCAGTAAGTGATTACATCATTCAGACCTCAACCATGGCAACTCAGCCCATTGACACTTCAACTGAAGTTGTCATTGAGCAGAGGAAAACCAGCAGCCAAGAACTCCAAGATGGTGGTCCGACAAATGACTTTGGTCTAGTTCTCTCATCCCTCAATGATTCTTCTGATGAAGAAGAGGGGAATTTAAGGATAAAGGTGCAAAAATTGTCACAAACATGTACCTATCTAGTCTCCAAGGTTAGTCATCTGGAATCTCAGGTGACTACCTTGCAAAATAGGTTCAATGATTAGCAACTTTAGATATTTTATCTTAAGGAAAAACTAGCTGGGAGACCTTTAAGAAGAGCTCAACCAGGAATACAAGAACCTGTGAATGTGGTTGATCTAACCTCTAGCTCACCTATGCAAGTGGGTGATGCTACCAAAAAGTGGGAGAAAGTCACCATAGACATAGAACCTGGGAGTTCTTCATAGAGCGTGGACATTGAGGATTCACCATCTTCACTTGCAACTGTTCATACTTAGCAACTTCCACAAGTTCACATTGATGTGGACTCTATAAACTCTTTCATTCATAATCTTTTTAGGGAAGGGATACCAAGGGTAGTGTCATATCCACCCCAAGGAACTCCCAACTACATCATAGGGTGGATGTATGATGCCAACATAAGAGCCCTTATTCTTCAAAGAGTTCAAAGGCAACAAGAAGTTTTTAACTTTCAGACCTTGAACTACTATGAAGGTCTTGACCTTATCTGCATGTCACTTGTCAACCCAAGCCAATCTAGACAACCTAACATGCTGGCTCAAAGGATAAAAGATAGAATTACTGAAGAGTTCAGACTTAGAAGGAGAGAAGGCAATCAGGTAATACTATTGGTCAACTGGATGTTGAGGCAGACCTAAGATTAGCTTTGAAGGAAACCTTGACTGAAGGCCTAGTAGTAGAGCCTGAGAGCCCTGTCACACCTACAACTACTTTAACAATTCATTCCTCAATGAAGCACCTGCCAGTGATGGTGCATCACAACCTCTCTCTGGCCAGAGCTTGGAAGCTACACCTAGCAATGAAGGCCAAAGCTCTCTCCACCTTGAGTCACAATGGTCTGTGAGTGACAAAGGGAAAAGAAAAATGACTTAAGAGGAGATTAAGGAGGAGAGAGAGAGAGAGAGGAAGAGGAAGCTAAAGGGAGAAAGTTCCTTTATTGGGTCTAGAAGATTCATGGAAGCTGTTATCAGGGCTGTCCCCTGGCTAAACACTCAGGATGATGAGTTGAGGAAAGTCAGGATAAGCTACTTACAGACCATGAACTATGATATTGATAAAATTATCTCCCTCCCCTTAGATGAATTAAATGAACTGGCTAACATGGAATTGTCAAAGGAAAGAAGGATGCAGAGGATGCAAAATTACTTCTTCAAATCAAAGAAGAAAGAAGACATAAAAAGTCTACAAGCATGTGCCTACTCTCTCCCCAGATCAAGAAAGTCCTATACATAAGGATGTGGCTCCACAAGAACATCAGGTAGACAAAGAAACTAATAGGATCAATATGATCAACTACGTGAGTGCCATAGGTCTCTATCAGGTTGATGCACTTCTTCCCTTACCCTTTGATTACATTGAGTATGAGTACCTCAAACATCTTGAACTTGAGTTAGTCAAAGAAAGAAAGACCACTAAGAGGAAGCTGAGGGAAGAGGCTGCAAAGTCAAGAGCCATCATCCAAAAGAGCACGAAGAAGTTTGTTGATAGGTAGAGGATGATGAGCTTCTTGAAGCGGTATGGATTCTCCTGAAGGAGACTTGGACCCATGTCTCTATCCACTATGGATGAGCATATAAAGGTGATCATGCAGAAGATTCAAAGAGGTGAACTTGTTGACTTACACTCCCCAGCAAGTCAGGTCCCTCAAGAAGTGGAGATTAAGGTTGAACCATTTGAGACAACATAACCTGAATCTCCTGCTGAGCCTCAACAAGCTTCCACTTTTGATCCACAATAAGGTTTTGTCCCCTCTCAATCTGAACCTGTGAGAGAGGATGGCCCAATTGAGAAAGACAAAGAAGATCAACCAGGTGCTACATGCCAATCTTCTTAGTTAAAAAGTTCAAGGAGGAGATAAAGGATGGCTTCCAGACCAAAGCCAAAGAAGAAGAAGAAAGAAGCATCCATCTCCAAACCTTAGGATAAGTCAGTACATCCTGTGGATGTGCAATAAGAGGATGCTCCAACAACTCAAATTCAAGTAGCTCCTCTAGCATCAGGAAGACCTATCTTGTCCTGGACATACACTACAAATCTAGAAAGATGGCATGTCATCATAGATCAAGGTGTTGAAAATGTCTACACATGGCAGGACATGTTCAATCTACTTCTGCATGATCTCTTTGAGACGAGAAGGCACTATGTGTTGCACCCTAAAAGGATCACACATGCCAATTCAATTGGTGAGTTGATGGTTGTTCTGCTAGATTCCCACAAGTCCTAGTATTAATGTGGATGAAGATTCTGCAGTAGAAGATTAAGTATTGGACTTCTGCATTTGTTAATGCGGAAGGCAAAGAACAAATGCTGACAAGTGTTTGTTCTTCCGCATTAACAAATGCGGAAGACAAGAAGTAATGCGGACAAGATTCTGTTCATCCGCATTTGCCAATGCGGATGACCGGATAAGAATGCACACAAGTATTTGTTCATCCGCATTACCCAATGTGGATGATCAAGTGAAGAAATGCTGATCACGTCCCTCTCATCCGCATTTGCCAATGCGGATGAACAAGAATAAAATGCGGATCAAGACTTAGACTAGTTTTGATGCATAGGTCAGGTGTAGTTTAGTCATTTTGTAAAAAGGCATCTTGTCTTCCTATAAATAGAATAGAAAACCTCGTACATGAGGTGACGGTTGATAGATAATTATAACATAGTTTGTCTTTTAGGTCTATCATTACTGTTTTATGCTAAAACCCTAGCATTTACTATAATCATTATCTCATTCAATACAAACAAGCATTTATGAGTATTTCTTCTGCATTAAATGTTTATTGATTGTTTGTTTCCGCCTTTCAATCATTAACTCAATCATTATATTCGATCCTATGTGTCAATCTCTATCTCACTACCCAGTCAATTGGTATCAGAGCTTTGGTTTTTGGTTTTTTTTTCAGATCTACCCAAGACCTAAATAGAACTTGATTGATCTAGTGATTGAGTTACTAATAGAGTATTCCATCATCTCTACTTAGTAAACATCAGAAAATACTATTAAAACAACCTTGTGTCAATACGTTCTCACCTTCAAGAACTATACACAAAACCTACAGATTCATACGAAGAGCAAGAATATAACAAAAGTTGCCACAAAAACCAAGAAACATTAATAGATCTGATTTACTAGCATTTGTTGAACGATTTGGACTATTCAGACTAATTAATCTTAAAACTTACCTAATCTATATTAATACAAGTTAAAACACCTTGTTAAAATGGATTCACATAGTTTTTCAGAACTTGGTCATACTCCAAAACCACCAATGCTTAAACACAAATCTGAGTTTAAACAATGGAAAATCAGGTTCAGAAATTACATTACAGGTGTAGATCCTGATTTTTGGATCTCGATATGCAAGGGGCCACACATCCCTGTCACTCTGTCTGTAGATCAAGCTGCTATCTACAAGACAGCAAGGATACCCATTGAAGATCTAACTCTTGATGATGAAGATTACCATAAAATCAAGATTGATCTGAAAGCTTACTCTATCCTAACTCAAGCACTCAAGATGGATGTGCTGAAAAGATTGGAAAAGTATGGTACTCCCAAAGATGTATGGGATGCACTGCAAATTATGTGTGAGGGAAGCAGTGAAGTTGTAGAAATTAACAAGGATAAGCTTGTTAATCAGTACGAAACATTTCATCACTCCAAGGGGGAGTCCATATCCAAACAACTGCAGAGATTTGTACAGTTGGTAAAGGACTTAGAAATCATGGGAGTCACTTACAAGGTCAAGGAATTAAATAAGAAAATGTTGCACAGTCTTCCAGAGACCTGGAAACAAAATATGACAATGTTAAATAACACTCTTGATCTTGAGAGTACAACTCTGGACATAATGATAGCCAAGATAAAAGCATTCGAGTTAGATGAAAGAAGCAGAAACTTGGGATGACCCAAAGTGATTGAGGCATACAAATTTCCATTAGAATCTCATTATGTGGAAAATGCCTTCATTACTGAGGAGGATGATTTCATCTCTTCAAGAGATCAACTGAATACCATAGGGCTCATTGCAACTCGATCAACTATTCATCATCTACATCATCCCAAGCATTTAGAGTCACTTCTACTCCTACAACCACTCCTGATGACCCAAGATCCGAAGAACAAAAGGCAACGTGCAATCCTTTGTTGCAAGCTTTGAAGCATATTTAGGAGGAAGACTCATATCAACATATCTGATCTAGGAAGACTTAGAAGAAATGGATCCAGGTGATGTAGAAGAAATGGATATGTAATGGCAAATGGCCATGATTGCTATGAGAGCAAAGAAATTTTTCAGAAAAAGCAGAAAGCTTAGCCTTAATGAAAACACAAAGCTTGGATATGATAAATCCAAAGTGAAGTGTTTCAACTGTGACATGACTGGCCACTTCTCCAGAGAATGTAATGCCCCCAAAAGAAACAACTTTCAAAGAAATTCTCAAAGCCAGTCATCCTCATAGTCAAACTCAAGCTTTCACTCCAATAATCATCAGCAGTAGTATCATCATCCATAACAACATCAATCATATCAAAATCAACCTCAACTGACAAACCAAGCTCATGGAAGTAGTCAGTCATGCCCTTGTGATAAAGCAAGATGTAGTATGTGACTAGAGCCTATATGCAGAGGAAATCAAGCCTTAATTTCAAAATCATGCACTTATGGCTCACATCAACGATGGTCCATCTCCAATGCCTACTGAGGTAAAATCTAACCTTTGTAGTGAAAAATGTATTACTAAACTGCAAGCTTATAGAGAACACAATCATAAATTGGCAGATAAAATTAAAGAGGAAAATGTGATGCCAGAGATGATGAAAAGAGAGATAAAAGGCTTTGAAATCAAAATAAAATCTCTCATCTCTGACATTGAAAAACTACATGGTGAAAAAAGTACACTCTTGTAGCTGAGAATGAGCTCCTGACTAAAAAGTTAGCTCAATCTAAGGCTGAACATACACTTACTGAAGTGAAACTTGAAAAGTTTCAACTGTCTTCAGTCAAGCTGCAAGAGATGCTTGATTCTTAAAAGGCATCTGCCGGACCGATGAAGGGGTCACTTACAACACAACAACACAAAGAGGAGAACAACTAAACTTTATCAAATAGTGAATTGGATTAACCACAAGTAAAGACACTAAGAACACAAGTAATTAAGAGACATAACACAACAACAAACTACACAAGAGTATGGTTTTCAAGATTGTAGTATATTGCTTTCTCAATGTTCTATTACAAGTGTTACAAAGAATAAAAGAAAGATACAAGAACATGAGATACTTATACGACATCCTACAACTGGCCATACTATGAAAGCCAGCTGGATACAATTGACTAGACATAAAACAAAATCAATTGTAGAGTCAAAAGGCAGATTGCCTTTTGACTAGTGACTATGACATGCCATAGCTCACATCCTTATCTATTACAAAAAGGATAAAGTACATGAAGTAGAAAGTTACAGACTGAAGACCTCAATGTACAGTTACCAAAGGCATGGACCTTTTCACCAACTCATGTAAGTTGGTGACTTTATAGAGATGTAGCGGAAAGGTGTCCAGCTTTATGGAAAAGTACATCAGATAAAGCATGTTACTAATAGTCTTCAAGAGTTGAGCTTGAGAAGACTTTGTCTCTGAAGCTTCGGAAGACTTCATCTTCGGCTTTGGAAGATATTGGTCTTGGCTTCAGAAGATTTTACACTTAGAGTATTTTCTGTTACATATGTAAAACTTCCAAGCATTCTTCTTCAATGGACTTATGCAACATAGAGGATAGACTTTGGATGTTTAGGTTGCATCAGCCTCTTCATACATTCTCTACAAACTCCCCCTAGGCTGATGCTACCAAAACACTTAGTAGACTTCAGATATCAACAATCCTCATTAGGATGATAACCATTCCTTTCTTCGTGAGGTGATCAGGATCCTTCAGACTGTTCAAATATGTTCTCATGTCAAAGAGATCATGCAGAAGCAACTAAAACATGTCTTGCTAGGTGTAAATGTCTTAAGTGCCTTGATCTCTAATGGCATGCCATGTTTCCGGATTTGTGGTGTATGTCTAGGACAAGATGGGTCTTACTAATGCTAGAGGAGCTGTTTGAATTGGAGTTGATGTAGCATCCTCTGGCTGCACATCCTCAGGATGTTCTAACTCATCCTGAGGTTCAAAAAAGCATGCAGTCTTCTTTTTATTTGGCTTTGGTTTAGAAGCCATCCTTTTCTTTCTCTTTACAACTTTTTACTGAGAAGACTGGCCTTCAGAACCAGATTGATCTTCATTTTCTTTCTCAATTGGGTCTTCTACTCTCATAGGTTCAGATTGAGAGTGAGATTGACCCTGTTGTGGATCAGAAGATGAAGCTTGCTGTGATTCAGCAGGAGGTTCAAGTTATGTTGTCTCTGGTTGTTCAACCTTAACCTCCACTTCAAGTGGGGCTTGACTGGAGGGGAATGTAAGTCAACCAGCTCTTCCCTCTTGATCTTCTGCTTGATCACCCTGATATGCTCATCCATAGTGGTTAGAGACATAGGGCCAAGTCTCCTTCAGGAGAATCCATACAGCTTGAAGAAGCTTATCATCCTCTGCCTGTCAGCAGACTTCTTCCTAGTCAGTCTCTTGTGCCTAGAAAGAGAATAATCCAGTGGAGGTTTGATGAAACTTCTCACATATTTGTTATGGAAAAGGAGAATGGCGAAGTCAACAGACTTAATGCAACCTCTCTGTTACACTCCAACAGATTAGATATTGCTGAGTTAGCAGAGAAGCCATTCTCCAACCCCTCCAACTCTGAAACTACTACACTTATCAGAAATCATCTCAGCAGTCTTCATCTAGCTGAGCTAACTGCAAAAGCCAAGATTGAAGAAGAGTTGAAGTTGAGAAGACAGGAAGACAAGGAAAGATCTTCCACCAAGGGCGCTCCCTTTCTACAGATGGTTGAGGGTCCCGAATTAGAACCTATAGTTAGATAGGAATATGATTACAATTCCCATCAACTAACTTTTTTCAGAAGGCAACAACAGAGGGTACACATCATCCAAGGTGACAGAATGGACATCCTGTCTACCAAGGATTTGTACAAACTTCTCAGCACCACATCAGGGAAGAACAGGAAAACAGATAAATATCTATTCTCCTTGGTGCTAAAAGTTTTGAGAAGCAGAAACAAGTGAGGTTTTGGTAGCATCAGCCTAGTGGGAGTTTGTTGGATCAATTAGAAGGTTGGTGCAACCAAAACCAATATCACTTAGATAAATTTAGGTACTACATGCAAAGGCTTCTGAAGCTTAGCATGGAACATCCGAAGGTTGTAGAGTTCTTCCGAAGACAAAGTGAAAGATCAACTTCCGAACACAGAACTCTACTTCTGAAGTCAAGAGCATGCTTCCGAAGATCATGTCTTAAGCGAACAATCAAAATACTACTTTCAAAGTATGAAGAAAAGAAGAAATCTCCAAGCCTCGGAAGAAGCAGCTTATTCTGAAGTATAAGTGGCTTCGGAAGTACTTGTTCTTTCGAAGCCATTTAACCTTCAGAAGACACTGCTATGAACTAGTGGACACAATTATGGTCTCTGACACTCCGCTGCAGACCTCTGATACTATATGGTGTTTTCTCAAAGGGCCATGCAGTTGACCATACTTTATTCCCCTATTTACCTTTTATCATAGTACAAGTTACCGACATTAGTTGGTGACAAAAGGTAAGTCAGGGACATGTCCTGACTACCTTATCTCATATAAGACTTTATTTGAGATATCTTAAACTATAGTCTTGTAGTGTAGGCTTTAGCTATAGGATCCCAGCTGGTATCAAAGTATATCCGGCTGTAGGTAGTATTATATATAGGTTCTCATTGTAACTCATTTCATAATGCTTGTAAGAGTCTTGTAATATTTGAGTTGAGGCAATATATAAAAGTACCTTGAAAATTACTTCTTGTGTTCCTTATTACTTACTATATTGTGATCAACTCTTATTGAATCTATCCTTATCCGAGTGTTGTTCAAAGTGATTTTGAGAGAAAAATTAAGTGTTAAGTGACCTTAACCGATCCTGCAATTGGTATCAGAGCTTTGAAAACTTTTGATCACCTTAGACATGATCCTTTTATCTTATTGATTAAACATTTTGAGCATTCGATCATCTCAGACATGATCCTTTTAACTTTGAAAACTTTTGATAACCTCAGTCGTGATCCTTTCAAACAAAACACATTTTGTCACCTCAGATGTGACCCATCTGACATTTGAACACACGTTTGATCACCTCAGACATGACCCTTTTAGGTGATTAAATTCCAGATTGAATTCCACGCCATAGTCCGACAGATACAACTAAAATGACAAAAAAAATTTAAACTAGCAAAATTAACCTACAAAACAAAAATGTTTTGTGATTTTGTATGGAGTGAAAATCCTAAGATAGAACTCTACTAGATTTATTTCTTGAATAGGCAGCTTCAAGTTATTTTGACCATACATGAAACAATTCATTATGGAATCATACAAGTGGTCAATTCATTCAGGACGGGTTTCCAAAATCGATTGATGCTTGATTCTTGTTTTCATCGAGGATCATTTAGCAATTTTAGGAAATCATATTGGTACTACAAGATGCACATGTTGATTTGGACTTTTAATAATTGCATCCACACTGATTGTCTGTATAGTTTTCCACTTAAATCCATACACAGACTTTTGACACAGATTGGTGATGTATCAAGTTTTATTATTTCAACCAACATTTGTGGAGTCCACGCTTATATGGTAATCAACATTCCTCAGGAGATTTTTGAGCGGTCTACGGGTATTTTCACAAGAAGAGACTATTCTTAGAGCTTTCAAAGAGAAGCGAAGCCTCAGGTCAGTGCCACTGCACAACAAAGAGGCGGCAAACAATAATGAATTCTAGAATATCTAGGTTATGCTTATCCTTAGGTCAGTGCCATCGCATAGCAGAGAGGCACACAACCTATCTTCTTGTTAGAGCATATTTATTTTTTCTTTTGCACATAACGCACCAACAACATAGGTTATCAGCTTGATTGCGTTTATTTTTCATTTTTCATGCTTTGCGTTTTTTGTGGTCATCTGCACACATTTATGGCGTTTATTTGCTCGTCACTCCTTATTGGAAATAACTGATTGTGTTGACTAGTGATAAGATGGGAATCCACAGTTAGTTTGAATTGAGTTCACCAATGTGGTCTAATCATCTATTATGTTGACTCTACCAACACATCATGTAGTGGTCTAACAACCTCTAGATCTACTTTTTTTGTTTTACCTTAGTAGTAGCCAATGTACTGTCATCTTTCCTTTTATATTGCCCAGACTTCATAGACTTATACTTTGAGTTTTTCATCTAATTCAATTTAATCTTATAAAGTCCCAAACGCTTTGATCCTGTGTACTATCATTTTCCATAGTCATTGAATGGGTTTCACAAAGCCGATCTCATTTCTATCAGCTAGCCTATCATCCTCCCTTGTTTTTTAATTACTGACTTAACCTATTCTCCCCCTAAAATTCTAAAACCGTAAAAGAATTGTGTTTTTAGGATTTTAATAGGTGAATAAATAACAACAATAAAATTAATTAAATAAAATAACCTAAAATTAAAGAAAATAAAATTTCAAAAAGACTTTACACATCGGACTAAGCATGTTCATCATCTGGAATTACATCACTTTTCTTTTTAACGTCGTTGACCTCTAACAAGTATAGAAAACGTGGTTTATCAAATACTTTTGTATAGAGGTCAGCGCGTTGAAAATCCGTATTTCTTTTAACAACATCGATTAGATTCTTTTTCAAAACAATCACGTATAAAGTGATATTTTATGCCGATGTGTTTGGTCTTAGGATGTTGGACATGATTTTTAGTAATGGCTATTGCAGCAGAATTATCAATAAATATGGGGGTGTTAGAAAATTCAAACCGTAGTCCCGCATCTGTTGTTGAATCCAGATGATTTGAGAACAGCAGCTTGCCGCAGCAACATATTCAGCCTCACAAGTTGACAACGCAACTGATGTCTGGTTCTTACACTGCCACGTGACTAATATTCTCCAAAGAATTGACACCCTGCTGATGTAAATTTGTAATTCATCTTGAAGCCGCCATAATCCGAATCACTGTACGCGGTATGCTCAAAGTCATTGTTATGAGGATACCACAATCCAAGTGTCGGTGTACCCTTCAGATAACAAAACATCCTCTTGACCCCGATAAGATGGTTAACTTTTGGTTTTGCTTGATATCTTGAACATAGACACATACATGATATCAGGTCTTGAGGCAGTGAGGTACATGAGGGATCCAATCATTCCTCGATACATGGTGGCATCAACCAGATCACCATTCTCGTCGGGTGCTACATCATGGTTTGTAGCAAGTGGAGTCCCAGTTACGGAAGCATTCTCCATATCAAACGGACTGAGAATATCCCCGACATACTTGGTCTGATGTAGGAATATTCCCTTTGGTGTTTGATCCACCTGTAACCCGAGAAAGAACTTCATCTCTCCCATGGCACTCATTTCAAATTCTTCCTTCACTACTGCTTCAAATTATTTACATAATTCTTCGTTCTTGGAACCAAAGATTATGTCATCAACATAAATCTAAACAAGAAGCAGATCACCATCCTTTTCTTTGATGAACAATGTGCAGTCAGTTACACCTCTGCGATATCCGTGTTTCACAAGGTGAGTTAAGAGTTTTCATACCATGCTTCGGGGCTTGATGAATCCCATAGAGAGCCTTATCTAGTTTGTAAACTCTGTCTCGATGATATGGATCCTCAAATCCTTTGGGTTGACTGACATACACCGTTTCCTGGATTTGATCATGAAGAAATGCACTCTTTACATCCAGTTAATAGACATTAATCTTCATGTAAGAGGCATAGGCTAGGAAGATACGGATAGCTTCCATTCTCGCCATAAGTGCAAATACTTGATTGTATTCTATTCCCTCGACTTGTTGAAATCCTTGAACTACAAGTCGAGCCTGTTCCAGATGATGACACCTTGATCATCTTTGTTACACTTCAAGACCCATTTGGTACCAATGACTTTAGCACCTTTAGGTCTATCAACCAGTGTCCATACACCTAACTTCTTGAACTGAAAAAGTTCTTCTTGCATGGCGCTGACCCATGCCTCATCATTTAAGGCTTCACTAACATATTTTGGCTCAAACTGAGACACAAAACAATGGTGAGCACCATGGTGAAGGTATCGTTTTTCCATTACCGAGGCATAATCAGCAGAATATAGCTGATTTCTAGTCTGAACTCCTAATCTGAAATCCCCAATGACATTGTCTAGAGGATGATTGACATTTAGGCGTGATCCAGGAGTGGTGGGAACAACTACCTCAGAACTAAGATTATGAACATTTGGTTATGTATCTGAGCCAGAAGGAGTGTGAGGTTCCAAAGACATAGAGGCATTAATGTCAGATGCTTGTGGACTTGCAGTAACAAGAACTTGTTCCTCCTGATTGTTCTGGTCATTCTCCATAGCTTTATCGCCAGAGGAGGAGTCACTTACCTCAAGTGCTCCCCCTGACTGGTTAGACGATTCACCTTGTGAGCCAGATGATGTGATGTCTTGTGATGGTGTGTTTAAGACCTCAAACATCATTTTGGTTGCCAAGTCATCGTCAAAGGTGGAAAGAGGAATGATGAAGGACTTGAAGAATCCATCATAGTCAAAAAAGAAGGAGGGTCCTTTTCCAGCAGGAGGGGTGGTGTATCTTTGAACGTTGACATTACACCACACTTCTACTTGACCTGTTGAGTTGTTGTAGACTCTCTTATTTGGTATGTTGTATCCAAGAAAGATTTCTTCTTCAGGCTTCTCGCTGAACTTTCCCTCCTGATTTTTCTTCAGTAGTGTGCACGGTGCACCAAAGAGTTCGAGATACTCTAGATTTGGTTTACGTCATTGAATTAAATCGTAACACGTCATGCCATTATGTTTAACTACAAGAACTCGATTTAACGTGTAACACGCATTGGCAACTGCCTCATTCCAAAATTGGATAGGCAGCTTCGAGTCTGCTAGCATTGTCTGTGTTGTATCTATTAAGCTGCGATTCTTTCTCTCAGCAACGCCATTCATCTGAGGACTATAGGCGAAAGTGAACTGGTGCACAATTCCCTTTTCTTTGCAGAAAGCCTCCATCCATTGATTCGTGAACTTGATTCCGTTGTTTGAGCGGACTTGTCTTATCTTTATCTTGTAGAGAGACTCCAATGTAGTTACTAACTCTTTGATTGACTCAATGTTTCTGATTTTGATTTCAGAAACATCACCCAGGAGAGTCTTGAGTAGTCCTCTGTAATTACATAGTAGTACAAGTCGCCTGTGATGTATCTTGTACTGACTGGACCAAACAGATCCATGTGAAGAAGCTCAAGAGGCAGTTTATGGAATGAACCTTCTTTTCATTATGAGACTTCTTCGTCTGTTTGCCTTTCTTGCAGGCGACACAAAAATCCGGGAGTTGGAAGTTTTTGAAGTTTACTCCCCGCACTGGCTCATTCTGGATCAAGTGATTCATCTTTCGTGGATTGATGTGTCCCATTCTCCTATGCCAGGAGATTGAATCCTTCTCGGTAGCTTTTGACAACAAGCATTGTACTTGATGATCCGTTGTGTAGGCCTTTGATAGGTCCAAGACACAAAGGTCATTATATCTGGAGGCAGACATTAATACTTGGTCCTCTGGGATCACATAGTCTTTTTTCAGGACATAGCACTTTTTGTTATCAAAAAGTACCTTAAAACCCTCACATATTTGGGACACAGAAAGTAAATTGTTTTGAAGTTGTTGAACGTAGTTTACCTTATCAAACTTTACTTTCTTGTTCCCTACCTCCCCTTGAGATATAATGTAACCTCCTTTATTTCCCGCAAAGGAAACACAACCTCCTTTGATTTGTTTGACATTTGACAGGAATGCCCAGTTGCCAGTCATGTGCCTAGATGCTTCGCTATCTACAATCCAAGTATTTGTATCAGCACTATAGCGAACACCCTGCACATTCAATGGAAATCATTAGTTGAGGTTAGGGACCAAAGCCTTAACTGGCTTGGGTGACCCAGAGGCATCACACATCATAAATTCCACCCATTGACCTTTTGAGGGTGAGGGAAGATCTGTTGTCTTCTTGTTCTCATTATCAGATTCAAGGATAGATTTTTCATTCCATAAGCCAGTCTTATGTAGAGCCTGTTTGTGACAAAACAAAAGACTGGTTGATAGGTTGAACTTTAGGTTCACTGACTCTTTTTGGTGGAGTCATGGATCTTCTTTTGGAAGAGCTTACTTTAGTGTCATAAAGTTCAACCTTCTTCTTTGGCGTCTGATAATAAGGACAGTAAGACGTAATGTCCCCATACTTTCCACAGTTGTAGCATGATCTGCTTTCAACTTGATGATTTAAATGTTTCCGTGGAGAAGTGTGGGACACATGTGTGACATTGTTTTGTTTGGGTTTTGACATTTCTTGCTTAGATGTTTTATCTGGTTTAACAAAATTAATTGTTTGAACAATTTTAACATCTTTTCCTTTTTGTTTCTCTGGACTTAAACATTAAGCACGAGGATGGTTAACTTGTTTTGTCTTGGGTTCAGAACTAGACATAGTTGACCTAGACTTAACTTTAACCTTTTCAAATTGTTCGTCTAGATTGACTCAATGCATTTTACCTTGTGATTTTGAAGTGGCCTCCTTTAGTTTAGCTCCTGATTCATTAGGTTTACATGTGGAATCAAGATCACTTACTAGAGGAGTGGACACCACATGATCCTTGATGGGGTTGTTATTGATTGGTTTACTTTTAGCATTCATCAAGGTCTCATGTGGTGGTGGAACTACTTTATAACCCAAACCCTCCCTATTGTTGCATTCTCTCACTAAGTGTTGGACAATGTGAGAAGAACTTGTCCAACTATGTAGTTTTTGCTTTAAGGAATTTACTTCTACTTCTAAAACTGCCTTTTGTTTCTTAGTGTATTCTAGGGAGTTTAGATAGAACTTAATGTCATTTTCCTGATTAAAAGATACAACTTCGGTTTCCCTAAGTTGTTTGTTCAAAAGTTCTATCTTTTCTTTATAGATGTGCTCATTTTGTTTTAGAATTCTATTGGCTTCTGTGCATAGTTGCAAATCATTTACTAAGCTATCATTATGATCTAATAACCTAGAAAGTTTTAAGTCAATGCTTTCCATAATTTATTACAATTAGAACAGGCATGATTATTGAATAGTTGACTAGTGGAACTTACCTGAGAGGGAGTGGTTGAATCAACCATCAAGGCAGAGTTTGACATTTCTGGTTCTCGTGATTCTGGACTTGTTGAACTTGTCCCTTCTTCAAGCAGGTGATCAACCACAGTTACAGATTCTTCATATTTGACATCATGAGCTCCACTACAATATCACCCTCACTTGCTGAGTCGTCATCTAAGTCCTCGACAGTAGCAATGTTGGATTCTCCCGGAGACACAAACCGAAAGCTCCAATCTTTTCCTTTGTCATCATGAGTAGTCAAGGCTTTAGGATCCTTTCTTGATGAAGTAGGACTACTTGTGGGTTTATCTTGACGATTAAAGGATAAGAAAGGATTCCCATTTCTTGTCTTTTTGGGCTTCACACACTCATGTTTGAAGTGCCCCTTTTCCCCACAATTGAAGCAGGTAACCTTGGACTTGTCAAAACTAAAAGTTGTGTCCTTAGTAGCAACCAAGTTCTATTCGGTTTCCTTGACAAACTTCTTCTCTCTCCGGACAACACTTGCTAAGGCCCATATTATGTCCATCCGTTCCAGCTCTGTCTCGTCTACCTGCTCATAGTCCTCATCTGCCAGATGGCAGTTCCCAATTTTCCCAGCAACTAGCCCATCATAGGAGTGGGCTACCGCTGCAAAGAGGTCATGTGCTCTTTAGCTACCTCAATAGTCACATTTCCGAGATTCTCGATCTTCAGTTTTGTAGTATTTGCTTCAGGTGCGATGTATTGGGTACCAGACGACCCTGACGTGTCAGATACTGAAGAAGAGACTTGAGATGGACCAACTGAACTCGACACAAAAGCTGTTTGTAGTGGAGCTCCAGATGTTTTGGCTTGAGGAGTTGAGTTGTACAAGGCTGGGTTCTGATCATAAGTAGACTTTTGTGCCCAGTACTTCATCCTCAATTCCTCCTCTCTAAGCTTCAGAATGAAGTCATTGATGTCTAACTTTGCGAGCATATCATTCTGACTGAGGTTGGAGACAAAAGAAACTCACTTTTCAGGCAACCCATTTGCAAAGTTTGAGACTTTGTCTTCTATAGAAGTGGTGACTCCATGAGTGTGTAGCTCACCCATTAAGTGATAGAACCGATCAGTTACATCGTCCAAGCTCTCCTTTCCCATTGACGAGAAGTTGTCAAACTCCTTCTTCAATGCTTTAGCCTTTAGAGCTTTTAATGATGCATTTCCGTCATACTTCTTTTCTAATGCATCCCACAACTTCTTTTCTTGCTTGTTCTCAAAAAATTGATGGAAAATGTCCTTAGGAATTGACTAAGTGAGCAATGCATAAACTTTCTTCTCAACATTGTACTTAACCTTTTGTCCATCAGTCATTCACCCTAATGTAAGGTTGACTCCATCTGCTCCTACAGGCATGCTATACCCCATCTCTATCAACTCCCACATATTGGGATCTACGCCATTCAAGTAAATCTCAAATCTTTGCTTCCATTGTGGGTAATCATCTAACGTGATTAGCTTAGGGGGTTTGTTATGATTCCCCACTTCATTTTCCAAAAGCAATAGATTCTGGATACTTGAATCCCTACCTGCGGTGAACACTGAATACTAATCCTCCATTACTATCAAATTTAAACTTTAGAACAAAGTGTTTTAATTGTGCGAATGAAGGTGTGCAATTGGGCTATTCGTGCGATTGAACAATGCGGATGGCTCAAACGTGTGAATGAACCAATGCGGATTAATCAATCGGGCGAATGGATAGGTGCGATGAACAATGCGACTAGACAGTTCAGTCGTACGAATGGGAGTACGAATGAGTCCAATCGTGTGTATCAGGGATGCGGATGAATTCAGCTGGGCGATTGAGTCAATCGTGCGACTGAAGTTGCTGAGTTTTTAGAATTCGAGGGTTTAAGGTATTTTGGACGCAAAAACTCGAATTTCTCACTAACCCTAATTGCCGTATGCCGGAAAAAGTTAACTTTACGAACTGGAGACGTCTAAAACACCGTTTGACACAAAAAGATTGCGTTTTTAGTGAAAAAACACAATTTTTGTGTCAAAAACGATTGAATCACACGTAAA
The DNA here is from genome assembly GCA_025506515.1 of Flaveria trinervia. Taxonomy (NCBI): domain Eukaryota; kingdom Viridiplantae; phylum Streptophyta; class Magnoliopsida; order Asterales; family Asteraceae; genus Flaveria; species Flaveria trinervia. The sequence goes on from CM046450.1 coordinate 47,298,537, forward strand.
TCAAGAGCTAAAGCTCTGATACCACTTGTTAGGATTGTGTACTGGACGAAATACTAACTGATAAACGTGTATACTGAATCAAATAGTGCGGAATCCTATTTGATTGGTGATCCAATCAGTGAGAACGCACGTAGAAAAAATTGTTGATTGAATCTATACGTTAAGAACGATTAGTAATCGATCTAGTGCGATCTATGAACTTGGAACAGGTTCTTAGAATTCTCTGGATGGCTAGTGTACAATTTAGTACGTAAGTATTCAAAGTGTTTCGTTTTTCCACGAATTAAGTGGTATTTATAGGTTAGGGTTTCTCATTCGTGCGACTGAACCATTAGCATGGTTCAGTCGTGCGATTGAGCCATGCGGTTAATTCATTCGCACGACTGAGTGTTTGGTCGTGCGACTGAGTCAATCTCATGTTCCAATCATGCGACTGATCCAATCTCCTGGTTCAGTCATGCGACAGGTTCATTAGCATGAAGTGATTCATGCATATGGTCCATTAGCATGGGCCATTCACATGAGAACTTCACACGATTAAGTTTAACCATATTTCTCAATCATTATTAACTAAGAACTATGTAAACAACCACAAACCTATATAGTTAATTCAATAAGCGTTAACCTACTAATCAATGAAATAATAAACATTATAAGCACAACCACACATTGTATTTCATTAAGTACACATTCTATTACATATGTGTAAGACAATAAAGACATTTTACATTAAGCTCATAAACTAGGTACACATGTATCTACACAACCAAGTCGCACTTCTTGATTCTTCAAGAGATGTTGACTTCTCTAAATCATCTCCTTTCTCATCCAATCATCTTACTACACAGCCCTTACTATTAACCCCACTGTTTACTCCAATCAAATGGTCGAATTTGGGAAAATGGTCAAGCCAAAACCCTAAATGGGATTCATGTACTAAGGTCCAGCATTTGTGGACAAGAGTTGGTCATTACTGAACAACTTATCAGGGAGCATCTCAAGCTTCATGATGAAGGAGCTCCTACTAAATTCCCCAAAGAAGATTTAGACAACACCTATATCCTCATGGGATATGGTGGAGACGTAAGTAGGTCGACAGTCTACAAGTTCAACTTCTCCTACAACTGGAAGTTCCTTGTGCATATTGTCCTCCACTGCCTGTCAAACAAATCTGGGGGATGGGATCAAATCCTGTATGAACTAGGATGCTTAGTTCATGGATTGGTGAGAGGCCTCCGCTTCAATTACTCAAGATTTCTGTTCACCAATCTGATTAGGAATCTTCAAATGGAGATATTCTTTATGTATCCGCGATTCATTCAACACATAATCAACTGTGAGTTGCAACAGAGTATGCTTGTCTGTACAGCTACTCTGACTGTCCCTCACATAAGGCCTACCATCTTCAAGACTTTGAAGAAGGTGTCCACCAACTTCACTAGAAAGTTCACTTCTCTACTTCCAGGTATGATTGAGCGCATAGCTCCTGGTGACATCCCTGTTCACCCCACAGGTGATGAACCCACACCAGCAACCAACACCATAATGCCAACACTGCCTTCTCTACCCATCACCATCACATACCAGAGACGCCCCAAACGAACCTTTGTTCAATCTACTTTGACTGAGCAAGCCCCTCCTATTCAATTCAAAAGACTAGAGTGAAAACATGGGCTCCCACTCAGACTGTGGTCTCTCCATCCTTCTCTTTTGACCTCAATTTGGGTTTTGAGTCTCCTCAGTCTCAAACCCATGAGCTCGACACCCAAACTAACAGCCCTCAAGATAAGTATTCATACTCATCTGAACAGCCAACTAGGGACAGCCCCACCAAAGGCTCAATGACTATAAACATTGCCCAAGGTCCCGGGTTAGTAGGCTTAACCTTCTTATCTTTCACCGACCTTCTCTTCAAAACTAATGAATAGATAACATCTCTCCATGGCAATGAAGTTGATCTACAACACCCTCTCCAAGATCAACAGAGCCTATAGAAATCCCTTATCTCTAGCTCCCATTAGCAACCTATAACTGAGGTGAGTCCCACTGATGTGGAGGGGACTCATGCAGATTCAGCTGCCACTACAAAAGGTGCCTCAATGGACCTTATGGATAGTGGTAACATATCTGAGACTGAATCTGCAGCAACCATATCTTTTGATGACTCTGAAAGAGACATCATTAAGCAAGGGAACTAGGGTGCCCAGAGACCACATCTGGTGGTGAGGCTGAACATACTAGGTATGTTACCTCATCTCCCCATGATTCTTCAAAAGAAGATGAGGGAAGCATGCAACTCCTCATAAAAGACCTTCTATCTAAAGTCTCAAACCTTGAATCCTTGGTTAGGACTTTAGAAGAAAGGTCCGCCACTCAGCAACTTGAGATTGACAATCTCAAGGCTCAACTAGCTAAAAACAGACTGAGAGATCTCATTGACCTCTTCCTCTAGCTCATCTAGCTCTCAAGATGATGCTACAAAAAAGGGGGAGAATGTTCAGAGACAAACACTTGAGGACTCACAGATTCATACTTCAACTTCAACATCATCTACTCCGTCATCGCTTTGTCTGAGCCACCTCAAGTTGTATTTCAAATCGATCCAAAGATGCTCAGAGATCTTTACAGACTCTTCACCAAGCTTTTGTTGAGATCCTCTACTGATCAGCCAAGCCCAGATGCTACAATGATTTACTTCGGAGCTGAAGAGCTTCAAAGGCTTACTACACCTTCTACCACTGTGGAAGAAGTTGGTCAACCTAAGGTCCACATGGAACCTAAGATTCATTTTGAAGGGGAAATAGGGGCCGATGTCCCAGCAACTAAAACACTCGAGACAGAATCTGCATTTCCTCAAACTTTCGAAGTTGATGTTAAAGCCTCGAAAGAACAACCTGAATCTTCCGAAGCTGAAATGGAAGCTGCGGAAGGACTGTTCAAGATGTCCGAGGAACTAAACATCACAGATGCAATCCTAGAAATGGCATCTGAGGTGAATAGTGAGGACTTTCTGTATTTACCTCTATCCCAGACACCCTCTTTACCTCCTCACAATGAGAATCCAGTCTCCAAGAACCACCACAGTTAGGCTCTTCAAAAGATAACAAAGGGAAAAGGAAAATGACTGTAGAAGAGCTTCAAGAAGAGGAGAAGATTGAGAAGTTAAAGAAGAAAAGAAGACTTCCAATTGGAAAGTTGCTAGCTGGTAGTACAAAAGCAGCTACAGCCAACCAGGAGGCTGTCAACAACAAGAGAAGAGAAGAGATAATTGACCAACTCATCCAATTTGGAGCTGCTAATAAAGAAACAATCCTGCTACCACGAGAGGAGTTGTTGAATCTGGAAAAGGCAACTCGGCTGAAACATGAAGAAGAAGCCAGGTTGGCCTTAACGAAAGAGAAAGAAGAACAGAAGGAGGCTGACTTGCAGATGAGGGGAGATAGGATAGAATTCCTAACCTCAAGAGGCTTTACTCTTCAAGAACTCTCTCCATACAACAATGAAACGATCCTCTGGCTCTACAACAAAGAGCATGATCAAATGGAGAAAGAGAGAAGAAAGACTAGAAGAGAAAAGCTCAAGGAAAGGAAGAAGAAGGAGAAAGAAGCAAGGGTCACTGCAACCAGGAAGCTCGGTGAGAAGGCCTAGATGAAAGACTATCTCCGGGCTCAGCACTTCTCTGGAAGGCACGTGGGTCCCATGTCAGAGAAGACACTCGAACGGATTGTCAGCAAAATCAAGGCTGACATCCGATTGGGAAAGAGAAAAGAGATGTACAGAAGGGTAAAAGGGATGACCATCACTACAACCACTCAACCACAACCTGAACCCTCACCCTTACCTTTTACCATCAAAACCAAGCCCTTCACCCCTAAACCCACATCTAAACTTCCCATCATTCAACCGAAAACACTTCCCAGAACCTCTGAACCACAACCTACCCAACAACCATCCCCTCAGTCTTCTCAACATCTCCCTTTTGAGGAGTTCAAGGCAATCAAGACGAAGCTTGCTAACTGCAAAACTTTGAGCGAAGTCTCATGTGAGGAAGATTCTGTCAATATCACCTATGTTGATGGATTTTCATGTTCCCTCACAAGAGATAAATTCCTTGATTTTCCTAGAGGAACATTGGACCAGGCTGTTAGACTTCTAGGCCTCAACTTAGATTCATCTAACGATGAAGTGAAGAAACTTAGAAGGAAACTGGTGACTCTGCTGGATACAAAGAAAGAGGACAAGATTCCTAGTCAGTCTCTTGTGCCTAGAAAGAGAACAATCCAGTGGAGGTTCGATGAAACTTCTCACAACTTTGTTATGGAAAGGGAGAATGGCGAAGTCAACAGACTTAATGCAAACTCTATGTTCACTCTAGCATATTTGATATTGCCAAGCTAGCAGAGAAGCCATTCTCCAACCCCACCAACTCTGAATTTGCTACACTTATGAGAAATCATCTCAGCAGTCTTCATCTAGCCGAGCTAACAGCAAAAGTCAAGACTGAAGAAGAGTTGAAGTTGAGAAGACAGGAAGACAAGGAAAATCTTCCACCAAGGGCACTGCCTTTCTACAGATGGTGGAGGGTCCCGAGTTGGAACCTATTGTTAGATGGGAATATGATTACAGTTCCCATCAACTAACTCTTTTTAGAGGGCAACAATAGAGGGTACACATCATCAAAGGTTACCGACTGGACAAACTTCTCAGCACCACATCAGGAAAGAACAAGGAAACAAATAAATATCTACTCTCCTTGGTGCTGAATGTTTTGAGAAGCAAAACAAGTGAGGTTTTGGTAGCATCAGCTTAGTGGGAGTTTGTTGGATCAATAAGAAGGTTGGTGCAACCAAAACCAAATCACTTAGATAAATTTTGGTGCTACATGCAAAGGCTTCTGAAGCTTAGCATGGAACTTTTGAAGGTTGTAGAGTTCTTCTGAAGACAAAGTGGAAGATCAACTTCCGAAGACAGAACTCTACTTCTGAAGTCAAGAGCATGCTTCCGAAGATCAAGTCTTAAGAGAACAATCGGAAGACTACTTCCGAGGTATGAAGAAAAGAAGAAGTCTCCAAGCCTCGGAAGAAGCAGCTTCTTCCGAAGTATAAGTGGCTTCGGAAGTACTTGTTCTTCCGAAGCCATTCAATCTTTAGAAGACACTGCTATGAACAAGTGGACACAAGTATGGTCTCTGACACTCCACTGCAGACCTCTGATACTGTATGGCGTTTTCTCAAAGAGCCATGCAGTTGACCATACTTTATTCCACTGTTTACCTTTTATCATAGTACAAGTTACCAACTTTAGTTGGTGACAAAAGGTAAGTCAGGGACATGTCCTGACTACCATATCTCAGATAAGACTTTATTTGAGATACCTTAAACTATAGTCTTGTAGTATAGGCTTTAGCTATAGGATCCCAGCTGGTATCAAAGTATATCCGGCTATAGGTAGTATTATATATAGGTTCTCATTGTAACTCATTTCATACTACTTGTAGAGCCTTATAATATTTGAGTTGACAGGCAATATATAAAAGTACCTTGAAAATTACTTCTTGTGTTCCTTATTACTTACTATACTGTGATCAACTCTTATTGACTCTATCTTTATCCGAGTGTTGTTCAAAGTGAGTTTGAGAGAAAAACTAAGTGTTAAGTGACCTTAACCAATCCTGCAATGACTTTCTCCCCCTTTTTGGTAGCATCACCCACTTGCATTGGTGAGCCAGGAGTTAGGTCAATCACATCCACAAGTTCTTGTGTTCCTAGTTGAGCTCCTTTAAAAGGCCTCTCAGCTAGTTGTTCCTTAAGATATAAAATCTCAAGTTGCTGATCATTGACCCTGTTCTGCAAGGTAGTCACTTGAGATTCAAGGTGACTGACCTTGGAGACTAAATAGGTGCATGCTTGAGATTGTTTTTGCACCTTTAGTCTAAAATTCCCCTCATCTTCATGAGAAGAATCATTGGGGGATGAGATGATTGGACCAGAGTCCTCACTCTCACCACCAGCTTCAGGTTCTTGGCTACTAGATCTCCTCTTCTCACTATTAATCTCAGTTGAGATGTCAGTGGGTTGAGTTGCCATGATTGAGGTCTTAATGATGTAATCACTTACAAAAGTGAGAGCCTCTTCCATATGGACATCCTGAACATGTTTAGAAGTGTCCACCTCATTTGTAGGTGGTTGATGTGGGCTAGAAATAGGAGACTCAGGAGCACTCATCTCTCTTTGAGTAGGGGGAAAAGAGGAATAATGGTAATCACTCAAACATAGATCTTCATCAGTATAGATGTCAAGGTTAGGGACAGTTTGATTGATTTCTAAAGGCTGGGGATGGTAATTGTCCCCTGAAGGTTGATCACCTGAGTGTTGAGACTCAGAGTGATGGCTTAAGGAATTTTGGGAGAGGTGGCTAATGAGCTCATCAGGCTGAGCATGAGGAATCTCAACACTAATCCTTCAAGAGATGGGAGTGGTCTTCTCCTCAGGAGAAGTGGGAGCTCTAGTGTCCACTTCCTCCTATATGGGTGAGTATATGGGGACCTGCACAGACTGAATAGCCTGAGTTGGGGTTCGTTTGGATCTTCTTTGGAAGGTGAGGGTGATTTGTGGTTGTTTAGGTGGTTGGGAAGTAGAAGGTGTGGGTTAAACACTAGATGGTGCTGCTAGGTTGTCACCTTGAGCAATGAGCTCTAACATTTTTGGACCAGCTTTGTTTCTACCCTAGAGAAGCCAACAGTGGGCTTTCTCAGTATTTTAAATATGTCGGGCTTCATCTATCCCAATTTAAGATTGTTACCTGTTTTCCTTAACTGTGAGCCAAGTTCACAATTAAGAATGTACTGGACATATCTAGGAAACATGTAATATTCTAAGGACTCCAAGTTTGCAAGTAAATTAGTATAAACAAATTGGGAATACCTGAACTTGACCCCCTAAATCATTCCATGGTAATGAAGGAGAGATCATTAGTAATCTGGTCCCATCCACCATGCTTGTTTGATAAGCTGTGGATGACCACATGGAGCAGGAATCTCCACTGGGATGAGACCTTCCCTTTCCTGAAGGTCTTTATAGAGTAGTCTCCCTCATAGCCCATCTGCTCAAAAGAATGATTGATAGCTTCCTTCGGGAAGAACACCTCACATTCTTCATCATCCAGCTGAAGATGCATGTTGATGATGGCCGGAGTGATGAAGACTATTCTCCCGTGCACTATGGTAGACAGTGCCTTCTCCCTATCCATTACGACCTCTGGCAAGTCTTTCAAAATTCAAGCAGATGATCCACATAGAGTGGAGGATCAATGGTTAGGGAGGTGAAGTAGTTAGACAAAGCTAAGAAACGGCAAACCTCTAAGAAGTAAGGATCTTTCTTAGAGCTTAATAGAGCAACTTTGTTGTGTTACCTGTGTAGGTGCATGGTAAAGCTCGGGTCATTTCTGTGAATGAGGTTGGCTATTGGGAGGTGGCTTATGGATGAAGAAAGAAAGAAGAAAGAAATTTCAGAGAGAAATTTGGGGTTATAGGTTTGGAGGAAGAAGCAGATGATAGAAAAAGGGGGAAACTGTTGGGTTTATATGTGAAAAGGATTTCAGATAAAGTTTAATGAAAGAGGATAAACTTTGAAATCTGGATATCGCTCCCACCTCTGAAAAAGTAGTTTAATTTTGCTAAAAAAGTAGTTTTCTTGGAAGTCAAAAAGCTTCCGAAGGTAAATTATCTTCGGAAGTTTTAATGAAAAAGCTTCCGAAGCTAAAATGACTTTTGATGAATTTCCTGAGAGTTTTGAAAATTTTGCTTCGGAAGAGAAATTAAAATTTGAATGCTTTGTTCACAAAAGAACAAAGCTTCTGAGAGTTAATTTTGCTTCGGAGAAAACTGTCCTTGAAAACATATAAGTGTCTGAGACATTCTTTTAAGCTTTAGAAGATATTTCAAAATTTTCTTCCAAAGGTAAAATTTCTTAGACAGTTACTTGTTTTAAAGGCATGATTTTCTTCTGAAGATAAAAACATATCTTTCGAAGGAAAAAAATTTGCAAAAATCTAGGGAAAGTCTTCAAAAAGATTTTCATCCAAAGAAAACAAGAGCTTATGAAAGTGATGAACTAGACAACTTAGGACACACATATTTTAAGAAATAATAAGAATTAGTTTTAAAAAAAAGCTACTCAAGGTTGATCATCCTATTAGCTAATCTTAGATATTTAAATCTCTGTTCATCGAAAGCCTTTCTAAATAGATCAGCATATTGTTCATCTGTGTGAACCTTAACTAGTTTAATTAACCCCTTTTCATAATTATCTCTTACTAAATGAAACCTGATATTGATGTGCTTGGTCCTTGAGTGCTGCACATGATTTTTTGTGATTGAGATAGCACTACTGTTGTCTATGTGAATGGGAGTCTCCTTGAAGTTTAACCATAGTCCGGCATCTGATTCTAAATCCAAAGCACTGGAGCACAGTAGCTTGCAACAGCAATGTATTCAGCTTCAACAGTTGATACAAAGACACAGGATTGTTTCTTGTGTTGCCATGAGACAACCCTTCCACCAAGAAACTAACATCCCCCAGATGTAGACTTTGCAGTCATGTTGTAACCACCATAATCACTATCTGTATAAGCATACAGATTAAAGTCAGACTTCTTTGGATACCACGAACCAAGTGTTGAAGCACCTTTGAGGTATCTGAGAATCCTCTTGACAGTGATAAGGTGAGACATCTTACGTTTGGCTTGATATCTTGCACAAATACATGCAGCAAACATGATATCAGGCCTGCTAGCTGTAAGATACATAAGAGACCCAATCATAGCCCTATAAAGGTGTTCATCCACACACTCCCCCTTAAGATCAAGTCCAAGGGAGTGGTTTCTTGCTATGGCTATCTTAGCAATCTTACAATCAGTCATGTTGAACCTCTTGAGTATGTCCTCAACATACTTTGACTGACTAATAGAAAGAAGTTGAGTTCCCCCATGGCACTCATTTCAAATCTGTCCTTCATCAACTTCTCAAAGTCTTTGCAAAGCTTTGGATTAGTTAAACCAAAAATGATGTCATCCACATATACTTGAACTAGCAATATGTCATTTCCCTGTCCTTTGATGAAGAGAGTTCCATCTATACTACATCTCCTATATTCATGTTTGCAAAGATACTCAGATAGTGTCTCATACCACTTCATGGTTCCTGATGCAGCCCATAAAGAGCTTTGTCAAGCTTGCAAACATAATCAGGATGATCAGGATCTATAAAACTAGGTGGTTGTTTGACATACATCTCTTCATCAATCACTCCATAAAGAAAAGCAAACTTTACATCAAGCTGATAGACCTTGAATTTCTTGGATGCAGCAAATGCCAGGAATATCCTAACAGCTTCCAGTCTTGCTACAGGAGCAAAGACATCAGCATAGTCAATCCCTTCTTCTTGTGTGTACCCTTGAACAACTACTCTAGCTTTGTTCTTGATGATAATGCCTCTATCATCCTTCTTGTTCCTAAACATCCATTTGGTTCCAATGGTAGTCTTCCCATGTGGAAGAGGACAAAGGTTCCAAACTTTTTACCTTTTGAATTGAAGCAGCTCCTGTTACATAGCTTCAACCCAACTTCCATCCTTCAGAGCCTCATCAACTTTCTTTGGCTCTATCTGGGATAAGAAACAAGAGTGAAGACAAACATTTGCTTCATGGGTTTGTCCTCTTGTTCTTACCCCTGTGACAACATCCCCAATGATGTTTGTGGTAGGGTCAGACTTGTGGATCCTTAGTTGAGGGATCACAGCAAGTTGTTGAGAGATATCTAAATTAGAGAAATTTAGATCTGGCATAGATGTTTCTCCCACCACATCAGCACACTTATCAAGAGAGACTTGATCCAAGGAGTGTGTGATGTCATTGATGTTGTCATCTATGGAGTGGTTATAAGCATCAAGAAACTCCTGATCACTATCACCACCTCCATTGTTTTCTTCTACATGGGAGGCATCTTTATCTAGTTGTGGAGCCTCTGAGCTGGAATTTGAAGGCATCCTAGATGTATCAACTGAATTTGTCATTGTAGTGCTGATAGAAACCTCATTTGTAGAAGTAGTTCCAACTGGAGCTAAAGATGTGTTACTTGAAGGTCTTATCAGCTCAAATCTTGGATCAGGATCACCTGTTTTTAAATTTTCTGCAGATCCTGAAACAGTCTCACAAGACTTGTTAAAACAGTTGGTAACTAAATCAAGATCAAATAGCCAATCAGGACTAGGACCAGCCACACAGGGTGTGTGTTCATTGAAAGTTACATTGGCTGACTCCTCAACAATTCTAGTTCTAAGATTGTATACTCTATAAGCCTTAGCTTGGGAAGAGTATCCAATGAAGTGTCTGATTTCTCAGCAACTTGGCAATTTAATCTTTAGTATTCAAGATAGTGCAAGGACATCCAAATGACATGAGAAAACGAATGAAAGGTTTCCTCTTGTGCTAAAGTTCATAAGGAGTCTTGCCATGAGTCTTAACCACTAAAACACTATTTTGCACATAGCAGGCAGTGTTGACTGCCTCTGCCCAAAAGGTGATAGGCAGCTTAGAGTCAGACAACATGGTTCTTGTAGCTTCAATCAGTGTCCTGTTTCTCCTCTTAGCAACACCATTTTGCTTAGGAGTCCTGCGAGCGCTGTATTGTCTTGTAATACCTTTTTCATCACAAAATGTATCAAGGATTTGCTTCTTGAATTCAATTCCCTGATCACATCTTATGATTTTGACCTTGTGATCAGATTGATTCTCCATCTTTAAGATGAAACTCTTTAGAATCTCAGGAGTCTCATCCTTAGTTCTAAGGAAGAGGTACTTCCTAGACTCATTACACTAGTGGGGCCAAAGAGATCCATATGTAACAAGTGTAGGGGAGTAATGATGGAGTTCCATTCCTTAGGCTTGTGAGATACCTTGTGTTGTGTTGATACATATATGTACCTAGATCCTGATCTGAATGTAATATGTCTTACACTTATGTAATTATTGGGTACTTAATGAAATACAAATATTTGGTTGTGTTTATAATGTTTAATATTTCATTAATGAGTTGTTTATCACATGTTGACTTGATTATATAGGTTAACTTAATAACATGAAGTCATCATGCGAATGGCCCATGCTAATGGACCATACGCATGAACAACTTCATACGAATGACTTAGTCACACGACTGAACCAGGAGACTGGATCAGTAGTATGACTATAACATGAGACTGACTCAGTCGCACGACTGAACACTCAGTCATGCGAATGGATCAACCGCATGGCTCAATCGCACGAATGAACCATACTGATGGTTCAGTCGGCCGAATGAGCAATCCTAACCTATAAATACCACCTAATTCGTGGAAAAACGTAAGCATTCAATCTACTTCGACTCCAGACGTACCCTAGCCATCCAGAAGCCTCTATGTTCATACTCCAAGTTCATAGAATGCTGTAGATTGATTCCTAATTGATTCTTGATGTTAGATTCAATACGTTATTGTTTCTACGTGCGTTCTCACTGATTGGATCGCCAATCAAATAGGATTCCGCACTATTTGGTTTGGTTTAACATGTTAATCAGTTGGTGTTTAGTTCAAATACCAGATCTTAACAAGTGGTATCAGAGCTTTTGGCTCTTGATTACGTGTTGATTCAATAGTTTTGACAGAAAAATTGTGTTTTTGCATCAAAAATGCAATCTTTCTGTGTCTAACGGAGTCTTAGACGTTTCCTGATCGAAAAGTTGAGTTTTTCCGGCATACGGCTATTAGGGTCTGATAAAATTTGAGTTTTTACCGAAAAATCAAGGTAAACCTATGAATTATCAAGCTTCAGCAAGTTCAGTCGCACGATTGGCTCAATTGCCCGACTGAGTTCATTCGCTCTCTTCAACCACATAGATTGGACTCATTCGTACCCTCATTCGTACGATTGAGATCTTCATTCGGACTGGTCAACCGCATTAGTTCATTCGGACAACTGAATCATCCACATTTGTTTAGTCGCACGATTAAAGCATCCACACTTGTTCAATCGCCCGAATAAGCCCAATCGCATACCTTCATTCGCATTCATCAGTAGTTTGTTAAACAGTAAAGTTAAGTGAAATGGAGGATCAGTATTCAGCATGCACAGCTAGTAGAGATACTCGTATCCAGAATCTACTGTTATTAGAGAACGAAGTGGGAATTAACAATAAACCCCCGAAACTTATCACGTTAGACGACTACCCACAATGGAAGCAACGTTTTGAAATCTACTTAAATGGAGTAGATACGAATTTGTGGGAGGCAATAGAGTCGGGGTACAGCATGCCAGTAGGAGCTGACGGAGTAGAACTTACTCTAAGTGGCATGTCGGATGCACACACAGTAAAACACAACGTTGAGAAGAAAGTCTACGCCTTGCTTACTCAATCTATTCCGAAGGATATTTTCCATCAGCATTCGGAGTACACTCAAGCAAAGAAACTTTGGGATGCTTTGGAGAAGAGGTATGATGGAATGCCTCTCTGAAGGCCGTCAAGGCAAAAACCTTGAAGAAGGAGTTTGACAACTTCTCTTCTATGGGAAAAGAAAGCCTTGATGATGTGATCGATAGATTCTACCACTTGATGAGTGAGATGCACACTCATGGAGTGGTTACTTCGATGGAGGATAAAGTATCCAACTTTGCTGATGGATTACCAGAAAAATGGGCTTCGTTTGTTTCAAATCTCAGGCAGAATGGAATGCTCTCGAAGTTAGATATAAATGACTTCATTCTGAAACTGAGAGAAGAGGAGCTTAGGATAAAGTATCGAGCCCAAAAGGCTAACTACGATCAGAATCCTACACTCTACAATGCTACTCCTTCAGTCAAGAAATCTGGAGCACCACCGCAAACCGCCTTCATCTCAAGCGCAATAGTTCCAGCACAACCCTCAACTTCCGGATCCGAAATGTCAGGGTCGTCTAGCACCAATATATGATACCTGAAGCTAATGCAGCAAAGCATAAAACCGACAACCTCGGGAATGTAACTGCGGAGGTGGCCAGAGAACATATGGACCTTTTAGCTACGGTGGTTCAATCCTACGATGGATTAATTGCTAGAAAGATAGGTAACTATCACCTGGCAGATGAAGATTATGAGCAGGTGGATGAAATGGAGTTGGAACGTATGGACATAATGTGGGCTCTGGCAAGTGCTATCCGATGAGCTAAAAAGTTTGTCAAAAAGACCAGATAGAACTTGGTTGCTACAAAAGACACAACCTTTAGGTTTGATAAGTCAAAGGTTACATGTTTCAACTGCAGTGAGAAGGGACACTTCAAGAGGGAGTGTATAAAACCAAAGAAGATAGGTAATGGCAATCCCTTCTCGTCATTAATCATCAAGACAAGGCCACATCTAGTAATTATAACTCATCAAGTAAGGATCCAAAAGCCTTAACTGCTAATGAGGATGAAGGACAAGACTGGATCTTTCGGTTTGTCTCACCAGGAGAGTCCAATATAGCTAGTGTGGAGGATATTGATGACGATTCTACAAGTGAGGGAGATATAGCAGTAGAGCTTGCGATGTCAAATTCTGAAGACACTGCAAATGTGGTCAACCACCTGCCTGAAGAAGAAAAATCTACATCATCATCTGAATCACCAGAACCAGAGACAACCAAGTCAGCACTCATGGTTGATTCTTCTTCAACATCTCAGGTAAGTACTACTGACCAACTATTTAATAATCATGCTTGGTTAGAATGTAATAAATTCAGAGAAGGTATAGATTCAAAATTTGCTAGGCTATTAGATCATAATGATTGCTTAGTAAGGGATCTAGAACTATGCACAGAGGCAAATAGAGTGTTAAAACAAAACGAGCGCAGTTACAAGGAAAAGATAGACCTATTGAATAAACAGCTTAGGGAAACTGAGGTAGTTGCTTTTAACCAAGCAAATGACATTAGGTACTATCTGAACTCTCTAGAGGACACTAAGAAGCAAAAAGCAGTTTTAGAAGTAGATGTCAACTCATTAAAACAAAAACTGTATAGTTGGACAAGCTCATCACACATCGTCCAACACTTAGTGAGAGAGAAAAATAATGGGGAGGGACTGGGATACAAAGTGGCTCCACCACCACCTGATACCTTGATGAACACCAAAAGTAAACCAATTAACAATAACCCCATCAAGGATCACGTGGTGTCTACTCCTCTTGTTAATGATCCAGATTCCATAAGTAAATCAAGTGAATCCGACTCTAAACAAAAGGAGGCCACTTCAAAGGCAATAGGAAAGATGCCATGTGTTAACCTGGAAAAAGAATTTGAAAAGGGTGTTCGCTATAGTGCTGAGACTAACACGTGGATTGTAGATAGTGGAGCATCCAGGCACAGGACAGGGAACAGAGCTCTCTTATCAAATGTTAGACAAATTAAAGGAGGGCATGTTTCATTTGCTGGAAACAAAGGTGGGTATATCACAGCCCAAGGAGAAGTGGGAAATGAGAAGGTTAGGTTTGATAAGGTAAACTATGTCCAACAATTACAAAATATCTTGCTTTCAGTCTCTCAAATTTGTGATAAAGGATTCAAGGTAGTTTTTGACAACCAGAAGTGTTACTTTCTAAAGAAAGACTACATGATCCCGGAGGATCAGATCCTAATGTTAGCTTCAAGATATAATGATCTTTATGTCTTAGATCTCTCAAAGGCCTCCACAACGGATTGTGAAGTCCAATGCTTCTTGTCCAAAGCTACTGAGAAGGACTCCATCTCCTGGCATAGAAGAATAGGACACATAAATCCTAGAAAAATGAATCACTTGATCCAGAATGATCTTGTGAGAGGAGTAAATGTCAAAAACTTTCAACTCCCGGATTTCTGTGTTGCATGCAAAAAGGGTAAACAGACGAAGAAATCTCATAAGGAAAAGAAAGTTCATTCTATAGAACTTCCTCTTGAGCTTCTTCACACGGATCTGTTTGGTCCAGTCAGTACAAGAAGCATCGCTGACAACTTGTATTGCTATGTAGTTACCGATGAATACTCAAGGTTCTCTTGGGTAATGTTTCTGAAATCCAAATCAGAAACATTTGAATCCTTCAAGGAATTGGTAACTACACTGGAATCCCTATACAAGCTGAAGGTACGACAGGTGCACTCAAACAACGGAATCGAGTTTAAGAATCAGAGGATGGAGGCCTATTGCAAGGAAAAGGGAATTGTACATCAATTTACCTTGGCTTATACCCCTCAGATGAACTGTTGCACCCTAAAAAGATCATACATGCCAACTCAATGGGTGAATTGATGATTGTTCAGCTGGAATCCCACAAGTCCAAGATGCAATGCGCATGAAGATATGCAAGAAAAATCACAAGTGTTATCTTCCGCATTAGTCAATGCGAATGACAAAAATCTGATGTGGACAACTGTTTACTCTTCCACATTAACTAATGCGGAAGACATAATACTTATGCTGAAGAACAAGTTACTCTTCCGCATTGACTAATGCGGAAGAACAACAGATGATGCGGACAAGACTTTGATCATCCGCATTGACAAATGCGGATGACCAACCAAATACGCACAAGTATTTGTTCATCCGCATTAACCAATGCGGATGACCACTTACTAATGCTGATGATCAAGTGGAAATGCTGATCAAGATTAACTCATCCGCATTTATCAATGCGGATGAACAAGCAGAGATGCGGATCAAGACTTAGACTAGTTTCTGATGTAATAGGTCAGGGGTAGTTTAGTAATTTTGTAAAGGCATCTTGTCTTGTCCATAAATAGAATAGTTAACCACGTACTTAGGTGGCGGTTGATAGACAGAGGATTTTTGTTGTAATTATTCTCGGTAATTTGTCAACATTCATATATCAATACAAACAACATTTATGAGTAATTTTCTTGCTTGATTGTTTTTTTCTGCCACTCAATCGTTGACTTGATTATCATATTCGATTCTCATTAAGAATATCACTCTTACTAAAACCCAAGCAATTGGTATCAGAGCTTTGGCTCTCCATTCTCTTTCATATCTGCGCACAGACTAAATAGAACTCGATTGATATAATAATCAAGTTGCTAGTAGTGGATATCACATCTCTACTTAGCAAACAACAATAATACTCTTGTCAAACAGCAAGAACACTCATTCTGAACCTCAACAGAACTGCTTGAACAAGTCGGACTCATCAAACTTAATCAATCTTAAAATCAACTAAATCTATATTTACACAAATCAACATGGATTCTAACAATTACTCTGAATTAGGTCATACACCTAAACCTCCCATGCTTAAACACAAATCTGAGTTTAAACAATGGAGAATACGGTTTAGAAATTATATCACAGGTGTAGATCCTGACTTTTGGATCTTAATATGTAAGGGTCCACATATTCCTATTACTTTATCAACAGCTCAAGCAGCACTGTACAAGACTGCTAGAATACCAATGAAGACTTAACTCTGGATGAAGATGACTATAAGAAAATCAAAATTGATCTTAAAGCATACTCTATTTTGACTCAAGCACTCAAAATGGATGTGCTGAAAAGATTGGAAAATTATGGAACTGCTAAAGCTGTTTGGGATGCTCTCAAAATTATGTGTGAAGGTAGCAGTAAAGTTGCTGAAATTAACAAAGACAAGCTGGTCAATCAGTATGAAACCTTCCATCACACCAAAGGAGAATCCATATCAAAACAACTGCATAGATTTGTACAGTTGGTCAATGACTTGGAAATTATGGGTGTTTCATACAACATTAAAGAACTCAACAAGAAAATGCTTCACAGTCTGCCTAAAGCTGGAAGCAAAATGTCACAATGTTGAAAAATACTCTTGATCTTGAGAGTACCACTCTAGACATTATGATAGCCAAGATTGAAGCTTTGGAACTTGATGAACGAAGCAAAAATTTGAGTGGGCCAAGAGTGATTGAAGCCTACAAATTCCCTTCAGAATCACATTCTGTTGAAAATGCTTTCATCACAGAGGAAGATGACTTCATCTCATCAAGAGATCAAATGAACAATACTAGGTTCACTGAATCT
This sequence comes from Flaveria trinervia, assembly GCA_025506515.1. Classification (NCBI taxonomy): domain Eukaryota; kingdom Viridiplantae; phylum Streptophyta; class Magnoliopsida; order Asterales; family Asteraceae; genus Flaveria; species Flaveria trinervia. Next base: position 47,315,620 of record CM046450.1, read on the forward strand.
CGAGCATTCAATCACCATTCAACTTTAGCACAAGCACCAAAAGTCTCCACTACACCTACAATCTCTCCAGAAGACTTAAAATCAGAAGAGCAAAAGGCAACCTACAATGCCTTTGTTGCAAGTTTTGAAGCATATCTTGGGGGAAGACTCACTTCTGCCCATTTAATACAGGAAGATTTAGAAGAATTAGATCCTGATAATGTTGAGGAGATGGATCTACAGTGGCAAATGGCAATGATTTCCATGAGAGCAAAGAAATTCTTCAGAAAAGGAAGAAAATTAAGCCTGAATGAGAACACAAAGCTTGGATATGACAAATACAAAGTAAAATGCTTCAATTATGGCATGACTGGCCATTTCTCAAGAAAGTGCAATGCTCCTAAAAGAACCAACCATTCAAGGAACTCTCATGGTCAATCATCCTCACAGCCCAATTCAAGCTATCACTCAAACAATCAACAACAGCAGTACCATCATTCTCATCATCAACAAACATATCAGAATCAACCACAGCTGACGAATCAAGTCCACGCAAGCAGTCAGCCTTCTACTAGTGCCCTTGTGATCAAACAAGATGGGATATGTGACTGGAGTGTGTATGCTGAGGAAGTCAAGCCTCAATTCCAGAATCATGCTCTCATAGCTCATATCAATGATGGACCATCTGCATTGCCTACTGAGGTAAAAACTAACCTTTGTAGTGAGAAATGCATAAATGAATTACAAGAGTATAGAGAACATAATCTTAAACTGGCAGATAAAATTAAAGAAGAAAAGGTGAAGTCAGAAATGATGAAGAGAGAACTAAAAAGTTTGGAAATCAAAATCAAATCACTTATTTTTGACATAAAAAAATTGCATGTTGAGAAATACAATCTTGCAGCTGAAAATGAGCTACTTACTGAAAAGTTAGCTCAAGCTAAAGCTCAATAATCTATGACTGAAGTGAAACTTGAAAATTTTCACATGTCTTCAGTCAAGCAGCAAGAAATACTGGATTCACAAAAGGATCCAAAGGACATGTCAGGGATTGGGTACAATTCATGTCTTCCACCATACAATGACAATTACACTGTCATGCCTGACTCTGTATCACTCTCTGAATCAATTAAACCTAAAATTGTGGAACCTAAATCAGAAGTGAAACAAGTGTTAAATCCTCAAAACAAACCTGATGTTTATTTTGAAACCAATGAGGACAAAATCAAGTTAGGACACCCAATTAAAATCAAAGAGTGTTCTGACAAGACAATTATTGTCAAAAAACCATCAAGCCTTGTAAAAGCAATTGTACCTTTTATAAAATTCATACCATCTGTTTTACAAGGGAAAAGAAATATGACAAAACAGTGAAACCCACTACTTAGAGTAGTTTTGATAATGAGATTGTATGTCCACAAAATTCAAGCAAATCAGAAAAGGTTTCACTGAAAAAGAAACAAACTGTAAAACTGAGTTCAACACATAAAAATTCATCAGACCCTTAGTCATCCAAATTAAGGAAGGGAGTTGGGTTTGATATCTATAACAAAGAACATGTTGACCAGTTTGAGAAAGAGGTGAGAAGTAGGTTGAAGAAACAGAAACAGCCCAGACAACTTAACAAGAGTAGTATTGTGAAACAATCTACAAAAAGGGCTGATTCTGATTTATGAACTAAAGAAAAGAAAGTGACTCATCAAAAGAAAGTATTAGTTGAGTCACTCAAAGAAAAATCTGATTCAAGAAACAAACAAATGTATTGTGATATTTGTGACATGTTCAATCACAAGACAGATAAATGCTTCTTCAACCAATATTGTTCTATCTGTGATATGAACAATCACTCCACCAAAAATTGCTATTTCAACAAGTATTGTTCAATCTGTGACATGAACAATCACAATACATCTGATTGTTACTTCAATCAGAAGGGGTTGAGAATTCCACAACACAAGCCAATCTCAAAAACATCTACTGTGATGCATTCTGTCAAACATCATCTTCATAATACTCAATCTAGGTCTCCTAGATCTACAAATGACAGAAATAAGTCAAAGGATTTAAATAAGTGTCAAAGAAATCATCTCACAATGAACCCAAACTTGACCTTCCGAAGCAAAAACCAAGTTTTGATAATGAAACTCGGGATAAATTTTTACAAAGAAATAGAGACCAACGATTTCATTATTCATCTGAATCCTCAGTAGACGTAGATGAGATGACTCAACCAATTCTTTACCAAAAATCTCCCAAATCACCTTCATCTAAATCACCATTCAGAGGGAAATACCAGGAGGTGACTATCATGAATAGGAACGGGAAACCCAAGACCATCATGGCTTGGGTTCCTTATTCTAATTAGTTCTTTTTGTTTGTAGGTTAATCCACATAGGTCTAATAGCCTATGGTATGTAGACAGTGGATGCTTCCGACACATGACTGGAGATCGTTCCGTCCTTCATGATTTCAAGTACATACAAGGGACTACTGTGGCATTCGAGGAGATTCAGAAGGTCGTAGGATTACAGGAGAAGGATTTGTGATAAATGGGATGATAGCTTTGACAGAGTGAATTACTGTAAACAACTGAATTTCAATCTGCTAAGCGTGTCTCAGATCTGCGACAAAAAATATTCCACTCACTTTACAGACACTCACTACTACATACTGAAACCTGGTTTTCAGATTCCTGAAGAATAGGTTGTCTTAAAGACTTCAAGGAATAATAATACGTATGTCTTAAACATGTGCTCTGCATCACCTAAGGAAGAAACATGTCTTTTGTCTAAAGCATCATTTGATGAGTCACAGCTTTGGCATAGACATTTGGGGCACACTAACTTTAAAAAATATGAACAAGTTAGTCAAAGGAAACCATGTAATTGGTCTTCCTCAAAAAGAATTCAATTTTATTGATCAATGCTCAACGTGCCTCAAAGGAAAACAACACAAACCTCTCACAAAACCAAGCTGGCGAACACTAACAATACTCCACTGAAGTTACTTCACATGGATCTCTTTGGACCAACTCATGTAATGAGTATGGGAAAGAAACAATATTGTTTAGTGATCATTGATGAATTTTCTCGATTCACATGGGTGTTCTTCCTACTTCATAAAAATGAAGCATCCCAAATCATTCAAGAATTTATCACTAAAATTGAAAATCAACTTGATCTCAAAGTCAAAATAATAAGATGTGATAATGGTACAGAGTTCAAAAATGAAAATATGAGTTCCTTTTGTGCAACCAAAGGCATTGCTCATCAATTCACTGCACCTAGAACTTCTCAACAAAATGGGGTAGCTGAAAGGCGAAATAGAACACTGATTGAAGCAGCAAGAACTATGCTAGCCGATGCTAAACTACCAATCACCTTCTGGGCAGAAGCAGTTAACACATCGTGCTTTGTGCAAAATCGAACTCTGATTGTTAAAGAAAGTAACAGGACACCTTATGAACTGATATTTCAAATGAAACCATTCATTGGATTCCTCAAATCATTTGGTTGTCCGGCCTCAATATTAAACACCCATGATCAGTTGGGAAAATTTTCATCTAAGTCTGATGAAGGATTTTTTTAAGTTATTCTTCCGTCTCAAAGGCTTATAGAGTGTTCAATCCTAGACTGAAAATTATTGATGAATCCACAAATGTACATTCAAGGAACATTCGTTTCCCAAATCTACAAATGGTCCTGATTAGTTGTTTGATATTGACACTTTTACTAAATCATTTGACCATTTTCACTTGTCTGATGCAGGAAATATACATTCAGGTGATACTTCATCAACTGTAGAAAGAAGAGAAAATTGTCCATTGATCCCACCTACATCTGATGAACATATGAATGAAGATGTTCCTCTTCAAGCTGGTCCCATCAGATGCTTGTCACAAAACCTTAGTGTTTCCTCTAAAGAAGGTCCTAGCCTGGTACCATCTCACTCAGATGACTTCTCACTTGAGATCAGAAATCAAAAACAGGTTTCTCATCCAGAAGAAACTCAAGGTACTTTAAATGATGCAAGCAACCTTAGTGCTGCTGAAGATGTAGCAGTTACTGAAACAGAAATTGACAATCTTCATAATTCAACAACAATACAAGAGGATTGTGCCTCTGACCATAATGAACTGAATGTCTCCAATCTTGATGTAACTATTGCGGGTGATAACATTCCCACCACAAGAATACACAAGAATCATCCAGTTGAATCATTATTGGTGATCTTAATGAGAGGGTGACAAGAAGCAAGTCAAGTATTGCAAACATCTATTTGTTCTCATGCTTTCTATGTCAAACAGTACCCAAAAACATCAAAGAGGCTCTTCAAGACAATAGTTGGATTGAAGCAATGCAGGAAGAATTGCTCCAATTCAAGAAACAAGAAGTATGGCAGCTGGTAGATCTTCCCGAAGGACAATACCCTATCGGTACCAGATGGCTGTACAGGAAAAAGACTGATGATAGAGGGATAGTCATCAGAAATAAAGCAAGACTAGTGGCACAGGGATACACTCAGGAAGAAGGAATTGACTACGACAAGGTGTTTTCTCCTGTTGCCCGACTAGAAGCAATCAGAATCTTTCTAACATATTCTGTGTCCATGAAATTTACTGTTTATCAAAGGATGTAAAGTGTGCCTTCTTGTATGGAAAGATTGCTGAAGAAGTCTATGTAAGTCAACCACCTGGCTTTGAAGATCCAGATTTCCTTCATAGAGTGTACAAGCTCGACAAAGCTCTGTATGGTCTTCATCAAGCTCCAAGAAAGTGGTAATGGAATCTATCATCCTTTCTTCTTGAACATGGGTATGAAAGAGGAAAGATTGATCAGACTCTCGTTAGAAGAATAAGAGGAAAAGACATGTTGTTAGTCCAGATCTACGTGGATGACATTATATTTGGCTCGACAAACAAACAACTCTGCAAAGAATTTGAAGATCTTATGCATTCAAAGTTTCAAATGAGTGCTATGGGGGAACTCACATCTTTCTGGGAGTGCCAGTCCAGCAAACAACAGATGGAATCTTCATCAATCAATCAAAATATGTAGAAACCATGCTGAAGAAATTCCATTTTGCTGACTGTCAGTCTATCAGAACTCCTGTAAGATACTAAAGTGAAGATTGGACATGACCCTGAAGGCAAATCAGTGGATCAAACTCACTATCGATCAATGAGAGGTTCACTTATGTATCTAACAGCCAGTAGGCCTGACATTATGTTTGGTGTTTGTGTGTGTGCTAGATATCAAGCTGATACAAAAGAATCACATATGAACGCAGTCAAGAGGATATTCAGATATCTGAAGGGCAAACTAGCTCTCGGATTATGGAATCCAAAGGAAGGAGAATTTAATCTCTATGCCTACACAGACAGTGATCATGGAGGATGCAACTTCAACAGAAAATCCACCTTTGGCGGTTGTCAGTTTCTTGGTCCCAGACTAGTATCCTGGCAATGCAAGAAGCAGACAAATGTGTCTGTGTCCATAGCCGAAGCTGAGTATATTGATGCTCAGCATGTTGCTCTCAAGTTCTCTGGATTCAAAACTAGATGCTTGATTATGGTTTTAACGTTTTGCATACACCAATTTCTATTGACAACATAGCTGCTGTCTTTATAACTAATAATCTAGTTCAGCACTCAAAAAGAAAACATATTGAAATTAGATATCATTTTTTGAGAGATTGTGCTGAAAAGGGTTTAATCAAATTGATTCAAGTACCAACAGAAAATCAATTAGCTGATTTGTTTACCAAGGCATTTGAAACTAGTAGGTTTGAATTTCTGGTTCAGTCAATTGGCATGATTAACCTTGAGTAAAAACTTTGAAAAACATCAAAAATATTTTAAAACATCAGAAAAACCACAAAAAGAAATCAAGTCTTATGAAGAAAAGAATCATGGGAAATGATATAATTACAGTCGTTATATCATTCACTGTGCTTAATTTCAAAATGTAAAAGACTGAAATGCTTACCAGATATGTTGGTAGGCTCAACTTGGAAGAAAACATACATGCAGTGATGAATTAAAGACATATTCAATTGTGAAACACTCATCACAAAGTACAGGTATGTATTGGCTTATCTGAATGCATGTGTGTCTAGTAACCTAAACACACTAGGTAATGATACTTTATGAATCTTTTCACCACATCATGTTTCATCTTTGTTTTGTTGAGCAAAGACCTGATGAAACTGCACATAGTGCAGATGTCATGATCCAAAAGATTCCCAATGTGGAACACATCCAAAATTGGATGAATTAACAAAGTAATACATTCCAAGTGAATGAAAAAAAGAATCCTATCATGGATCACCATCCAAAGTGATGTGAAAAGAATCCCAATGAGGATCAACATGAAAAAAGATCAAATTAAAAGAATCCCAATGAGGATCAGTGAATATGAGATCTCATGACTTAAGTAACCTGGTAAGAAAAGTTGTGACAAACTTCTACCATGCATTGTATAAGGAGGGTTGATCATTCCATGCTTATGTGTGTTAAGTACACATTGAATAATAAATCAACCAAAACATGATAAAAGTCATTTGCATCAAAATATCAACGAGGTATGAGTTTAAGAGGACAAACATACCTTCAATTGTCAAGTTCATAATCATGTCCATTTAATCATAAAGGATGCACATGTGTAATGTAAGATTGATATGATCCCTATAAAGAAATATTAATCAAAATAGTATTCAAAGCTTTTAAAATCTTTAAAGTTTCTCTCCAAATGAGGACATAAACTTTAGGGGGAGTAATTTAAAATTTTTTAGTAAAGTTCAAATTTTAGTTTATCAACTCAACTTTGAAAAACAAAACAAAAGGAATTTTAGTGGTGTTGTTGCAATAAATCATACCATTATATCTCAGCTTATGCAGATTCTTAGAAGCATGATAAGCCCAAGATCTGTCAAAATTGGGAAACTTGTATCAGTTGTAACATACAAGTCAATCTAAGCAAAAATTGACAACTTTAACAACCAACTTCATAAGAAAAATCAATCAAGGACACCTCTTCATAAGATGAATAATCAATTCAATCACATTAACTTTTGATTTAGTTCAAAAGATAATGCTGGTAAGTGCATTAGTTAATGCGGGTGAAGGTAACCCATGCATATAACTAATGCGGGTAACAACAATTTTTGAAGTGCAACTAATGCGGACAATGATTTTACTCTACCGCATTAGTGTATGAAGTGAATGTGAAGTTTACAAATGCGCATTTGATACAGTTAACAAATGCGTATGAACAAGTCTCTATCGCATTTGATACAGTGATGTGTTGACTTGTCAACCGCATTTGTAGGTGTACATATGAAATTGTTCTATCGCATTTGTTACTGTACATATTTGGATATGGTAAAACAAGCCATTCATCCGCATTTGTTACAATGTTATTCCGTATTGACTACAACCCAAATGTGGACAGCCAAAATTTCAAGTTTAACTTCCGCATTTGCAACAGTATACAATGCGGATAGCCAAAATTTCAAGTTTAACTTTTGCATTTGCAACAGTATACAATGCGGATAGCCAAAATTTGAAGTTTAACTTCCGTATCTGCAAAAGTGCACAAATGCGGATAGAATAAAATCAAAAAAAACAAAACTTCCACATTTGCAACAGTACACAAATGCGGACAGCCAAAATGTCAAGTTTAACTTCCGCATTTGCAACAGTACACAAATGCGGACAGCCAAAATTTCAAGTTTAAACTTCCGCATTTACAACAGTACACAAATGCGGATGGAATAAAACATTAAGAAACAAAACTTCTGCATTTGTAACGGTAGAGTAATGCGGACAGTCAGTCAAAAAATTAAGCCTTCCGCATTAGCTACAGCCACAACTGCGGGTGACCAAGAGTAGTCAAATACGGTCTGTCAATGTCAAAAGTTTGTCTTCCGCATATGCTACAGTTAACAAATGCGGATCACCAAAATCAAACAAATTAACCTTCAGCATTTGCTACAGTGTTGACTGTATCTGCTTGTAAACTTGTAAAATTTTTCAAATTGTATTATTTGACTATTTAAAGGAATTCGAACAGGTCATTTAATACTTTTCAAATTTGAGAGAACTTACAATGAGACGAGCGCAAAACTACAGTACACCACCATCAATCATCATCATCATCACAAACATTCAAAGATTTTGTTGTGTTCCATCTTTAAACATTCTTGTCATCGATTCAGAACAGCAGTCGTTTCAAAGATAAGGTATAACTTCAACAGATTTTGAAACCAAAACCTAAGTCCCGAACTGTTACCCTAAATCGAATGATGAACCAGAAAATTATTGAAGAACACCAAAATCAAACTCATTAAGTGATGTAATACACATTCTTAATGTCAATAAACATGTAAATTGATAGGAATTCAACTAATATTGAAAACCATGATAACCATGTTTACTGAGAAAAATAGAGCAATGTGAAAAAGAAAAGTGTGAAACAAATCAAAGTCACATTAACAAATCAAAGCAAAATTAAAGTCAAAATTATGAACTAACACACATGTATCTTGTGCAGATTACATGGCAAACCTTACATGGAACAAGCTCCATAACGTCAGCGGTTATCTAAACCCTGATGTGCCTGAAGTCGAAGGTCTCAGAGATATGATAAGATTCCTATCTACCACAAGGGTAGCATATCCCATAACTGTAAGACCAATAATCTATGAGAATCCCATCAGGTCTTTCTCGGAATCAGCTGAAGTGGTTGAAGAAAATGGAGTGAAAACTCTAACTGCAAGATCAACACTGAACTCACTCTAAGGATCACAGAAGAATCAGTTAGAAGATGTCTGTAATTCAATGATAATGCAATGATCCTCTTGAATTGGATGATGAGGAGATAACCACATTTTTCTCTGAAATTGGTTATGATGGGAGTTATGAAGCCAAACAGATAGTCAAAGGATTAGTGGATCTGCCCTGGAGATTTCTAATTCATATTTCCAACATTGTCTGTCCAAAGGAAAACAGGATGGAATGACATTCCAGTCCTCATATCTTCTGCAATCTGTGCTCTCTGCACCAGTAGAAGATTTAACATGTCTGCATATGTATTCAATGGCCTAATCTCCAACATTCAAGAAGGGTTGAGATACAAGTTTCTAATGTACCCCAGATTTATTCAATGTCTAATCAATGAATCATTTCATGACATTGTTAATGAAGGACCAGTACTTAACATTCCTCATTATGATGCAAGATCCTATAAGTACATCAAGAAGAAGGACCCAAGGAACTTCTACAGTGTGCTTCTTCACCCCTTCTTCCTTGGATGTTTGAACAAATACACCAAGCAGGTCAAGCACAACCACCTCCACAACCAATACCACAACCAATACCACAACCAATACCATCCCCTATACCACAACCAATAGCTCAACCAACTCCACAACCTTCACCAATACCATCACCTTTACTACAATAATACCATCACCTTTACCTTCACAATACCATCACCTTACCACCACCAATACCATCAGCTTACCTTCACCAATACCATCACTTCCATCACCACAACAAACACCCCAATAACCACTCAACCTATATCACCATATCATCAATCTCCTATATCACCACACCAATCTCCTATTCCTCCTTACCAACCATTACCATCATCAATTGATCACCCTGCTGAATCAGAAGGATCAACAAGTGCATCCAAATCATCTAAATCATCTTCTGATGAGGAGGATCATCATGATCAAACCAAAGCTATGAATGAACCTTCTGAGGCTACTCCTTCTGAGAGCTATGCTGAATCAAACATCAATAGGCCTGATGAAAAATATGAATTAATAACTGAGTTGTTACTCAAAGTAGAAAGGATGGAAAGAACATTAAATAGGAGAGCAAGAATCATAAATGACAGAATCCTGGAACTTGATGAGAAAGAAGGTGAATTGAAAGATCTTAAAGAAAAATATGCAGTTGAAAGAATGGAACAAGCCAAAGAGATTGAAAATCTAAAAGCTGCACTGAAACTCTCAAGAGAAGAAGTGAGTGGGCATATAGATACCCTCGAAATACAAACTATTGCCATGGAGGAACAAGAAAACATCATAGAGGAACAAGCTGATATCATCTCAAAACTGGAAAAGGAAATTGAGAGCAAGAACAAAAGAATATCTGAGCTTGAAATGATGATTAAAAGAACTGGTGTGAAGGATGATGATGAGAAAGAAGAACAAAAGGTTGATGATGAGGACAACAATTTATAGATGAGAATGAAGAACAAGTGGATGATGAAGGTGAAACCCAGATCAAAGACCAGAGCCTAGACATGGTAGTGTATTCTAGAAACACTGGTCATTCAGACTCAGAAAATGGTGAATTGAAGAACTCTTCAGTGCTTTGGATAGTTTTGCTTCTGAACAATTCAACATTGATGATGATTTTGGGAGTTCATAAACAATCAAAGAACTGAGGCAGAGCCTATTGTATTATTCCTAAATCACCAGTGCCATTGGAAAAGGAATTGTCTCTACAAATTGTCTCTGCCATATCATTAACTGAAGAACAAAAAGAGGAACTAAAAGAAAGATTTGAACAAGAAAGGAAAGAAGAAATTGTACTGAACTGAAAGTGAAATGAAGGATCAAGAGCCAATTACACCTGAAACGACCTGAACCAGAAGATCAAACTGAAACCTCTAGCCCTCAACTTCAAACTTACTAATGAAAGAGGAAGTATCTGGCTGAAAAAGCTAAAGGAAAGAGACCAATAACTAAAGAAGAACCATCAAAGAAACAAAAAGATGACCCAAGAAGTTTAGCAGCAATTGCTGAATTTTTAGAAGAACATGAACAGGTAGAAGCTTAGTTGAACAGTTGGCCAGAGCAATTGATTTAGAAGAAGGAGAAATTGCTGATGAATATGAAGTTAAAAAGGATGTTCTCATGGACAGTCCTATTAAAGAAGAACAGTCAGTAGAAGATATGGTAACCAAAGCTCAAACTGATGACTTGATGATTAAAGCCATGTTCTTGATCAATCAAGGCTATGATCCTGATGAAGTGTTTGCAATGACTTATGAGAAAATGAAAAAGGAGAAAGACAAAGTGAAGTTGCTGCTTGATCCAACAATAGACACTGAATATGAGAAGACAATGACAAAGGACACTCCAAAGCACAAAGACTCATCCTTGAAGAAACCTACAAGGTATGAAGTTCCACTACCAAGAAGGGGTCCTCTACAAAAGCTTTCACAACTGAAGAAATCAACCTCATCCATGAATCATTATTTCCTGATCCTTATAACATGTCTGATAAGGAAATGTAGGAATATCTCTTTAGTCAGGGATTCACAAAAAGAAAGATTGCCAACATGAAGACAAATTCATTAAGGGCTACAACACTTCAATTAATCAATGAAAAGAAAGATAAACTCAAGAAATTGGAAGAAGAATTGACAAAGACCAAACCCAGAAACAGAATGTCAGCTGAAGACATGTTGTTGAACATAAAAGACCAAGAACTACTTGCCCTGGTACTCCACAAATATCTTGAATGGTTTGCAGAACCATCTTAGTTGAAGCTACAAGAAGGACTGACCACTGCTGAACTGATCAGAGGGGGTCTACTCCCAAGGGGAAGATAGATGAGAAGATAATAGCATGGAAGTATGATAGCACTGGAACATGTTCATGGTGAAGAGAATCTCAGGGCTAGTGCAATTCTTACAGAGTACTCAGCTCTAGTAAATGCCCTTGAGATTCATGATTTGAAGGAGCTAGCTCAACTTGAACTGATCAATCATTAGCTATGTTCAGGGGATATGAATTTGAGAATATACTTAAGATGTTCAGAAGGACAAACAACTTCAATTCATTAAAGACAATTGCTTAAGAAAAGATTAAACATTGTCAATCCCTGGATAAGAAGAAAAGTTGGAAGCTGAAGAAATAGTATTCCTGAGTTGAAGGTAAAGCCAACTACGTCTTTAAAGAGGAAAGTAGTTTCTGGTACTCATTCTTCCACTCCTATCTCAAATGTGTACTATGATGAGAAAACCTAAAGAGGAAGGTAAAGCCAGAAAGGAAGTGGGGAGGAAAAGAAGGAGCTGACATTAGACTTTTCAGTGGATATGAAGTAAGACTACTTGATGAATCATACATCCACTACATTTATACCAGACACTTCAGGGAATTAAACAACAAATTGGCTAAACAAGACATGCACTTCTTTCAGAAATGCATCAAATTGTTAAAAAGGCCTATGATAGAATAAAGATTAAAAGAGACAAAAGAAAGAAGAAGAAAACACCATTGCAACTTGGAAACATTGTTAAGCTTGAAGTGGATGTGGGAGGGAGTTTATTAATTCATAGAGATGGTCTTTCCACAATCTCTATATGGGAACCTATCTCTCTGAAAAAGTTACCAATGGAAGCCATCTATAACATGAGCAGAATGAAAATACATGTGCTGAGTAGAGACAGGATGTCAGAAGCAAATTATTTTGTAAACATGATCAAGGCCATTCTGGATCCCACCAAAGCAGCTTTCCTATTACCTCCTGAAGACCCAGCTGAATCTTCATAACATCAATTACCTCCTAAACATTGAGGAAAACTAGGCTGTATAATCCTTAGGGGGAGTATTGTTGCACCCTGAAAGGATCATACATGCCAACTCAATGGGTGAATTGATGATTGTTCAACTGGAATCCCACAAGTCCAAGATGCAATGCGGATGAAGATATGCAAGAAAAATAACAAGTGTTATCTTCCGCATTAGTCAATGTGGAAGACAAAAACCTGATACGGACAAGTGTTTACTTTCCGCATTAACTAATGCGGAAGACATAATACTTATGCTTAAGAACAAGTTACTCTTTCACATTGACTAATGCGGAAGAACAACAGATGATGCGGACAAGACTTTGATCATCCGCATTGACAAATGCGGATGACCAACCAAATGCGCACAAGTATTGTTCTTCCGCATTAACCAATGTGGATGACCAACTTACTAATGCTAATGATCAAGTGGAAATGTTGATCAAGATTAACTCATCCACATTTGTCAATGTGGATAAACAAGCACAGTTGCGGATCAAGACTTAGACTAGTTTATGATGTAATAGGTCAGGGGTAGTTTAGTCATTTTGTAAAGGCATCTTGTCTTGTCTATAAATAGAATAGTTAACCTCGACTGAGGTGACGGTTCATAGACAGAGGATTTTTGTTTTAATTATTCTCTGTAATTTGTCAACATTATATATCAATACAAACAGCATTTGTGAGTAATTTTCTTGCTTGATTGTTCTTCAATTGTTTGTTTCCACCACTCAATCGTTGACTTGATTATCATATTCGATTCTCAATAAGAATATCACTCTTACTAAAACCCAGTCATGAACGGCGTTGTTGAACGGAAGAACCGCAGCTTGATAGAAACGTCACGGACTATGCTGGCAGACTCGAAAATGCCTATCCAATTTTTGAATGAAGCAGTGGCAAATGCATGTTATACCGTTAATCGACTTTTGGTAGTAAAACAGCATGGTAAAACGTGCTATGAATTATTACAGCGATGTAAACCTAACTTGGAATTTCTCGAGCCGTTTGGCGCTCCATGCACCCTGTTGAAGAAGACTCAGGAGGGAAAATTCAGTGAGAAGATTGATGAAGATATCTTTCTAGGATACAACATACCGAACAAGAGGGTTTACAACAACTCAACAGGCCAAGTAGAGGTGTGGTGTAATGTTGTTGTTCGAAGATATATCACACCACCTGCTGGAAAAGGGCCTGCCTACTTCTTCGACTATGATGGATTCTTCAAGACCTTCAACATACCTGTTTCCGCTTGAAAAGACAAGTTGGCAAACAAGATGATGTACGATCTCTTGAACACACCATCTCAAGATTCAATAAGTCATGATACTACCAACTTAGGGGGAGCAGTTGATGTGAGTGATTCTTCCTCTGATGAAGAAAATGAAGAAATGATTAGATCAACCAGAATGTACAGGTTCGGACTACCATAAGTTCACAAGCATCAACGAGTGATGCTTCTGAGCCATCAGAACCTCAGACTCCAACTGCCTCAGATCCAGAACCAAATGTTCATAATCTTGACTTCGAGGTGGTTGTTCCAACAACTCCTAGATCATGTCTAAATGTCTATCATCCATTGGATAATATTATAAGAGATGTGAGATCAGGGGTTCAGACTAGAAATCAGCTATACTCAGCTGATTATGCCTCCGTGATGGAAAAAGGATACCTTCATGACGGTGCATGCCACTTATTTGTGTCTCAGTTTGAGCCAAATTATGTTAGTGAAGCACTAAATGATGAGGCTTGGGTTAGTGCCATACAGGAAGAACTTCTTCAGTTTAAGAAGTTAGGTGTATGGACCCTAGTAGATAGACCTAAAGGTGCTAAAGTCATTGGCACCAAATGGGTCTTGAAATGTAAGAAAGATGATCAGGGATTGATCATTAGAAACAAGGCTTGGCTTGTTGTTCAAGGTTTTCGACAACTTGAGGGTATCGACTACAATGAAGTATTTGCACCAGTGGCAAGGATGGAAGCCATCCGCATCTTCCTTGCCTATGCATCTTATATGTCAGTCAAAGATGCAGTCAAGCCGAAGGATTTGAGGATAGAGTTTACAAATTTGACAAGGCTTTATACGGGCTTCATCAAGCTCCAAGGGCTTGGTAAGAGAAACTCTCGACTCATCTTGTGAAACACGGCTTTCGCAGGGGAATCATTGACTGCACACTATTTATCAAAGAAAAAGATGGAGACTTACTTCTAGTACAGATCTATGTAGATGACATAATCTTCGGTCAAAGAACGAAGAATTATGCAAAGAATTCGAAGCAGTAATGAAGGCGGAGTTTGAGATGAGTGCCATGGGGGAGATGAAGTTCTTTCTCGGGTTACAGATGGATCAGACACCAAATGAAATCTTCTTACATTAGACCAAGTATGTAGGGGATATTCTCAGTTGGTTTGACATGGAGATTGCTTCCACAGCTGGCACTCCACTAGCTACAAACCATGATGTAGCACCCGATGAGAATGGTGATCTGGTAGATGCCACTATGCACCAAGGGATGATTGGATCTCTCATGTATCTCACTGCCCCAAGACCAGATATCATGCATGCTACATGTTTATGCTCACGATATCAGGCAAACCCTAAGGTGAATCATCTAATTGGGGTCAAAAGGATATTTCGTTATCTGAAGGGCACACCCACACTTGAGTTGTGGTATCCTCATGATAATGACTTTGAACTTACAGCGTATAGTGACTCGGATTACGGCGGCTGCAAGATGAACTACAAGTCTACATCAACAGGGTGTCAGTTCTTTGGGAGAAGATTAGTAACCTGGCAGTGTAAGAAGCAGACCTCGGTTGCTCTGTCAACTTGTGAAGCCAAATACGTTGCTGCTGCAAGCTGCTGTTCCCAAATCATATGGATTCAATAGCAAATGCGGGATTATGGTTTGCATTTCACCTCCACTCCTATCTTTCTTCATAACCCTACTGCGATTGCAGTCACTAAAAACCCAGTCCAACATCCTAAGACCAAACACATCGGAATCAAATATCACTTCATACGTGACTGTTTTGAAAAGAATTTAATCGATGTGATAAAAATAAACACTGATTTTCAACGCGCTGAGCTCTATACAAAGGCTTTTGACAAACCACATTTTCTATATCTGTTAGAGGTCAATGGCGTTAAAAAGAAAAGTGAGGTCATTCCTGAAGATGACCATGTATAGTCCAATGTGTCACGTCTAGTTTCTTTCAATTTTTTAATTTTAGTGTTATTTAAGTTTTACTCTCTTTCTTTTGTTTAATGTTAGTTCGTTAATTACAATTAGTGTCTTTCCTTGCTCACTAAAATCCTAAAACGCAAATCCTTATAGTTTTAGTATTTTAGGGGGAGAATAGGTATGAAAAAACGAGGGAAAAGGAGAGGCGAGCCGATAATAAATAAGATCGTATGTGTGATACCGATTAATGTTTGGATATGATAGTACACACGTACAAACCATTTGGGACTTTAAAAATCAAAATTGAAAAGGATGCAAAGTTCAAGTATAAGTCTGTGTAGTCTGAGCAATATAAAACGAAATATGATAGTTAAGCTAGCTACTACTAAGGTAACAATAAGAAAGTAGACCTACAAGTTGCTAGACCACAGTTGATATGTCGGTAGATTCAACACAATAGATGACTAGACCTTTTTGGAGATCTCAAGATTAAACTAAAATGTTTGACTAGTTGTGGGTAACACCTTATCCCTGGTTAACACAATCAACAAGATTCCAATAAGGGGTGACGAGCAAAATAAACGCCACAAAAGTGTGCGTAAAACCAAAGCATGAGCAAAAGCACATGAAAAATGCAAATACAATCAAACTGATAACCTAGGTTGTTGGTGAGATCTGTGCTAAAAGAAGAAAAATTGCTCAAACAAGAAGATAGATTATGTGCCTCTCTGTTGTGCGGTGGCACTGACCTGAGGATAAGCATAACCTATATATTCTAGAACTCATTGTTGTTTGTCGCCTCTCTGCTGTGCGATTGCACTGACATGCGGATTGGCTTCTCTTGAAATTTTATGAATAGTCTCTTCTTGAATTCTACCTTAAGACCGCAAATGCTATGAAAATCTCCTGAGGAATGTTGATTACCATATAAGTGTGGGATCCATAAATGCTTGTTGAAATAAACAAACCTTAAAACGATCAACAAACTGTGTTGAAAGTCTGTGTATGGATTTAAGAGGATAAATATACTGACAATCCCTGTGGCTACAATTCTTGAAAGTTCAAATCAGTGTGGGGACCTAATAGTACTAGTATGATTTCCTAAATTTGCTAATGACTCTAGATGAAATACAAGGAAAGAGCATCAAAGGTTTTAGCTAACTTGTCCCAATAATTTGAATATCCTGTATGATTCCAGCTTGAATTGGTCCGTGTATGATTCAAAAGATTAAGGCTGCCCTCTCAGAAGAATTATTCCTTAGAATTACATCTTAGGAATTAACCCTCAGAAAACACAAAAACATGCCTTAGTGTAATTTTTAGTGCTAGTTCTTTTATGTAAGTACAACTTGAGTCTATTTCAGTTTTGTGTAGTATCGGACTATGTCATGGAAGTTGATAAGGGACCTTATCATCTAAAAGTCACGTCTGAAGTGACCACATGTACTTTCAAGTAAAAAATTGGGTCACATTAGAGGTGACAAAATGTCTTAAAAGGATCACATCTGAGGTGATCAACAGTTTTAAGTTAAAATGATCATGTCTGAGATGATCAAGTTTTCAAAATGTTAAATCAACAGTTTAAAAGGGTCTAAAAGTCAAATGGTCATAAAGTCAGAAAAATTTCAAGAGTCTGACCCATTCACATGACTGGACCATGATTATGGACCAATTATGCGAATGGACCATACTCATGCATTAAATAGCTGAAGGGACATGCGTATGAACCATTCACCCAAATGGCTTATTAGATTGAGCCATTCGACCGAATAGGAGTGTGCGAATGAGTCAGTCGACCGACTGAGCTTCAGTCGGCCGACTGAAGGTGATCGACTGAGTCAATCGCCCGACTGAGCTTCATTCGCCGAACGAACTGAGTGAATGAGTCCAGTCGGCCGATTGAACTCAGATTCAGTATATAAAAGGCCATAGTCGATCGCACTCTTCTTACCACTCCCAATCGCCCTTAAATCGCACATCATACCGTTACTCTGCCTAAATTTCTTTAGACCTCGATTATACTTCCTTCTTGATCTTCTGACGTGTGGTTGCATTTATACAGGTATAATGAGATGAAATCTCACAAAAGTCAGGAGAAATGGTGCCCTAATTTGTGATGGTCGATTGAAATAAGAACTGAATCTTTAAATGACCTAATAACCTACTGAAACTAAGTAAAATGTTAAAACTAAGTTTAATAGGTCATTAGTTAAGAGATTGCGAGTCTAAAGAACCATTAAACCACGTTTAATTTCATGCATTGGTCAAGATTCGAACCTCAGTCGATCAAACAGTGGGTCATGCGACTGGTCGTCTGGATGAACTCCAATCGCACGATTGAGCCGGCCGAATGGATTAATCAGCCGAATGTATCATGCAAATGAGCTCAGTCAGCCGACTGAACCAATCGCAGGCTCAGCCAACCGATTGAACTCAGTCGCATGTTCATTCACCCGAATGAGTCCAGTCGCATGATAGGATAACCGACTGACCACAGTCGCATGATTTGTTCGCATGAATGAATCAGAATGAATTCACACAACATACTTAGAACTGATTTTGTGGTATGTGATTATCTAATGTTTATGTGTCTTGTGTTTCAGATTGATGGCTGCTAGATGGTCTATCAACCCTAAGCACAATATATGTGCTCATCTAGACCATACTACTCGGAATGGCACCGAGTTTACAGAGATCATCATGTTTCTTAGGCGATCAAGGATCCACAAGGCCATCTCTACTTCATGCACTCCCTACAGGTCTTTACACTAGGCCTTATGGGAGAATGCATCTGTGGATAGATCACGAGAGCCATACAGCATTAGGAGCTCCATCTTTGGTATGGACATAGAGATTACAGCTAAAGACATTCAGCGTGTACTTGGGTTGGGAGATGATGGTGGATACCCCACCAAGTTACACCCGTTGATAGTGAGAGGCTGCTTTCTGAGGATTAAGTACGTCGGGGACATCAACTCAGGTGTGCTCAACAAGAGCAACCTGTGTCTCCAGTACAAGTACTTGGCACATGTCATACTGAAGTGCATTGCTTCTAGAAGAGGTGGGTTTGATGATCTTTCAGACCCGATCCAGAATGCCTATGTGGCACTGGTGCTGAACTACCCCTTCAGCTTCTCGAGCATGATCTTCTCTTACCTTGTGGAGAATCTGGAGGTAAAGGGTAAGGAGGGTTTTTGCATGTACCCTAGATTCTTGCAGGTAATTTTCAATGAGAAGCTGCCATCACTTCCAAAAGAAAGCCACGATGCTATGGTTTTATAGATCATGGACGATACGACCCTGGGTCGTATGAGAGTCTACTGGAGTAAGCAAGTAAAGCCCCAGGTGAAGAGAGTGATAGGCCATCTGGCTAATGAGAGTTATGTGGCGCCAGGCAGACGTAAGTGGCGTCACATAGACAGCGACTCCGATGATGAGCAGCTACAGCTCCCAGAGCATGACTCTGATGACGATGATAGCGGGGATGCAGGAGATACATTACCCACTTGACAAAGTGACCCCACTACTGATATTGTATCTCCAGCATCTGCCCCCACTAGAGATATCGCTGAGACTGCTGATTCCACCAGGGTTCATGCCTGGTGAAGAAGAGGAGGAGTCAGATGAGGAGCCTCTGACTCGGACTGTGGGAAGTAAAGTCGTTCCCACAGAACGAGGGCTCTGGGCGGTTGGTGAACGCCCAGGCGGATGGGAGAGACTACTGCTAATCCTTCATATACTCTTGATCCGCTAGGCCGTGTTCTAGGGGGAGCATCCTCCTCGACTGCATCGAGGAAGAAGAGGATGGCTCAGCCCCACGGCTTGAAAAGGAAGAAGCGCCAAATCACCTTTATCACCACCACAGCCACCACCACAGCTACCACCACAGCCACCACCACAGCTACCACCACTCCACCCACCACCACTACCACTACATCCACTACCACCACTACCACCTCATACACCACTTCCACACCTATTCCACCAGTTACACACCATCCACCACCACTACAGCTCATCCACAACCATCACAATTATACCACCCCTAATCTTCTCTACATCCACTACCACCACCACAGGCCATGGGGTCGGGACCTCCTCACAGGTCCCACCGGTTTTTGGATCCTCTTACCCATCTATCGGGTTGGAGGAGGAGTTAGCTAACCTTAACCGGTTAGTGCTGAAGCTGCCGGCGACGGATGAACAGCGAGCCTCTCAGCTTAATCAGCTGATGGAGCTTAATGCATCCCAAGCCTAAAGGATAAAGGCTTAGAGCCAAGAGATCATAGAGCTGAGAGAGATGCATACATCCTCAGTATAGAGGATATAAGATTTAGAGGCCCAGAACAAGAAGCTTATGCTGAGACTGAAGGGATCCAAAGATGAGCCTCTAAAGATTCGAGAAGGAGATGGAGATGATGGTGATGACGATGACAGTGATGATGATGATGATGACTGTGATGATCAAGGGATGACACTGATGCAGGTGATAATGTCGATGATGATGATGATAAAGAAGGAGATGAAGTTGCATCTACATCAGGTCAAGGTCAAGAGAGGCGCACCAAGAAAAATCAGGACCAAGGAGCCCCATCATCTTCTGCTGAACCTACTGACACACCAGCTATTCAAGACAAGAGTAATGCATAGTTGTTTATGTTATTTAAATCATGTGTATCTGAATATTGTATCGAATAAATGTAATTAATGTTTATGGTTATTATTGATGTTTACTGCTTTGATTGTTGACTAATGATTGATGCGTTACATCTCCAAATTTTCAAGGAGATGAATATGATGTTGCTCCCCTCCAACTGATCAAGACTCAACTCACAATGATTCTTGATCTGCAGGGGATTGTCAGGAGATCGGTGAATCATACTCCTGAAGAAGGAGAGATAATCATAATCTCACCGACGAGCAACTGGCTGAAATGTTCTGACTCAATCCTGATGAGATCGTGAAAAATGCTCCAACAGTCCATGTTGAAAGTGATGATGAGCTCAAGGACATTGATGAGATCGAGATTGAAGATGTCACTGCACAATATTATCCAGAGTACACTGACAATGAGGGAAATGTCATTCCAAATCTAGGAGAAACTCTTGTCAGTGACACTTTTGAGACTCTGGATAAAATGAAACAAGACTCAAAAAAAGATAAAGAGAAGGCCCAAGACTCAGACGCCAAAGTCAACATCAAAAAGGCTGAATGGGCAGCATGTTTTGAAGAGATAAGAGCCCAACACAACGCTACAACATCAACTGTCTACACCAAACTGTATCAGGTCAAGAAACATCAAAAGGTGGCAGGCAGGATCATAGCATGGGCACATTTTGTAGACCTCAATGTTTATGCGGTTAAACGTGAGAAGAGAATTGAGTACTTCAGATTTCCACATGATCTGAAGACTCTTCCAGGTTTTGAGCTCAACCAGTTAGCAAAGTTAAAATTGCTCTATGCTGACCCTCGTAAGATGTTAGGCTGGTTTGAAGCTACTCTAAAGAGGGAGTACCACACCAGATGGGTCAACTTCAAACCTCATCAACCAACAAGGTATATCAGAAGATCTGAGGTTGATACCATAACTGGCAAACCTAGAGTAGTGCTGAAGTGGAGTCCACCACGTACAATGTCAAAGATCCCACTACGTGAGATGCCAGGACTTCACTCCACACTTCAAATGGTGGTACTACGATTGGAGAACAAGAGAGGCCGTGATAGTATTGAACAGGAATGGCACAATGGAAACCATAAGGGTGTTTCACCCAATGTGGCTCACCAACTTGTCAGCACAAGATGTTTATACTTTGTACAAGTGGCCACTGTTCTACGACCCACAGGATATTGTACAAGCTTTACAGTTCTAGAAAATGATAAGACTCTGTTTTGCTTTTGAGATAAACACAGGAGTTACCAAAGAAGCTAAGTACAAGAAGTTTAAGTAAATCATGAAAGATGTTAAACAATAGATAGATCTAGGTCCAAGGGGGAGTTTGTTGATACATATATGTACCTAGATCCTGATCTGAATGTAATATGTCTTACACTTATGTAATTATTGGGTACTTAATGAAATACAAATATTGGTTGTGTTATAATGTTTAATATTTCATTAATTAGTTGTTTATCACATATTGACTTGATTATATAAGTTAACTTAATAACATGAAGTCATCATGCGAATGACCCATGCTAA
Source organism: Flaveria trinervia (assembly GCA_025506515.1). Taxonomy (NCBI): domain Eukaryota; kingdom Viridiplantae; phylum Streptophyta; class Magnoliopsida; order Asterales; family Asteraceae; genus Flaveria; species Flaveria trinervia. The sequence continues at coordinate 47,337,579 of CM046450.1, forward strand.
TGGACCATACGCATGAACAACTTCATACGAATGACTCAGTCACACGACTGAACCAGGAGACTGGATCAGTCGTATGACTATAACATGAGACTGACTCAGTCTCATGACTAAACACTCAGTTGTGCGAATGGATCAACCACATGGCTCAATCACACGAATGAACCATACTGATGGTTCAGTCGGCCGAATGAGCAATCCTAACCTATAAATACCACCTAATTAATGGAAAAACGTAAGCATTCAATCCACTTCGACTCCAGACGTACCCTATCCATCCAGAAGCCTCTAAGTTCGTACTCCAAGTTCATAGAACGCTGTAGATCAATTCCTAATCGATTCTTGATGTTAGATTCAATACGTTATTGTTTCTACGTGTGTTCTCACTGATTGGATCGCCAATCAAATAGGATTCCGCACTATTTGCTTTGGTTTAACACGTTAATTAGTTGGTGTTTAGTTCAATAACAGATCCTAACAAGCGAATGAATCTTGTTAGGATCTGGTCTTTGAACTAAACACCAACTGATTAACGTGTTAAACCAAACCAAATAGTGCGGAATCCTGTTTGATTGGCGATCCAATCAGTGAGAACGCACGTAGAAACAATAATGTATTGAATCTAACGTCAAGAATCGATTAGGAATCGATCTACGGCGTTCTATGAACTTGGAGTATGAACTTAGAGGCTTCTGGACGGCTAGGGTACGTTTGGCGTTGAAGTGGATTGAATGCTTACGTTCTTCCATGAATCAGGTGGTATTTATAGGTTAGGATTGCTCATTCGGCCAACTGAACCATCAGTATAGTTCATTCGTGCGATTGAGCCATGCGGTTGATCCATTCGCACGACTGAGTGTTCAGTCGTGCGACTGAGTCAGTCTCATGTTATAGTCATACGACTGATCCAGTCTCCTGGTTCAGTCGTGTGACTGAGTCATTCGTATGAAGTTGTTCATGTGTATGGTCCATTAGCATGGGCTATTCGCATGATGACTTCATGTTATTAAGTTAACCTATATAATCAAGTCAATATGCGATAAACAACTCATTAGTGAAATATTAAACATTATAAACACAACCAAATATTTGTATTTCATTAAGTACCCAATAATTACATAAGTGTAAGACATATTACATTCATATCAGGATCTAGGTACATATATGTATCAACATGTCGCTTCCCTTTCAGGCATGAAACACAATGGTCATCACTTGTACACTCTTTTTTTGGCATTCCAGTTACCAAATCATTCTTAATAAGTTTATTCATATTCTTAAAGTTTACTTGGCACATTCTTTTATGCCATAGGAAAACTCGTCACTATTTGCTTTAGAAAGAAAGCATGAAACTTCTCTAGAGGGAGATGTTTCTTGCAATTCCATCTTGTACATGTTCCCTTTCCTGGGGGCTCTAAGCAGAATATGCTCATGAGGAATGACCACCCCGGGCTTGAGAACAATGCACTCATGCTTAGTAAAGAGTATGTTATGACTCTGATCACAAAATTGGGAAATACTCAGAAGATTGTACCCAAGCTCTTTGACATAGTTTACCTTTTCAATGCTGAGCTTACCATTTGTCACCTTGCTCCTTCCAGAAATGTAACCACCTTCATCTCCTCTGTAAGCAACTGGCCCTCCATCAATCCTTTCAAAATTCTGGAGTAGTGACCTGTTGCCTGTCATGTGCCTGGAACAGCCACTATCAATGATCCAAATGTTTTTGTTTGTCTGAGCTATCCCTGCACAAGAAGATGATTAGTTACATTTGGAAACCCAAGCCTTACTTGTCTTGGGCTCACTAAGTGAAATAGAAGGTAATGCAACAGTAATAGATCCTATGATTGTGCTAGGAGGATCTTGAGCTATTGTTGATGGAAAATTTTCAATCACTTGGTCTTTCTTAGACTTCCACACCACCTTTGGAGTTATGGACTTGACCTTCAACACTTCTGAAGCTTTTGATAATTCGGAAGTTTTGATGACTGAACCTTTGGAAGATTCTACAGACACTACAACAGACTTCAGTGCTTCGGAAGTATTCCTTCCTTCCGAGACCAACTTTTATTCCGAAAGCAATTTTCCACTTGCCTTCTTCTTAGATTTGGAGCTTCTGAAGGAAACAGTTTTTCCTTTTGAAGCTTGAATCTTCTTAGAACTCTTGGAAGTCCTTGGTTTGATCATATGAAGAGTACCCTTGAGATTGTATGGCGAATCCATAGCAAGATGAGTACTACTCTCACACATATCACACTCTATTTTTTCCCCAAGAGCCTTATGCAGGGAATAAGACTGAATTTGGTTACATCCTTTCTCCACCCTCATCTTTCCAGATGCTAAAACAGTCCTTTTGGGCTGGGAACTATTATTGGAGTTTGATGGTCCAGGCTGTGTAGCAGTGGTACACAGCAGATCAGTCTTCTTCTTGGTATTGAGATGATTAGAACAAGAACCTGAACTCTTAGCAGAAGAGTTTAGGTTGATGTCTTTACTATTTACTACTTCAAAACCTGCAGAGATAAAAACTTGCTTCTACTTGGTATCAAAAATAGCCTTGATCTCTTAAACCTTCCTTGCTTTTCTTTTGCTCTTCCTGATCAAGTTCTTTCTCATTGACTTGGTCATCACAGTATTCTTCTTCTCCTCAGAAGGATAGTGGCCCTTCTTAGAATCCTCCTCTTCACTCTTTTTAGAGGAATTATTTGCTATCACTTCTTCATCCTCTTCACTCACAGGATCTATGAGAGGAAGCTCATCTTCATAAGTTCCACACCTAGGAGATCTTACAGACATGATTGTGTGTGGAGGAGCTATCTCATTTGATCCTAGTCACTGTTTGTTTCAATAGCACACCTTGTTATACAGGGATGAGGATATCATGTTCTTGAAGGTCTCTTCTTCAAGAACAACTTGACTGCCCTGGCTTTGCTGATCACAAGCTCAGCCAGGCACTCAGTCAGTTTGGTTATGAGATCCTTGATTTGAGTCTTAAAATCTGTATGCTCGTGTTTTAGAACTGAAATAGTTTTCTCTAAGTCCTTTATCTTTAGTTTATAATCATTTTCAGACTTTCTAAAATCAACTTTTAAAATGTTTAAGGACTCAAGATCATATCTTATTTCCAAGTTATATGACCTGTATCTATTAACTTTAGCGATGCATTTAGGGGTATAGAGATGTTCCAATACCTTGGCTTCATCATGATCTGCCATCAGTGCTTGGTTTGGAGAAGCATCTTCCACCTTAAAGCTCCAGTCAAAGCCTCCATCTTCAATAGCAACAACAGCCTGCTGCTTTAGCTTCTCATTCTGGGGAGCTTTGTCAGTGTAGTTAGGTCTGGACTGTGTTTGGCCACCATTTGTTCTAGGTGCCTTACACTCCCTTGCAAAGTGGCCCATCAAGTTACAGTTGTAACACTTGACTTTGCCTTTGTCTTGGCCAAACTTTCCACTTGTTGCATTGCTTGGGAACTCCTTTCGAGTTCGCTTGTAGAACTTTTTGGCTTTGTGAGTGAGAAGAGCCATTTGCTAGACTATCTCCATGTACTCTAGATCATCTAGATGGATACAGTCTAGGTCTTCAAGGGTGAAAAGAAAGTTGTCACAACTTTCATTAGAAGACACAAAGGCTTGAGAAGAACTTGTCTCTTGGAATGGGCTTCCCTGAGTGTAGTTCTCCCTTGGTGTCTCTGGGAAGGTGATAAAAGGACCCTTTGGTGAGTTGTCAAGGTAGCATATGAGATGATGTTAGGGTTCTATGCTATCCCTTTCAACCACATGCAGGGCTGAACCCATGTGATTATTGGAGTTGACAGATGAACCTTGCATGTTCATCTCCATCTGGTAGCCACTAAGAATCCCATATAACTCTGTCAGAGTGAGAGTTTTGAGATTTTTAGTCCTCTTGATCACCACACAGTAGTGTGTCCACTTCCTAGGAAGTGAGGACATGAACTTCCTTACAATGTCCCTATTCTCAAGAGGAACTCCTCCATCCACAAGGGTATCCACAATCTCAACATACCTGAAGTATTGCTGAGTTATGGTTTCACCTGTTTTGAAGGTGAAGTTTTCAAACTGCTACTTCAGGAGATCCTTCTTGTTCTCCTTAGCTTCAGAGGAACCCTCATACATCAATTTTAATGCATCCCAAAGCTGTTTTGCATTTCTGAAACCTTTGTATATGGAGTTTGGAAGAGCAGTCTAAAGGGCTCTCATGGCTTTTCTATCAATCTCTACTCTGTGTTCATCAAAGTAGTTTGCCACAACCTTGGGGATCATACCAGCACCACTATCAGAGGGGGTGCTTGGTATGTAAGGTCCATTCTCAACAGACTCCCACATTCTTAAGTCTAGAGACCTGATGAAACCTTCCATTCTCAGGCACCAGGTATCAAAGTCATCAAGTGTGATCAGTGGGGACTTATTCATGCTTCTAGTTTCCATATCAGTCTTGGAAATGGCTGCCATTTGAAAAGTTGAGTATTTGTGTGTGTGAGGGATCTTAAGATGGTGAGATCTTATATCAAGAGCTGGAAAGCTCTGATACCAAATGTAGGACCAATGAAGGGGGTCACTTACAACACAACAACACAAAGAGGAGAACAACTAAACTTTATCAAAATAGTGAGCTGGATTAACCACAAGTAAAGACACTAAGAACACAAGTAATTAAGAGACATAACACAAGAGCAAACTACACAAGAGTATGGTTTTCAAGATTGTAGTATATTGCTTTCTTAATGTTCTATTACTAGTGTTACAAATCATAAAAGAATGATACAAGAACATGAGATTCTTATACTACATCCTACAGCCAGCCATACTATGAAAGCCAGTAGGATACAATTGACTAGACACAAAACAAAATCAATTGTAGAGTCAAAAGGCTGATTGCCTTTTGACTAGTGACTATGACATGCCATAGCTCACATCCTTATCTGTTACAAAATGGATAAAATGCATGAAGTAAAAAGTTACAAACTCAAGACCTCAATGTATAGTTACCAAAAGCATGGACCTTTTCACCAACTCATGTAAGTTGGTGACTTTACAGAGTTGCAACGGAAAGGGTCCAGCTTTATGGAAAAGTACATCAAATAAAGCATGTTACTAAAAGTCTTCAGAAGAATCTATCTTCAAGATTTGAGCTTTGGAAGACTTTGTCTCTGAAGCTTTGAAAGACTTCATATTTGGCTTCGAAAGATATTGGTCTTGGCTTCGGAAGATTTTACACTTAGAGTATTTTCTATTGCATGTGTAAAACTTCCAAAGCATTCTTCTTCAATGCACTTGTGCAGCATGCAGGATAGACTTTGGATGTTTGGGTTGTATCAGCCTCTTCATACATCTCTACAGATCCCAAGGACATGTCTAGGATTGATATAATTCACGTCCTCAACCATATAATGACAACACACTATCATCCCGAATCTGTCACACTCAATGAGAAATTGAAACTAAAACTATGGAACCAAAATCTATAGTAAAACAGATCACAAATCCTGTTGGACCAAAAGAACCAATGAGCCAAGATCAGAAAATCTCTAAGTCCCACACGGTATCACAACAACTGCTGAAAGCCTCATCAGTAGTTTGACAAGTACTGAAGACTTCAACAGCTGAAGATCAAGTGCTGAAGACCTTAACAGCTGAAGAACCAAAGTGCTGAAGTACAACAGCTGAAGAACACAAGTGCTGAAGCTGAAAGACCAAAGTACTGAAGTACAACAGCTGAAGAGTTCACAAGTACTGAAGATCAACAACTGATGTACAAAGTCTGAAGACAAAGACTGAAGACATCAGCTGATGATATCTACTGAAGTCATCAGCTGATGAAACGCCTGAAGGTCAAAGTCTGAAGACCAAGTACTGAAGCCTCAGTAGTTTGTCCAAATGCTGAAGAGTACTTCTTCAGTAGTTGTGATATCAGTAGTTTTATGTTTTATGTTTCAGTAGTTTTGTAAAACGACTGAAGAGCTTGTTCTTCAGTCGTTGTAGTTTCAGTAGTTTTATATTTTGTACTTAACCTGCTGATGTTCTCAGTAGTTGTGAACATTTCAGTAGTTTGTTAAGATTTAGTTATTTCTGTATTGGATCTGCCAGTTGTCACTTTCCGTGATAACAGCAGTGACTGTTGCACTCTATAAAGGAGTGACAACCATTGTAATTATATGAGCGATATGAGCAATTGAATGGAATGTTTGATTGATTGATTAGAAATATTCTCCATCTATAAACATTCCTAGAAATCAGAAATTCATATTCTCTCCCTATAACCGTATGCGATCTTAACGCCTACATATATTGTTTGCTTGCTACAATTTGTCTAATTCGTTTGTGTATTCCGCTGCTTTACATTCTGAAACATCAAACTTGTGATCACTGATCCTGTCAAATGGTATCAGAGCAGGTTAATCATTGATCGATCTAATAATTGATCATTGAAATGCTATTCTAGATCCAAGTTTGATTGAATTAGCTTTTGTTTTTGCAAGAAACGGTTATAGAGATTGAATTTTCTGTATTTCTGCTCATTCATCCTGAGATCTTATTCTTGGTTCTCATTGAGTTTGTTGTGGTTTGTCTAAAACTTTTTAAAACTTGAACTAAACTGTTTTTGAACTGAAAATGACCACTCCCTCCAATGATCCTCACAATACTGGTTCCTCAACCAAGCCTCCTATGCTGGTTAGGAATGAGTATAACATATGGCAAAGACGTATGCTCCATCACCTGTCTGTTAACAGCGCAGGGTGTTGGACATCAGTGGTACATGGTCCACACAAGCCTATGGTGAATAACCCGGAAACCAATCAAATGGTTCCGAAGAGGAGGGGCAATATTCAGATGAGGATAAAAAGTTGCTTGAGATTGATGCAAAAGCCCATGGAATTCTGGCCATGGCTTTGCCCAATGAAATCTATTCTGGGCTAATGCATCATGAAACTGCCCATGACCTCTGGATTGCTTTGAAAGAACAATTGGAGGAACAGATGAGGTCTTGGCAAATAATAGAGAAATTCTTGCCCAACAATATGAGACATTCTCTCATAGAAAGGGTGAGACACTGACTCAACAATATGAGCGGTTTTCTTGTTTGATCTCTGAACTAAAAATGGTCAAACTTGAATACACCAATATTCAGATGAATAACAGATTTCTCAGATCACTGCCTGAGAGATGGGACACATATACTATTGTCCTACGCTCCAGTGCAAGTTTGGACAAACTATCTCTCACCCAACTTCATGGGAAATTGCTCACTTTTGAGAGAGAGATAGAACAGAAGAGAAGCTGTCTTCATCTGGAAAGCTCACTGAAGACTTTATTCAAGGCAACACTGCCTTGGTGGGTCATGAGTCAGAATATGCTGCATCTGAATGCCAGTATGATGAGCATATTAATTTCTCTTCGAGCACTTCTAATTCTGCATTTGTAAGTGTTGATGGTCAGTTTACTGGAGGTAATAATGACAATTTATGTTTCATCATGGATGATCTCAAGGGGATTGCAGATGATGACTTAGAAGAGATGGATATTTTGAGCCAAATGGCCTTGATAAATATCAGATCTCAGAAGTTCTACAAAAGAACTGGAAGGAAATTCCCAGGACTCTCTGGCAAAACCAAAGTTGGTTTTGACAAGAGCAAGTTGAGGTGCACAAATGCCAAGGCTTGGACACTTTGCAAGAGAGTGTAGATCACTGGATCTAACTCTCCTGCACCCTTTGTGACTTTCCTGGCAATAGTCAACAAAACAGAGGGCAACATCCTGTCACATCTAGTCATCATCCTCAACAACAATCTCGGCATATTTTGTTCCTCAGGGTCAAATGCCTTATCAGTACCTTGTTATTACATGCCACAGTCAAGTCAAGTTCAAGTTCCTATGACACCACAACCTCATGCATTACCAGAACCTCAGCCTTCCCCATCTCATCACAAACCTTCATCTCAACAACACAGCTTCTTCACCCCAGGAGTTGTTGACTGGAGCAGTTTACCAGATGACTTGTCTGGTCATGATCAACTGTTCTCAGGTGCTGGTCAACATGGTGGTGATAGTCCTTTTGGGAATCTAGCTCTTATGGCTTTGGAGTCTGCTGATACTTCATCTTCCAATGCCTCTACACCTCAGGTATCACAGGTATCCTCTGAGGCAAAAGCCAAATTATGTTCTGAACAATGCATAGCAGCATTTGCTTCCATTAGAGAAGCAAATGTAGCTTTAATTAATAAGAACATTGAGCTAGAACAAGAAATTTCCAAAAACAAAGCTGAGTTTGAGTTTGTGCTCAAAGAAAAAATGATGAGGTTTATAAACTGAATTGCAAAATAATTGATGATAAGGCTAGAGAAGATGTACTTTAGAGAAGTACAAAGATCTCAAAGAAACCTTGCAGTTACCCAGGTCGAGTGTGATAGATGGGTACAATCATGCAAAGGTTTTGAAATGCTTCTTAGTAAGCAATCTGCTTCAAATGTGAAGTTTGGAATTGGTTACAATCACACTGCTCCACCTACAGATTTTACCCCAAGAGCAGAGGTAGAATCTGATGGTGAGAGTGATAACCAATCCATCAAGTCATGTGATCTACCTTCTGATACAGCACAATCAGAAGTAGCAGTCAGTATCAAGTCTCTTTGAACCTATCAGCTGATGTTGATGGTCCAAATGCTGACATTCACATGATCAATAAGTTGATCAACTCAGGAGTCAATCCTGAAGGTCCTGAAAGGACTGGAGAGCAGGATTCAACTCCTGAAGTTCAAACTTCAACTGCTGTCAGTACTGAAGAGAAGAAAACTGGCAGTAGAAAGAGTTTGAAGACTACTAAAGATGCTGTCAAGAAAGCAACCAATGCTTCCAAAGCATTGAAGAACAAGTCTCTGTTGCTTCACCATCTTTAGTTGATGATCAACCTAAGATGAAGAAGAAACCATGTGAAGTATGTGGTTTGTTCAATCATCTTACAGATGATTGTTGGTACAAAAGAGGTTCCAAACTCAAACAAAAGGAAGAAATTAATGAGAAAATGGTAAAAATGAAAAATGAGTTTGAGACCACATTTGTATCAGCAACATCAAATCCTGTAACCCTTAAGTCCTTAAAGCATTCAAAAAGGAAGGAGTTAAACAGGTGACAGCTGAGGGTGCTCAAAAGAAGAAGGTGCAACATAGGACCTTATCTAACTCCACTAGCAATGTGTCTGATGAGCTGAAAGCTTTATCACAAAATCAGACACAGCTGGTGATGATGGTACAACATCTGTTGGGTAGAGTTAACCAACTAGATTCTCCTATGTTGAAACCACAGAAAAGGAGGTCTAAGCCAAAGGACTCCTCTTCTGCACCATCTTCTTCCTCTCAGGCTGTTGTTACAAATAAACATGCTAGTTTACCATCTATTGATGAGACCAGGCCCAAACCAAAAAGGTTTGGGTCTCTAAAACTAACTGATTGTTTATTATTGCAGGGTTCTTCAACATGCCAAAATAGCATCTGGTATGTAGACAGTGGGGGATCCATGCACATGACTGGGAACATCTCTCTTCTTCATGACTACTCTCAAGGAAAGAAGGGTTGTCTCTTTTGGCAATGATGCTAGGGGTTACATCATCGGTAAGGGCTTTGTCTCCAATGGAGAAATCAAATTTGATGATGTTAATCATGTGGAAAATCTCAAGTACAACCTCTTGAGTGTCAGTCAAATGTGTGATAAAGGCCATGTTGCCCTTTTCACAAGTCAAAACTGTAGGATTCTGTCATCCAAAGTTTTGCCCTGATTGACAAGGTGTTGGATGATCACACTCTCCTGAAAGCCAACAGGACAGGAAGAGTGTATGCCTTAGATCTCTCTAAGAAGATAGATCTCAAAGGTAATCCTTGCCTATTTTCCAAAGCCTCTTTTCAAGAATCTAAACTATGGCACAGGAGGCTTGGTCATGTTAATCTCAAAAAAAAATCAGCTTAGCCACAATAGTTTAGTCAGAGGCTTACCAATAAAGGAGTTCCACTGTGATGAAACTTGCACTGCTTGTTTAAAAGGAAAACAGCACAAGGTCTCATTTCCTCCTATTGAAGTGTCCAAGTCCACTGCCTGCTTGCAATTACTGCATATGGATCTATTTGGTCCTGTGAGAGTAATGAGCATGGCAAAGAAGAAATACTGTCTGGTAATTGTGGATGATTACTCCAGATTTGTATGGACTTTCTTTCTACACTCAAAGGATGAGGCTGCTCAGAAGATTATCCACTTTGTGCTGTACATTGAGAAGCAGTATTCCCTTCCAGTCAAGTGTATTAGGAGTGATAATGGAACTGAGTTCAGAAATCATACACTTGATGACTTCTATCTCTCAAAGGGAATCAAAAGGCAGTTCAGCATTCCAAGGACTCCGGAACAAAATGGAGTAGTGGAGAGAAAGAACAGGACCCTCATTGAAGCTGCAAGGTCCATGCTGGCTGACTCAGGTTTGCCATTGACCTTTTGGGCGAAGCTGTCAACACAGCTTGTTATGTGCAAAATAGAGTTTTAGTAAATCAGAGGTTGATGAAGACTCCATATGAAGTTCTCCATCATTTGGCTCCACTGATTTCATTTTTCAAAGCATTTGGGTGTCCCTGTTTCATTCTCAACACAAAGGATCAACTCCACAAATTTGATCCTAAGGTGGATGCAGGATACTTTGTTGGTTATTCATCTACTTGCAAAGCATACAGAGTCTTCAACTGCAGAACAAAGATGGTTGAAGAAACTCTACATGTTAAGTTTAATGAATCTCCAAAGGACAAGATTCCACAAAGTCCTGTGGAGTTATTTGATTGGACATACTGCAATATGTTCCTTATCAAACTCCTGCTGTTGCCTGTCAATAGTTCACCACCTGGTGGTACTGCTGATGATGATGATGATGCAGTACTCACCTCTTCAGGTTTAGTGATCAGCTGCCTGATTCAACTAGACCTGATGTTCCTGTAGCGCCAGTAGCACCATCCACAACAAATGCTGATGAGATTTCTTCGAATTCAACTTCCTTTGAATTACCATCCACTGATTGGTTTCAAGGAAATGATTCACCATCACCATCTGTTGCTGCTGAACCGGCTACAAACACTTGCACAGATCTCATTGTGTATCAAGATCTGAAGAATCACCCCATGTCTCAAATCATTGGTGATATCACTGCTGGAGTATCAACAAGAAGTCAATTGTCCAATTTCTGCTTCTATGCTCTCTTCATCAGTCAGCAAGAGCCAAAGAATTATCACATTGCTTTAAAGGACAATGGATGGGTTGATGCCATGCAGCTTGAGCTTCTTCAGTTCAAGAAACAGCAAGTGTGGGAACTGGTTCCTCTACCTCCAGGTAAGTGTGCAATAGGCACTAAATGGGTGTTTAGGAACAAAACTGATGAAAATGGGCTTATTGTTAAGAACAAGGCCAGACTGGTTGTTCAGGGGTTTGCACAAGAAGAAGGTATTGATTATGATGAAACCTTTGCCCCTGTAGCCAGACTGGAAGCAATTCGATTGTTTTTAGCTTATGCTGCTTATCAAAAACTTAAAGTCTTTCAAATGGATGTCAAAAGTGCATTTTGTATGGAAAAGTTAAAGAAGAGGTTTATGTATGTCAACCTCCAGGCTTTGAGGACAACAAACATCCTAATTGGGTGTATAAGCTTGATAAAGCTCTTTATGGGTTAAAACAAGCTCCCAGAGCCTGGTATGAGACATTATCAAACTTTCTTCTGGAAAACAATTTCACTAGAGGCTCCATAGACAAGACTTTATTTATTAAGAAAGCTGGGCAGCATAATCTACTTGTTCAAATTTATGTAGATGATATTATTTTTGCATCCTCTGATCCAAAGTTGTGTGATGCCTTTACAAAGTTGATGCAACAGAAGTTTGAAATGAGTGCCATGGGAGAATTACAGTTCTTTCTGGGGTTGCAAATCAAACAAAAGGCTGATGGAATTTTTATTCATCAATCCAAATATACAAAAGATCTTTTGCAAAGTTTGATTTACAAAACTGTAAGCCCTGTTCTACTCCCATGAGCAGCACCACACAACTGGACTTAGATCAGAAAGGTAAAGTGGTTGATGAAACACTTTACAGATGTATGATTGGGTCCTTGATGTATTTAACAGCTTCTAGACCAGATATTATGTTTGCTACATGTGTTTGTGCTAGATTTCAGGCTGCACCTAAAGAGTCTCATCTGATTGCAGTCAAGAGGATCTTTAGATATCTGCAAGGCACTCCATCTCTAGGTTTATGGTATTCTACCAACCATTCTGGTAAATTAGTTGCTTTTTCTGACAGTGACTATGCAGGGTGTAAGTTGACCAGGAAATCAACTTCTGGTGGATGCCAATTCCTAGGCAACTGCTTGATTTCTTGGCAGAGCAAGAAACAGACCTCAGTTGCTACATCCACTGCGGAAGCAGAGTACATTGCTGCTGCAAGCTGTACATCTCAGGTACTCTGGCTTCAAAACCAACTTTTGGATTATGGCATTACAGAGACTAAGACTCCATTGTTAATGGATAGTGCTTCAGCTCTTTGCATTGTCAAAAATCCAGTCCAGCACTCTAGGACCAAACATATAGAGATCAGACACCATTTTATAAGAGACTGTTTTGAAAAAGGTCTGATTGATCCTAAGTTTGTGCCCAGTGCTGATGAGCTTGCAGACATTTTTACTAAGCCTTTGGATAGTTCAACTTTCCAAAACCTGGTGTTAAGGCTTGGTATGCTGCAGCTAGAATAGGTGACAACTACTGATGATCTCAGTAATTCATATTGATGATCATGAGTGCCTGTCACATATAAGTACTGATGAGCTTTTAACCTCAGTAGTTTTTATAACTACTGAAGGCTAAAAGTTCTCACAAGTACTGAAGTACTTCATCTGTTCTAAACTACTGAAGTAGTTACAACTACTGATGTAGTCATAACTACTGAAATCAGTAAAAACAGATAAGTACTGATGTCCTATGAACAACTGAAATCAGCCATAAAGACTGATGAATGTGTTGAGGACAGTTTGAAACAGCTGAAAAGCTAAGAATTGACGAAAACAGCTGAAGAGAACTTCTCCTCAGTCGTTTGTACCACTGCTGTTTCATTTTAAACAACTGAAGCAAAACCACGTCTTCAGTAGTTTTTATAACTACTGATGACTAATACCAAGTCTTCAGTTGTTTACAACAGCTGATGAAAAACACTGTCTTCAGTAGTTTCATAACTACTGATGACAAACACCATGTCCTCAGTTGTTTCAATCACCTGAAGTCAAAACCACGGTCTTCAGTAGTTTTCTAAACTACTGATGCCTAACACCGCGACTTCAGCGTGTTCAACGTCTGAAAGGATAATACCATGTCAACGGTCGTTTAAAACTACTGATGACTAACACCACATCCTTCAGTCGTATCCTCACCCGTACCCTATAAATACCCTTAACCTGAGCTCTCCATACTTCATCTTCTTCAAACCTAACGTTCCTCTCCAACAAATTTCCATGGCGTCTTTGCAAATTAAACCGCGACACAACTGTGTTGCCTACCTCACAAAATCGCCGATCTGGACTAAGTTCGATAATGCTATCGATCTTATGGTTCAGTCCCCATACAACAAGGCATTCCTTCTGAACCCTGTTTACATACCGAATCCTTGAACCAATTTTGGATGAACGTTAATGTTACTACTGAGGAGAGCAGCACACGATCCCTCCGGTCTGTAGTAACAACAAAGAAGTAGTGATTACTCCTGCAACAATCCGAAAAAATTCTTCACCTGAGTGATGCTACCTCTCCTGCTGGATATCCGAAGGGCACCATAGATCTATCATTTGCTCAGCATGGATATCAAGGTGATCTCAGTGCCACAACCATATGAAGAAACACTTCATGACGCTGAGCGCCTGATCTTTCACATGGTCAATGTATGTTTGGCCCCTAAGACATCGTCTTGGGATCAAATGTCCACCAAATGGCAGCAGGTATTGTATTCTATCCTTGAGCAACAACCACTGAACTTTTCCGAATTAATATTTTCAGAGCTCAAAGATATGGCTCAAAAATTAACTGCCAAACGTTGGATACTCTATCCACGGTTCATCATGGCCATATAATAGACCAGCTTAATGCTGAGGGACTTGTTGGCTTGGGAGTCCCTGCTACGGCTGTTTTGCCAGAAGTATACTCCGGCACAACTCTGACCGGACACTAAAAATGGCTGCCAAGCTGCGAAAACCCACGCAGCTGGAACCCACAGCCACCACCTCCAAATCCAATGTCCCCACCAAACCCACCAAAAAGAAACCCAAAATGGCTACTCAGGGAATTGAGTCCCCTGAGGATGCTCCTGCACAACAACGCAGGATATATCCACTAGTCCAAAACCCCTAGTGGATACAATGACTCCTCCAGCCACAGCCGCTCAGGCTTCCTCTCAACAGGAACCTGCAGCAACCCAAGGGGCACCTACTTATCTGGGATCTTCCTCACTTGAGGAGATTGCCATTGAAGAGCACCATCCACCCCAGGTGCACACTGCTTCTCCCTGTACCCCAACCAACCGCCCCTCACAGCCCAACTTTAATAGTTGCACAAGTGCTGACTCAATTGCACTCCTCACCCCCTCCCCAGAAACCACTTACCACTGGGAATACCTCTACAATTGAGGGGGAGGAATACAGTGCACCTGAGAACCCACAGCACAGGGGTTTAACTGTTCTATCTCCTGGTGTTGATATGGAGATAAGAACTTCTGGTGAGGCTGCCAACTCTTCTGAATCAGCAAATGATCAGACTGAGGTTGGTAAATAACTAAGACCTCACCAGAGGCAACAGCCGATGAAGGACAACGTCCTGAGGCTGGAAGTCCCCAGTTCCAAGACAAAGGGGCACATGCTACATCTGGTCTACACCCAGAGCATGTATATCCTGCTACCAGCAGGAGGTCAGGTGATTCAGCATATGCTGATGATGACCTGGGCTTCTTCTATGATGTTCTTGCCCAGAACACGATCCTAGAGGAGGAAGTCAGTAGACTGCAAAACCTACTTGACCAACTCTCTCAAGGAGTAAGACCATCTGCCACCACATCAAACCAACAGATGGCACCTTCCTCTGAAGGTCTCCTAAACACACAACCACTCACAAAATCTCAGCCACCTGCCTCTGTTTCTGGCACCATTCCTCAGGGACAGAACCCCCCTGAGCAACTGGTGCTATCCTTCAAAATCCCCTATCTCTCATCACCCCACAGCTAACTGAATTGGTGATCAAAACTGTTGATGAGAGACTTTCTTCTGTCTTACAACCCATGGTGGAGAATGTTCTGAGCAAACAACTTTCTGCTACTCAATTCCCTGCAACCAATGCACCCAAAAAGGGGGAGAGTTCAGCAGTGAAAGGTAAAAGAAAGAGGAAAGAGAAGGAGAAAGAAACAGAAGAGACAGTAGTGGAAACTGAGGAGTTGGTTGAGGAGACTGAGAAAGAGAAGGAAAAAGAGAAGGAGGAGGCTACCATGGAGAAAGTGACTGAAAGTTCAAAAGACTTTCATGTCACATACAAGAAAAAGAAGAAGGATGAAAAAGAGAAAGCCTTGGAGCTGATGGTGAAAGAGGCTGATGCCGAACACAGCAGATCAATGGATAACATCATTGATCAGTTGTTTAGGCAAGGCCATGACACTGAAAAACTTGATTCTGAGATCAGAAGACTAGAGATTGAAGAAATCCAATCAAGATGGTCAAGTTATGATGTGTCAGAAAGAGAAGGCTGGAGATCATGATCAGATTTATAGCAAAACATCTTGGAAGCATTGATCGAGATCAAAGCTTGGTCAGGGACAGTATCTGGCAATAACCACCAAGATCTGTTCGTCTGAAGAATATACAAAAGGTTTAATTGTTGAAGTTTTAAATGAAGCTGGTGCTGGGAGCAGGACTGAACTAGCCAAACAGTCAAAAGCCAAACTCACATCCAAAATGCTAGAACAGCCTGTCAACATTCCACATCAAAACTACCAAAACCACAACCCACAAAACCAATTCCCTCACCCTCTAAACCAACAGCCGATGATGCACCCAAGAAGAAGAAGAGAAGGGTGTTGGCTAGAAGAAGTAGAAGAAGAGGATGAAGATGATAGTCTGCCACTCTCTGCTGTTCTGAAGCTACCAAAGCCCCAGAGTCAATCCATGATCACACCCGACTCTCAAAGGGAAATGGTCAGAGTCAAAATAGAAGAAGAAGAACAGCAGAAACAGCACGATGAGCAACTGTTGAAGATGGTTGACAAGGAATTTCCTCAGTCATCATCTATTCAAGCCATGAAAGGGCATGCTCAAAGGCTGTACACTCTCAGACACACTTTCAGTATCAGAGGGAGAGAGTGAGAGTATGGCCAGACCCCAGGGTGAGTTCTAGAATCCATAAAAGAACTATCCCACACAGATACAACGGCCAAGTACGAAAAACAATAGAATCTACCATCATGTTGGCCGTTGTAGTCTCACCTGGGAAATCATTGATGAATTCAAGAAAGCTCACCAAGCAAAGAAGACACCTCAAGCCTTACTAGAAAACAAGATGATTAAGAAGGGGTTGTTATACAAAAGGCTTGAAGACATCCAAAAGAATGAGCTCCAGTTACTCCTTGAAGGCAACCATCCGGATGAATTGTATACAGGGAGGTAACTACGGTGGAGCTGAAGAATGGCAGGACCATGAAGTACTTATCAGAGTACTATGGTCCAGAGTTCTTCTTCGAAGGAGGAGCTGAAGAACTCTCTCAAGAGGAACAAATTGTTCTCCTTGAGGCCTATGTCCGTGAGTCATACAGACTCATTATGGGGAAGTGAATCTCATGAATGGGATAACAACTCTGTGTCCAGTTCCCCAAAACAGAGTTCCCATTCATACTCTGCCAAACAAATATTTGAGGTTCTTCCCAGGCCGGTGCGTACATGGGTCATCTTCTCTACTGATCAAGAAGGAAAAAGACCACATTTTGCCATCAATAAGTGGGGTTTAAATAAGTTAGAGGTTTTGGCTGCATTGGTTCAGGGGGAGTTTGTTGGACCAAAAGAACCAATGAGCAAGATCAGAAAATCTCTAAGTCCCACACGGTATCACAACAACTGCTGAAAGCCTCATCAGTAGTTTGACAAGTACTGAAGACTTCAACAGCTGAAGATCAGTGCTGAAGACCTTAACAGCTGAAGAACCAAAGTGCTGAAGTACAACAGCTGAAGAACACAAGTGCTGAAGCTGAAAGACCAAAGTACTGAAGTACAACAGCTGAAGAGTTCACAAGTACTGAAGATCAACAACTGATGTACAAAGTCTGAAGACAAAGACTGAAGACATCAGCTGATGATATCTACTGAAGTCATCAGCTGATGAAACGCCTGAAGGTCAAAGTCTGAAGACCAAGTACTGAAGCCTCAGTAGTTTGTCACAACTGCTGAAGAGTACTTCTTCAGTAGTTGTGATATCAGTAGTTTTATGTTTTATGTTTTAGTAGTTTTGTAAAACGACTGAAGAGCTTGTTCTTCAGTCGTTGTAGTTTCAGTAGTTTTATATTTTGTACTTAACCTGCTGATATGTTCTCAGTAGTTGTGAACATTTCAGTAGTTTGTTAAGATTTAGTTATTTCTGTATTGGATCTGCCAGTTGTCACTTTCCGTGATAACAGCAGTGACTGTTGCACTCTATATAAGGAGTGACAACCCATTGTAATTATAGAGCGATATGAGCAATTGAATGGAATGTTTGATTGATTTGATTAGAAATATTCTCCATCTATAAACATTCCTAGAAATCAGAAATTCATATTCTCTCCCTATAACCGTATGCGATCTTAACGCCTACATATATTGTTTGCTTGCTACAATTTGTCTAATTCGTTTGTGTATTCCGCTGCTTTACATTCTGATAAACATCAAACTTGTGATCACTGATCCTGTCAAATCCTCAAAACCAACCAAATGTTTACATTGAAACCAATGAGGATAAAATCAGATTAGGACACCCAGTTAAAATCAAAGAGTATTCAAACAAGGCAGTGAGTGTCATCAAACCCACATGCCCCGTAAAGGCAATTGTTCCATTTATAAAATTCATACCTTCTGCTTTAAAAGGTAAAAAGAAGTTTGTGAAGTCAGTGACCCCACTACTGAAAGCAGTTCTGTTAATGAGATTATATCTCCAAACAAATCAAGCAAATCAGACAAGGTTTCACTACAAAAGAAACAAAAGAGATCAATAGTTTCAACGTGTAAAACTCTGTCAAACCTCCAATCTTCAAAATTAAGACAGGGTGTAGATTTTGATATATACAACAAAGAACATGTTGATCAGTTTGAGAAAGAGGTAAAGAAGGGTTGAAGAAACAAAAACAACCAAGAAAATCGAACAAAAGTGTTGATTTTGATTCATCCCCCGAGCAAAAGAAAGTGGCTCAGCAACAAATGAGAAAATCAAATGAGTCCCATAAATCAAAATCTAATTCAAGCTACAAACAAATGTATTTTCACATTTGTGATATGTTCAATCACAAAACAGAAGAGTGCTTTTACAATCAATATTGCTCTATATGTGACATGAACAACCACTCAACCAATAACTGTTATTTTAACAAATATTTTTAGTTTGTGATATGAACAATCACAATACATCTGATTGTTACTTCAATAAGAAGGGATTGAGAATTCCCCAAAACAAGCCCATCTAAAAAACATCTACTGTGAAACATACTGTCAGACCTCATTTTCACAACAATTAATCTAGGATATCTAGATCAACAAGTGATAGGAGCAATTTTAAGGAATTATGGAAGGGTCAAAGAAAACATCACACAGTGAACCCAAATTGACCTTCCAAATAAAAAGTAATTGTTGATAATGAAAAACGGGTTAAATTTCTACAAAGAAACAGAGACCAAAGGTTTCA
This sequence comes from Flaveria trinervia, assembly GCA_025506515.1. Taxonomy (NCBI): domain Eukaryota; kingdom Viridiplantae; phylum Streptophyta; class Magnoliopsida; order Asterales; family Asteraceae; genus Flaveria; species Flaveria trinervia. The sequence goes on from CM046450.1 coordinate 47,356,551, forward strand.
TTACTCATCTGAATCTTCAGTAGATGTTGATGAGATCACTCAACCTAGTCATTAACAAAAATCTCCTAAGACATCTCCATCTAAACCACAATTTAGAGGGAAATACCAAGAAGTCACCATTATGAATAGGAACGGGAAACCCAAGACCATCATGGCTTGGGTTCATTATTCTAATTAGTTCTTCTTGCTTGCAGGTTCATCCACACATGTCCAATAGCTTATGGTACGTGGACAGTGGATGCTCTCGACACATGACTGGAGGTCATTCCCTCCTTCCTGAGTTCAAGCATATACAAAGAAATATTGTAGCATTTGGAGGAGATTCACAAGGTGGAAGAATTACAAGTGAAGGATCTGTGATAAATGGGATGTTAAGCTTTGATAGAGTGAACTACTGTGAATAGCTGAACTTCATCTATTAAGCGTGTCTCAGATATGTGACAAGAAATATTCAACTCACTTTATAGACACTCATTGCTACATTCTAAAACCTAGATTTCAAATCTCTGAAGAATGGGTTGTTCTAAAGACCCCGAGGAAGAATAATACTTTTCTTTTAAAACTGTGTTCTACATCACCTAAAGAAGAAACATGTCTTTTGTCAAAAGCATCATTTGATGAGTCACAGCTTTGGCACAGACGTTTGGGGCACACAAACTTTAAAAACATGAACAGATTGGTCAATGGAACCATGTCATTGGTCTTCCTCAAAAGTAATATCATTTTGTTGATCACTATTCAGCGTGCCTCAAAGGAAAACAACACAAATATTCTCATAAATCGAAGCTGGTGAACACAAACAATACTTTGTTGAAGCTACTTCATATGGATCTGTATGGACCAACTCATGTCATAAGTATTGGAAAGAAACAGTATTGTTTGGTGACCATTGATGACTTTTCAAGATTTACATGGGTTTTCTTCTTACTTCATAAAAATGAGGCATCCTAAATAATACAAAACTTTATCACAAAAATTGAAAATCAACTTGATCTTAAGGTCAAAACAATTAGAAGTAATAATGGAACCAAAGGCATTGCTTATCATTCAGTGTAGCTAGAACACCTCAACAAAATAGGGTAGCTGAAAGGAGGAATAGAACACTGATTGAAGCAGCAAGAACAATGCTAGCCGATCCTAAGCTTCCAATCACCTTCTGGGCAGAGGGAGTTAATACATCGTGCTTTGTACAAAATCGAACTCTAATTGTAAAAGAAAGCAACATGACTCCATATGAATTGCTCTTTCATGGAAAACCATTCATTGGATTTCTTAAATCATTTGGTAGTCATGTCTGAATATTAAACACTGAGACTATTTGGGAAAGTTTTCATCTAAGTCTGATGAAGGATTCTTTGTAGGTTATTCTTCTGTTTCAAAGGCTACAGAGTGTTTAATCCAAGATTAAACATTATTGATGAATCAACAAATGTTCAATTCAAGGAACATTCATTTCCCAAATCTATAAGTAGTCCGACTGGTTGTTTGATATTGACTCATTTATAAAATCATTTGATCGATTTCACTTCTCTAATGCAGGAAATCTCCATTCAGGTGACACTTCTTTAGCTGTAGAAAGAAGAGATGACTTTCCATTGATTCCTCCTACATCTGCTGAATACATGAATGAAGATGTTCCCCTTCAAGCTGATCCCATCAGACAACCATCACAAAACCAGAATGTTTCAATTGAAGGAGGTCCAAGCATGTTACCATCACACTCAGATGATATGTCAACTGAGATCAGGAACTGAAACGGAGTCTGACTTTCTTCATAATTCCACAACAATACAAGATGAAGGTTCCTTTGATCATAATGAACTGAATGTCTCCAATCTTAATGTAACCATTGTTCGTGATTCCATTCCAACTACCAGAATACACAAGTATCATCCAATTGAAACCATTATTGGTGAACTTCATGAGAGGGTGACAAGAAGCAAGTCTACTATTGTAAACATTTTGATAGGATCAAATGAATCAATCTGTGATGATTTGTAAACACAATTCAATGAAATTCACACAAAGTAATCAAATCAAAACAAGATATCAATAAAATTCATGTTTTCATTAATATCAAGCTAAGACAATTACAAGTATGAAAGCAGATTCGAATATCTTGTGTATTCGTTACTATCTACCTGCAAATCTAAGCTATTTATACTGAAAACAAAAAGTAAAGGAACTAACAAATTACACAAATAGTCCCTATACTATTACAAACTATCAAAAGACAAATAAAGACAACATGTTAATCTTTCTTAGAGAACTTAACAATACTCCCCCTAAGATTGGCATGGTCTTCAGTCTTCAAACTCTTCAAGCTTTGACTGCTAACTTTATCTTCATATCTATCTTCAACCTTGACTTCATCATTCAAAATAATCTTCTGGTTCTTCTTTGACTTTGAACATTGGCTTCTGTTTGTACATATCTAACTCTTTCAAAGCTTTTGATATTACATACTTGAATTTACTTGCTAGAATGCCTTGTTCGGGTTTAGCTTCATTTGTTTTAATCTCCATCTTGTCCATTCTCTCCAATGTGTCTTTTGAAAGACATGAAATATCAATATTAGCATATAACTCAATAGGCTTGTTACTTTCCTTTGAGTGCACTTCTAATACCCCTTTCCTTGATATTCTCATGAATTCAATATCTTTAATATCTTTCTTGACAATGTTGGCATACACAAGAGCTTTTCTCATAGATATTCTTTCCATGGCAGCATTCATCACATTAATAATAGAAATGAAATATTTCTTATCTTGCTCAGCCACTTCAGGAGATACTTTCTTAAATTTTTGTACTGACAAAAATGAAATATAACTTGGATGTAACAGTTTTAGTTCAAAAACTCCAAATAAATTAATCATGTCCTCATCCCATCTTTCTAGATTTCGGACTAACTTCAGCTCAAATGTCTCAGTGTTATAAAACCATCTGAGAATTGGCTTTGAGTTTTGATTACCATCAATCACTTTCAGTCCAGGAGTTGTAACTTTTTCAAAATATTTATCACAAAATTCTATCAAAGAATGTTCTTCTTCAGAATTAACTCCCTTAAGCTTCTTGTTTTTCTTCATAGTAGCAAAGTACTCTTTGTCCTCTTGATCACATCTTGTGTTAAGAAAATTACTCGATCTATCCAATCCTCTTCTTAATAATTCTACAAACATCTTCCCACGCTTTGAATCAGAAGGATTGATCAGAGTTAATCTATTCAGCTCTTTTAAATCTTGCATAGGAAGTTTTATGATACTTGAGTAAAAATGATAAACATCACATACAACATTTACTCTCTTTATCAAAAATGCATCAAACACTTCATCATACTTCCATGCAATGATCTTTACTTGGATGGTAAAATCTGGAGCAATCATAGCATTCAACAGTTCAGCAACTGACTGTCCTTTTTGCAATATGTTTCTTACCAAGTCTCCGGTTGTTCTTGAACTATCAAGAATATGCCTTTGTTCAGTTGATGCTTTATAAGTCTGTCTTTCTAGATCAGCAAACATTTCTATCAATTCTTTTCTATGAGCATGAGCATCATCAAATCTTGACATTTGTTTTATCTCCTGAGGCTTTAACATTCTTGTTCTTTTTGTTATTTCAAGATAGTGAGGGTTATCTGTATCAAGCACTATCATTTTCTTCATTTGTTTCTCAGTTTCTTGAAAGCTTCTGACAAGATTTCTTAGAGATACAGATTGTAATCTCTTTAGCTTCCTCCAAGGGTAATTTCTAGCTTGCAACCATGATCTAAGAGCTGGAATACTCATATCATCTGGATCAGGATGGTGCAACTCAGAACTAGACAATTCTTCTACATTTATTACCTCTTTTGCTCTTAACCATTCACCATGTTCAACAACAATATCATTTGGATCTATTAAAGCAACTGACTCTGCATAGATACATTTCTCGTATTCATCATTAATCTGAGAAACAGTCAGTCCATCCAAATATACTCGATTGTATTTCATGTTCACAAGATAATTATATTTTTCTTCAAAGTCTTGTGGTACTTCATCTTGTTCTTGAATATGTTCTTGTGAAGAGAAATATAACACACATTCAGCTTCATCAATATCTTCGTTATCTAGAACTTCATCATACCAATCATCATTGTATATTTCGTCAATATCATCTAAAGCATCAATTTGTTCTTGAACATTTTGCTCTTCAATGGATTCTTCAGTTCTTTGAAGCTTAGAAGAGGATTCAGTTTGACCAATATCTTCTAATTCATTCACTTTCCTTTTGCATTTTCTTTGCTCAAGATTTTCTTCAACCTGCATCTCAGTACTGATCACATGTACTGGTGATATAGGTTTCTAAGCTTCTTTTTCCTTTTGCAATTCAGCTTTGAGATTTTCATTTTCTTCAGATAATTTCTTGAATTTCTCCTCAAGAATATCATAATCTTTAATCATAACTTCAAAGTTCTTGATCACGTCTTCTTTATCTTTGGCAAACCTTACAATCTTTTCATCCTTTAAGACATTTTCTTCAGACAACTTCAAATTTTCATCTTTGAGCTTTTGAATTTCTTTTTCACAAGATCTGATTATCTCTTTCATTCTTTCATTTTCCACTTTCAACTCTTCAATCTCTTTTTCTTTGCTTAAATTTTCTTCTTTCAATTTTTCAATCTCATCAATGTCAACTATTTCCTCTGTTTGTATAGACACATTGTGTGACATACTAACAGGGATTTCTTTTGCTCCTTCATTTGTATCAATTTCAAATACTGGATTGACTAAAATATCATTTATAAAGTCAAACTCAAATGTTTGATTTTGAGAATTTCTTTCTTTTACATCTTCCTCAACATTTTCTTCAATCATAGGTTGTGTCTCATTTGCAGTATCTTCTGCATTTCTTTCTTCATTTCCTTCTTGATTTGCTTCAGTGGCATCATCATTTCCATCATCATCATCATCACTTTCTTCACTTGATGAAATTTCAGACACATCATCATCACTTTCTTCATCAACTTCTACATCTTCAATCAGATCATTTGGATCTATTGGTTCTTCTTCAGTTAGATGGAAGTGTGGCTGAGTAATATCAACTTCGTCCATTGATACATTCCTGATATAATCAAACACTAGAATGTTTTGAGCACCAGTGATCATTGCTAGTCTTTTGTAAACAATCTCTGACATGTGCTCTAACTGAATCTTTTCACCAATAATTTCTTCAGCATACAGATCTGGGTTTGCATCATTAATGAGAAGTTTAAGAAATCTTGGGTACATCAAATACTTATGCCTTACTCCTCTTTCCAGATTAAAAATGAATCCATTCATTATCCACTTAGCAATATTAAATCTTCTGTTTGTGGATAAGGCTATAATTGGAGATGCAATGCCTATAGGGAATGAATCCCAACCTGCACTTCTTTTTGACATGCAATGTTGAAAGATATAGCATAAAAGCTTCCAATGCTTAAATACACGAGCTCTGAAAAATTGCTTCTTAGGGAAATGATCTGGATGACCCATGTGTAGAAAAACTTCTCTACATTCATTAAATGTATATTCTGATAAATCTTCAGGATCATTATCACCCAGTCTTAGAGCTTGTCTAATTGCTTCTTCAGAAACTTCAAGCATTCTTTCTGATGTGATGAAGCTCTTAAAACTTTGTTTCCTTGATCATCTCTTTCAATTTGAGCAGTTCTCCAGAATTTCTTAATCATTCTTCCATTTATCATGGGCCTTGCCCACATAGCATACACATATTTTGTTCTGAGTAGAAATCTTATAATATCTTCATATCTAGTAGCTTCTCTATTTTCATTATCTAAAAATGCAGCTACATTATGCTTTGGCTCAAATTTTAAATCTGCCATCTGCAAAACACAACAAAAGTATTATGAGAACATTGAATATTGATTAATGAAATTTATTTCTACATATGACATTTGATTTTGACTTTTTAATTTGACCTTTTTTTTACTTTTGAATTGAGATTTCAAGTTCTAAAACCTTTATCTTTATTCATTTTGAATTTATTATCTAACAGATCAATTTTTAATTAATTTTTTTTATTCAAAATATGACTGCCTGTTCATCTTCTTCTTCTTCGACTATGAAAATCGTCTGAGTTCATCATCAACAAATCTTTTTCACTTTTAGATTAAAAATAATACATCAACAGACTCGCAAATATGTTCTTATCAATAATCCAGTGTCAATTTTTTATATGATACTCATTTGATCAGATTAAACTTGGATTATATTGGTTCGAACGCCCAAATAGCATTCAAACGACTATAGAAATGCACTGATTTAACCCAAAAGTTATATATTTGAATCGCAAACTTACGTTTATATATTCAAATACAATGTATACTCAAATGATTTGATTCGATTTCAGATGAAATACGAATGTGATGATGCTCGACAGTCGCAGTTCGAGGGTTTTGTTTTGATATTTTGAAGTGTAAATGAGAAATACGCATAAGTGTTCAATTTATATAAGTGAAGTTTTAGGCGTATGAGCCCTGTTCGGACGTATGGTCCCTGTTTGGGCGTATGAAAACCTAGAATTCACTTATTTTGTTAGACGCATGAGCACTGTTGTGCGTTTTAAGTCAGACGCATGGGAACTGTTCAGACGCATAAGCACTATTTAGGCACTTTTGCACTGCTCAGTCGCATGGACTTTGTGAAACGTCTAACACTTGAAATTTTGAAACTATTTAGACGCATGTGACATGACAAACGTCTAACACAGAAACACTATTTAGACGCATGGGATTATCACAAACGCCCAACACTTGTAATTTTCATAGATGTATTACAACTGTTTAGACGCATGGGAATGAATCAAACGTCCAACACTTTGTATAATCCTGAAAATTCATCATGCTCCTATTGAGGCGCATGTGCACTGTTTAGGTGCATGAGTTGACTTTCATGATTTAAACACTTGTGATTTCCAATTTCTTCACTTGCACACTTTTTACCATTTAGATCCCCAAATTTTGAACTTTTTGCATATTGCACTTTCAATTTATAAATTTTTTATTTTCTATTTCTTTTTAAATTTCTTTTGTCCCTTCATTTTAGTCTCAACATAAAATCAAATATCATCTGATTTTCACTTAAAAATCATTTATTTGCAAAGATTATGTAGATTCATATTATAATTTTCAAACACATTCTATTTTCAGTTTACACAAATACTTTGAACATAAAGCATCATCCTTTCAATTCAACATTTCAATTTTGATTATGATTATTGAATATTTTATGAGAACAACTCTTTCAGTTCTTACTCCCCTTAAACTTTTAAGTTTGAAAAACTTATAAGTTTCTTATGAAAGAGAATAAGATCACACAGCACATTGAGACATTGCCTTCACACACAAAGACATGCATAAAAGAAAAATGAAAATAGAATCAAAAGTCTAATATAAGTACAGAATAAATGTCTGCAGAGAGATCATATTAATGAAGATCAGCACATTAAAGTAAAAAAAATATGGAGAGTCATAGACAATGAATCAATCCTGATCAAGTGTGTTCCAGGTCAGTGATATCACAGCAAAGGAGACACAAGATCTAAGGACAGACAATGATGTTTTTGACACAATTATCAACTCACTTACTTTTCAATTCTTGGATTGATTAGTGTTGATTTAGATATGACATGATGTAAAGCATACAGAGACTAAGAGAGCTCAACTATCGTCATGAAATGTAAGAAAGAACACATGCTCAACTTATTACCTGAAACATAGATATCACCAGAGTTCATGTTACTAAGTTTATAGAGGATAATCATGGATAACCATTTGATCAGCTCTGACTATTCATTTGAATAGGTTGTGCACATTGGTATCTTTTTGCATCAAAAAGAGAATCCAAGTCTGTAATGACTTACAATAGAGGATATCTCAGTACTTCAGGTCTATGATGACTCATAACAGAGAAGTGAAATGATGCTTTGTAACAGATCTCATGATTTCACATAGTTTCAACAGGTGTGAGAGATGTATCTTAACAAACATTCATTCTGATAAGCTAAAACAACTCAAAAGTACTCAGATGAATACACACAAGCATGTATGTTTACTTTGATCACAAGAATTTACTTTTTCAGTATAATAGTCAGATATTGTCTACACATCTTATCTGATCATGTCTAGACTTTATTAATGAGTGAAGTATGCAACTGATCTCAATAATATACTATCATTTCTCACATGTTGCAAAACATAATCCTATCTAAAAAAATCTATTTTTGTATTTTTCATATACAATTTTTGTATTTGATTTTTCTATGAAAAACATAAAATCACACACACAAAAATATAAACAGGCAATTAACAATGAGAGTATCACTTATTATGATCTTTTGATTTAGGGAGATCACATATGATTTATAAGACCAATTGATTCTACTAAATACTCAAACCGTCCTGGTAGGAAGGCTTTAGTGAATCAATATGATTAATCCTTTTTCAAAGTTATCTCTAAGAAAATAATATCGAATTTCGATATGTTTTGTTTTTGAATGTTGAACAGGATTAGCTGTTATGAACATAGCAGCTGTGTTATCAATGTAAATTGGTGTTTTAAGAAGTTGAATCCATAATCCAGTAATTGATTTTACAACCAAAGGATTTGAGAACATCCTGCTGACGCAGCAATGTACTCATCTTCTGCAGTTGAAACAAAGACATTTGTTTGTTTCTTACATTGCCATGAGACTAATCTGGGACCAAGAAATTGACACCCACCCGAAGTAGATTTTCTATCTTGACAGAATCCACCATAATCACTATTGTATATCCATATAGTTCAAATTTACCCTCGTAAGGATACCAAGCCCTAAGGCTGGTTTACCTTTGAGATACCTGAATATCCTTTTGACAGCAATTAAGTGAGATTCTTTCGGGTCTGATTGATACCTGGCACATACACAAACAGCATACATAATGTCTGGTCTAGATGCAGTAAGATACATCAAAGATCCAATCATTGATCTGTATAACGTTTGGTCAATGATTTTCCTTTTGGATCAGGTTCAATCTTGGTGTTAACATCTGCTGGAGTTCGTATGGACTGACAGTCTTGTAACTTAAATTTCTTTAAGAGCTTGTCAACAAACTTTTCTTGATTGATGAAGATTCCATCTGTAGTTTGCTTGACTTGAAGTCCAAGAAAGAAGTTAATATCTCCCATAGAACTCATTTGGAATCAAGATTTCATGATTTCTTCAAATTCATTGCACAATTTTGGACAGGTAGAACCAAATATGATGTCATCAACATACACTTGTACACATAAAAGATCATTATTATCCTTCTTTATGAATAAAGTTGGATCAATTTTCCCTCGTGTGTATCCATGTTGGATTAAGTGTTGTGATAACGTCTCATACCAAATTCTAGGGGCTTGATGAAGTCCATATAAAGCTTTACTCAGTTTATATACTCGATATGGAAATTGTGCATCCTCAAAGCCTGGAGGTTGCTTCACAAACACATCATCAGCGATTGGAACATATAGAAATGCACCCTTTATATCCATTTGATACACCTTGAATTTCATGAATGAAGCATAAGCCAGGAAAACTCGAATTGATTCAAGTCTTGCAACTGGTGCAAACACTTCATCATAATCTATACCTTCTTCCTGTGTGTATCCTTGTGCAACAAGTCTCGCTTTATTCCTTATTACAACACCACGATCATCAGTCTTATTTTTAAATAACCATTTCGTGCCAATTGCATTTTCTCCTTCAGGTAGATCTACCAAATTCCGCACTTCTTGTTTGCAGAATTGAAGTAATTCTTCTTGCATGGCTTCTATCCAACCATTGTCCTTTAATGCTTCGGTAACATTTTTAGGAACAATTTAAGAAAGAAAACAAGAGTATAGCATACATTTGCTTGTTTTGATTTACTCCTTGTTGTTCTCTCATTCAATGAACCAATAATCTGAGAAATTGGATGATTCTTGTGAATACGAGATGTAGTAATCTCATCACATTGAACATTAACATCCAGATTTGTTTGATTCAAGTTGGAAAACTCATGTATCAAAGTAGAAGAATGTGGATTGAAGTTTGGAACTTGAGTAGGTGAATTGACGAAGTAATCAAAGTTACCTGTATCAACTACATTACCTGAAATGGATGATGTTCCAGAGTCAGGTATCACAACTCATTACCATCATTAGGAATATTTTATGATTCTTCCTGATTAATTGACTCTGAATGATCTGAAACTATAGTTTCGTGGTTTTGTATTGTTGAATTCTTAACAAATGACAAAAATGGATAGTCTGAGCTTGAATCATTGGGTCATCAAATCTGAATCTTCACTGAAAGATCCAAGATCTCCTCTTGAGTCTTCTTATCTGTAGAATTAAGACAATTTGGTTGATCAAACAAATTAGATTGAAAAGAGTTTGATAATGAATCTAAGTCAAATAACCATGCAGGACCATTTGAAACTGATGGAAAAGATCTTTCCAGAAATTTAACGTTGAATGTTTCAAGGATTACATTTGTCCTAGAGTTGTAGACTCGATAGGCATTTGAAACCGATGAATATCCAACGAAAAATCATTATCAGATTTTGCTTCAAATTTTCCTAATTGATCACTTGAATTAAGAATCATAACAGGACAACCAAATGATTTTAAAAAGTTTATGTTCGGTTTTCTGCCAAACATTAACTCATATGGAGTTTTCAGTTTATCTTTGACGATTAAGATTCGATTCTGAACGAAGCACGCAGTTGATATTGCTTCATCCCAAAAAGTGATAGGGATTTTTGCATAAGCTAACATAGAACGAGCAGCTTCAATCAATGTTCTATTCTTCCTTTCAGCAACTCTATTTTGTTGAGGAGTTCTCGGAGCACTGAACTGATTAGCTATCCCTTTCTGTGCACAAAACATTTCAATGTTAGCATTTCTGAATTCCATTCCATTATCACTTCTTATATTTTCACTTTGTTGTCTAATTGATTTTCAACTTTAATGATAAATTCTTTTAGTAATTCAGCTGTTTCAGATTTGGCATAGAGAAAGAAAACCCATGAAAATCTTGTGAAGTCATCAATGATAACTAGACAATATGATTTTCATCAATACTCTTGACGTTTGTTGGTCCAAAAAGGTCCATATGTAACATCTGGAGAGGTTTGGATGTTGAGTTTATTGGCTTGGACTTATAAGACGCTCTGTGTTGCTTTCCCTTCAAACATGCTGAGCAGTGATCATTTGTTGCAAACTTCTTGGATGGAAGTCCAATGACATGATTTCCTGCTACAAGTTTGTTCATGTTCTTGAAGTTTGAATGATCGAGACGTCTATGCCAAAGCTGGCTTTCATCATTTGATGCCTTTGCAATTAGGCATGTTGTTTCAGTTGAAGGATCAACTTGAGACATATCCAATTTGTATACATCTCTGTCTCTCTTAGCTGTAACAATACCCAATCTTTGCTTATCTTGAAACCTGGCTTCAAAACATAACAGAATGAATCATCAAACAAAACAGAATAAGATTTGTCACATATTTGAGATACGCTTAAAAGATTAAAGTTCAATTGTGAACAAAAGTTGACTTTATCAAAGCTTATTATCCCATTGGATACTGTTCCTTCACCAGTTATTTTTCCTCTAGCATCACCACCAAAGGCGATGTGAGTTCCATCTTTTGACTTAAAGTCTTGTAACAAGGCAGTATTGCCTGTCATGTGCCGACTACACCCAATCACATATACCATGTATTGATTGGTTTTTGGGCGTACCTGCACTACAAGAAAGTTAAGTTGAAATATCTACCCAAGCCGAAATGGTCTTGGGCTTTCCAAATTTATCAAATTGTAAATTGTTTATAATGGAGATTATTCAAATTAGGTTTATTTTTGATGAATTTACCAATTTTTTTGAAAATTGTTGATTTATTTTTGTGAACATTCATACCATTTGATTGACCATCTTTTGAAATGTATTGATGTCTAACATTTTTATTATTCATCCTTACAGATCTTGGTATAAGTGTTCTTGCATGTTATGTTTTGAGCTCACATAATGTTCTTAGGAAAAGATCTCAAACCTACATTAGGTTGATTAATGTCTCTTTGAAATCCATTAGTTTGATTTCTCAAATACTATGGATTAGCAAATCCTTTGCTCATGTTTGATTTTGCAAAGTTTCTAGTGAGAGATCTATTTCTAAAGTACAATTTGCAGTGTTGTGAGTCTTTTCATCACAATAAGTACAATATTGTTATAATAACAATCTGCTGTCGAATGATTTCTCATGTCACATACGTGACAGTACTTGTTGAAGTAGCACTCAGCAGTATTGTGATTTTCATATCACAAATTTCATAGTACTTTTGTGGAGTTAAAAACAACTTTTTGTTAACTTTTGACAATGACATAATGTTTGATTTTGGTGTCATATAGTTAAACTGTTGTCTTTCATTTTTCACAGTTTGATTTTGTGTCAGATTATTGTTCATTTGTATTACATGAACTTCCTTCTTGAATGTATTAGAAACAAATCTTTTTGCTACAACGGAAGTCTTTGAATCTGAACTACATTTCAGATCAGAGTTTGATTTGTTCATAATATTTGATTTATTATTTGGAAGAGAATTCATATTTAACATACCTGCTGACACAAATTTAATTGGTTTTAGTTTTGATGTTTGATTTGTTGCTTTAATCAAATTTTCTAAACTTTTGTTTTGTTCAGATGTTGCTTTTGCAGATTTCTTTCTTCTTCTTTGATTCTTTGATTTAGAAGAACTTGGTTTATTTTCAGATTAAACATCATCAGAAGAAGATTCCTTTTCTGATTGAAATTGTTTCATATTGATAGTGTTTGAATCTTCTGATGTTCCTATCTATTGTTTATCCTTGTTTTGAACTCTCACTTCATCTATTACATTATGAATTTGATCAGAAGAGATATTTTGTTTTGGTTGTTTTGGTTCATATGATTTTATCTTGATTGGATGACCATTTTTGATTTTTTCTTGATCTTTTTCAACAAACACTTGAACATTTTCTTTTTCTTCTGTATTCTTGTTTTTGATGTGGAAGCTTTAAGCTTTGCTTTATTTTCAGGTGAATGATCATGAGTATTAAGTTCTCTGGTAGTGTGTTTGTGATAGATTTGGGCATAGGTTCATGAGTGAAACCTAACCCTGCCTTTTGTTTATCTTTTCTTTCACTGATTAGTTTTTCTACTATCATTTTTGAACTCTTTACTTTTGCCAGATCAACTTGAGTAGCAGCATGTGCTATTTTCTCTTGTTCAAGATTCTTGGTCATCTCTTCTAGTTGTTTTGTAACAATTTCAAAATCTTTGATTGTTTTGTTCCATGATGTTTGAAGAGAGATAATCTTTTGATCTGTAGTTTTATGATCAGATTTAAGTTGGTTATGCATAGATCCTCTTGTTTTAGCTTTTCACTGATTTTGAATGAATAGTTTCTGTAGTGTTCAACATGTTCATAGCATGATTTGGTGCAAAGCTTTTCTCTTACTTCTGATGGTATTTTAGGAAATTTTGGAACTGTGGTTTCACGTGTTGAAGTAGAAGAGTTAACCTTTGGTTGATCAGACTGAACCATTAGAGCTACTTCCTCTGTATCCTCTTTAGGATCAGACTTGTCACTCCAATCATAGTCATCTTCCTCTTCATCACTTTCCACTTTTGGGTCATTGTTTTCTGACCAATCTTCTTCTTGAATTTCTGTAATAAGAGATAAACTTGATGTTAATTCATTTGTAAATTGATCTGCATATGCACTCCAACCATATCCATCTTTTATGCTGACTACTAGTGCTTTCTTTGTTTCATCAGATAATTTGGTTTCATTTTTGAGCTCAGGCATAGGAAGACTTTGATAAGGCTTTTGAAAAGTCTTCTGAGCTTGTTGAAACCTTTGATTATTTGAGCTTGATTGAGCACTTCCTCCATTGTTCCTTGGAGCTTTGCATTCTCTTGAGAAGTGTCCATAACTATTGCAGTTGAAACATCTAGCTTTTGACTTGTCAAATCCAACAGTCTTGTTTGCACTAGGCTTGTATTTCTTGTTGACATAAGAATATTTTTGAGTCCTGTAGGCAATCATCACCATCTGCCAGTTCAGGTCCATCTCTTCAACATCTTTAGGATCCATCTCAAATAAATCCTGCAAAACAAAATCTAGTTGAGTTAAATGGCCACCTTGATATGCTTGAAAGCTGGCCATAAACGCAGTAAATGCAGTTTTGGACTCTTCATCCTCTAATAGGATGTTAATCACATCTTTAACTTTGCTAGATTTAGCAGAGTTACATGATGAAGAAGTCTCTGTCTGAATATTTGATGATTGGGACTGTGGTTTAGGAGGAGATTGAGAATGAGACTGAGTTGTATATGCAAGTGCACTGGTAAATGATGAGTCAGTGAAAAATCCTGCTCCAACAAAGATCTTCTTCTTCTTCAGAACTTTTCTCACTCTTTGCCATGAATGCATTTTCTATGGTGGTTGCAAGAGAAGCAACAAACTGATATTGAGACATTGATGCTGCTCTATCATTGTTCCTTGAGCTTTCATCAATCTCCATTGATTCTATTTTTGCAATAAGAAGATCTAGATCCATTGGAAACTTCTCAGTATGCTTAGTAGAGTTACAGTTGTTTCCATGATGACTGCAAAGCATTAAGTAGTCTGAGATTTAAATCTTCAAGATCAGGTTTGATACCAGCTGTTGACATCTCAGTTATGAGTTGAACAAATCTATTCATCATCTGATTTATTGTCTCTCTAGAAAAATGTTGAAACAATTCTAATTGTCTTTTCAGCTTTTGTTTCTTTAGATTTTAAATCTCCTTACCTCCTTCACAAATATCTTCAATGCTTTATATAGTGTATATTCAATTTGATATGCATCAAGCCTTGTAAGAACTTCCAAAGGCAGTCCTTTACACATCAATGAATAGGCTTTAATATCATTCTTAACTCTTTTCAGATCATCTCCTTGAAGATCATCTTTTGGATAAGGTTCTGGAGAATCTTTAGTATACACAAATCCTCTGTCAGGTCCATCAGTTATTATGGGAATGTATGGTCCTTTTTCTATGGATTTCCAGAGATCAGTGTCAATAGAATTAAAATGTTGTTTTAGTCTAAGAGACTAATTTTTGAAATCAGCTCTATTTTTAAGTTTTGGAACTCTATTTTCAGAATCTTCTGATTTTACCATTCTTATATTTTTGTTGTTTTCTTATATTTTGAATTTTTTTTAAATTGAAAAAGTTTTCAAAGAATTTTCTTTTAAAAGAAATTCTAAGTGTCAAGGTTAAAGCATCTGAACAGTATTCAAAAGCCTCAACAGTTGATGCGTCTAAGTTGAGAAACGTCTAAGGGAATGCCTTAGAAAATTTTCCAAAACGTCTAAGTATTAATGCGTCTGGAAGTTTAAAGCGCCTAAACAGTTGTCAAACGCCTGAATAGTTGTCAAACGCCTAAACAGTTGTCAAGCGTCTAAACGTTGTCAAACGTCTAAACAGTTCAAAGTCTAAACAGCTGTCAAAAGTCTAAACAGTTATCAACTCAACAAAGGTGATACATCTGAGATTCTTCTCTTCAACAGTACTCAAACGACTAACTAAGAACGTCTACACAGTGTTAATGCGTCTAACACTTAGACAAATTCAGTCAATCTCAGCTCATGCGACACATTCATCATCTTCAAATGAATGTAATAAACTCAAATCTTCTGAATTCTTCAAATGTTGATGAATTCGATTGAAACTTTTCAATTAGATGAGTTTTATGATAACATTCTTCTTAATACCAATTTCTCAAATTTCAACAACAAATTCGTCAATTTTGAGAATTTTAGTTCGAAACTTCAAACCTTTTTCGAACAACAAATTCAACAAATTGACTTGAATTTGATGAATTGATCTGCTAATTGTGATTCAAATCATGTTTCTGATGATGAAACACAACTGAAATTCACAAATTTTCAATTGAATTGTATCTCAATCACAGATTTAGTGAGATTTTTAGGTTTTCAAGTTCGATGAACTTAAAAAGAAAATCAATCACTAACAGCTTACCAAATACCATTTGATAGGATCAAATGAATCAATCTGTGATGATTTGTAAACACAATTCAATGAAATTCACAAAAAGTAATCAAATCA
This sequence comes from Flaveria trinervia, assembly GCA_025506515.1. Taxonomy (NCBI): domain Eukaryota; kingdom Viridiplantae; phylum Streptophyta; class Magnoliopsida; order Asterales; family Asteraceae; genus Flaveria; species Flaveria trinervia. Next base: position 47,372,746 of record CM046450.1, read on the forward strand.
AAACAAGATATCAATAAAATTCACGTTTTCATTAATATCAAGCTAAGACAATTACAAGTATGAAAGCAGATTCGAATATCTTGTGTATTCGTTACTATCTATCTGCAAATCTAAGCTATTTATACTGAAAAAAAGTAAAGGAACTAACAAATTACACAAATAGTCCCTATACTATTACAAACTATCAAAAGACAAATAAAGACAACATGTTAATCTTTCTTAGAGCACTTAACACATTTTTTTGTTCTCATGCTTTATATGTCAAACAGTACCCAAGAACATCAAAGAGGCTCTTCAAGACAATAGTTGGATTGAAGCGCATGAAGAATTGCTCCAATTCAAGAAGCAAGAAGTATGGCAACTGTTAGATCTTCTCGAAGGACGATACCCTATCGGTACCAGATGGCTGTATAGGAACAAGACTAATGATAGAGGGATCGTCATCAGAACAAAGCAAGATTAGTGGCACGGGGATACACTTAAGAAGATGGAATAGATATGATGAAGTGTTTGCACCTGTTGCCAGATTAGAAGCAATCAGAATCTTTCTAGCATATTCTGCATCCATGAAATTTACTTTTTATCAAATGGATGTGTAGTGTGCCTTTTGTATGGAAAGATTGCTAAGGAGGTCTATGTGTGTCAACCACCTAGCTTTGAAGATTCAGATTTCCCTCACAGAGTTTACAAGCTTGACAAAGCTCTGTATGGTCTTCACCAAGCTCCAAGGAAGTGGTATGAGACTCTATCATCCTTTCTTCTTGAAAATGGATATGAAAGAGGAAGGATTGATCACACTCTCTTTAGAAAAAGAATAGGAAAAGACATGCTGTTAGTCCAGATTTATATGGATGATATAATCTTTGGCTCAACAAACAAGCAACTCTGTAAAGAGTTTGAAGACCTTATGCATTCAAAATTCCTAATGAGTGCAATGGGGGAACTCACTTTCTTTCTAGGGGTGCAAGTCCAACAAACAGCAGATGGAATCTTCATCAATCAATCAAAATACATGGAAACTTGTTAAAGAAATTCCACTTTTATGATTGTCAGTCTATCAGAACTCCTGTGGATACGAAAGTGAATATTGGACCTGATCTAGAAGGCAAATTAATGAACCTGACTCACTATCGATCTATGATCGGTTCACTTATGTATCTAACAGCCAGTAGACCTGACAATTATGTGGTGTTTGTGTGTGTGCAGATATCAAGCTAATCCAAAAGAATCACATGTGAGTGTAGTCAAGAGGATATTCAGGTATCTGAAAGGCAAACCAGCTCTTGGGTTATGGTATCCAAAAAAAGGAGACTTCAATATCTATGCCTTCACAGATAGTGATTATGGAGGATGCAACTTAACAGAAAGTTCACCTCTGGCGTTGTCAATTTCTTGATCCCAGACTGGTCTCATAGAAATGCAAGAAGCAAATAAATGTATCTGTATCAACAACAGAAGCTGAGTATATTGTAGCATCAGCTTGTTCCTCTCAAGTACTTTGGATTCAAAACCAGATGCTTGATTATGGTTTTAACTTCTTGCACACATCAATTCACATTGACAACACAACGGTTGTTTTTATTACAAATATTCATGTTCAGCACTCTAAAACAAAACAAATTGAAATTAGATATCACTTTTTGAGAGACTGTGCTGAAAAGGGGCTAATCAAATTGATTCAAGTACCCACTGAAAATCAATTCGCTGATTTATTCACAAAGGCATTTGAACCTAGTAGGTTTGAATTTCTAGTTCAATCATTTGGCATGATTAACCTTGAGTAAAACCAATCAAAACATCAAAAACAAGTCAAGAAAATACTAGAAAAACCACAAAAAGAAGTAAATTTTTATGAAGAACAAAATATCAATGAAAAATGATATAATTACAGTCGTTACATCATTCACTGTGCTTAATTTCAAAAATTACAAGACTATCATGACTTACCAGATATGTTGGTAGGCTTAGCTTGGAAGAGAAGATACATGCAGTGATGAATTAAAATCTTATTCAATAGTGAAACACTCATCACAAAGTACAGGTATGTATTGGCTTATCTGAGTGCATGTGTGTGTAGTAACCTAATCACACCAGGTAATGATGCTTTATGAATCTCTATCACCTACATCAAGTTTCATCTCTGTTTTGCTGAGCAAATACTTGATGAAAAAAGCACATAGTGTTGATGTACTGATCCAAAAGATTCCCAATGAGGAACACATCCAAATTAGATGAATCTACAAAAGCAATACATTCCAAGTGAATGAATAAAAGAATGTCATGGATCACCTTCCAAAGTGAAGTGAAAAGAATCCCAATGTGGATCATCATGAAAAGGATCAAAGTAAAAGAATCCCAATGAGGATCAGTGAAAATGAATTCTCATAACTTAAGTAACCTGGTAAGGAAAGTTGTGAAAAAGTTATACCATGCATTGTATAAGGATGGTTGATCATTCCATGCTTGTGTGTGTGAGGTACATATTGAATAATTAAATCAACCAAAGACATGATAAATATCATTTGCATCATTTTATCAACCTGGTATGAGTTTAAAAGGACAAACATACCTTGAATCATCAAGTTCATAAACATGTCCATTTTAACATAAAGGATGCACATGTGAATGTAAGATTGATATGATCCCAACAAAAGATCTACTTCTCCTCATTATTAATAATCAAAATAATACTCAAAAAGTTTTCAAATCTTGAAAGTTTCAATCTAGATGTGGATATAAATTTTAGGGGGAGTAATTTAAAAGTTTTAATTAAATCTTAAAAAATGCATGTGTTGATGCAAAAGTTATTCCATAGTATCTCAGCCTATGCATATTCTTAGAAGCATGAAAAGTCCAAGATCAGTCAAAAAATGGGAAACTTGTATCACTTCTGACATACATGTCAATCCAAGCAAGAATTGACAACTCCAACAGCATTCAACAACTTCATAAGACACAAATGCAATCAAAGACAATTTCATAACAAGAAAATTCAAAAGCAGAAAACATTAAGCTTTGATTAAGTTCAAAACTTAATGCGGGTAAGTGTATTGGTAAATGCGGGTGTAGGTAACCCATGCATGCAACCAATGCGGGTAACTGTTTATGTCATAGATAAACCAATGCGGATAAAGTTTTACTCTACCATATTTGAATCAAAACATGTAAAGTTGTTAAAAATCTATACGGACAGAGATTTGCTCTACCGCATTTGTTTTACATTTAACAATACTTTTTGTGCAATTTTAAAATGAATAAACATGTGCTCAATCTCTTCTGTCACAAAGGGTGATGATCATGTATGTGGAAAATTACTATGCTACATTTGAAACAATAAACAAATGTTGTAACCATTTTGATCACACGCATTTGCTACGGTACACAAATATTGGCAAACTTTGTTCATCAACATTTACTAGTGAAGAAATGCGGGAATTAAAAAACCTAAGTATCTTTAATCCACATTTGCTACAGTACACAAATGCTGACGACTTTGTTCTTCCGCATTTATAACAGTAAACAAATGCGGATAGCAAAGTACTTTAAATTTTCACTTCCGCATTACACAATAAACAAATGCGGATAACCTAAATACTTAAAATTTCCACTTTCGCATTTGCTACAATGATTTAAAAAATTGACCGCATTTGCTCTGGAACTTGTAAAATCTTGTAAAAGCCGTTAATTGCCTATTTAAAGGAAATTCAAAGGGTCATTTAATACTTTCCAAATTTGAGAGATTCCATAGTGAGACGAGCGAAAAATCACTGTACATCCTCATTGATCATCGTCATCATCAACATCCAGAGATTTTAGTGTCTTCTCTGCAGTCTGTTCTTATCTTCAATTCTAAGCAACAATAGTATTGAAAGAAAGGTGAAATTTCCAAAATATTTCGTGACCTAACTTTCGGACTTCTGAACTAAAATTGAACGAAGAACCCAGGGTTAAGGAAGAACACCCAAATCAGATTTATTCAAAGAAAAGCTATACATTTTCGACATCAATGAACATGAAAACTTAGAGGAATTCTACTCATCATGAAAAACTTCATAGTTGTGTTCATCACAAGAACAGAATCTGATGAAAACTAAAATGTGGAAAAATTTCATGAATAAAATCTAATAAATGGTTGATAATATTAATAATGCATTTAGTTAAACATGAAAAATAGAGAAACTATGGTTGTTTATCACAAATCACCATTGGTGTGAATCAAACATTCATCTTTGACCTTTAATAGTCAAAGTAATGAATGGTGCATATACTTTCTCATCAAATCTAATCATATGTCTTAAATGCATATTAAATGAGTAATCTTATATGGAGCAAGCTCCATAACATCAGCGGTTATTTTGACACTGATATACCTGGAGCTGAAGGACTGATAGACATGATCAGATTCATATCTACTACCAGAATAGCTCATGCTATTACAGTCAGACCCATCATCTATGAAATATATATTAGATCATTTTGGAGTACTGTAGAAGTGACTGATGTGGAGGGTGAAAGGACTTTAGTAGGAAGATTTACTGATGATCTCTCTTTGACCATCACTAGAACAAACTGTGAGATAGTGTCGACAGTTTGGTGATGATGCCAATGCTCCAATTGAGTTAGAAGATGAAGAAATCACCAATTTCTTTGCAAAAATTGGATATGAAGGTGGCTATGAGGGAAAGAAAATTGTCAAGTGGTTGGTAGATTTGTAATGGAGGTATCTAATTCACCTCTTTTAACATTGCTTATCTAAGAGGAAGACTGGTTGGAATGATATACATGTGATTACTTCCTCTGCCATATGTTCCTTATGCACAAACAGACCTTTCAACATGTCTGCTTATGTATTCAATGGTCTAACCTCTAACATTCAAGAAGGAAGAAGGCATATGTTCTTAATGTATCCAAAATTTCTCCAATGTCTGATTAATGAAGCATTTCCTGATCTGGTACTTGAAGGAACAACTTTGGATATTCCTCATTATGATGCCAAATCCTATAAGTACATTAACAAAAGAGATCCAAGAAACTATTACAATGGAGCACACTCTCCCCTACTACCTTGGATGATTCAGCAGATAGAAGAACAGGAGGCTCCTGTTGATGAGCCATTTAGGAAGAAGCTCAAGCTGATGTTAAGCATGCTGAGGAAAGAGTTAAAGGATCAAGGCCAGTGTCACCCCAGGAGGAGTTAGGGGGTGATCTTCACACAGGTCCTGATGATCATGATATTGCATCTCCCTTTATACCATCACCATCACCATCTCCTTATAAATTACCAACCATTTCAATTCATAAATCACCTATCCCATCACCAATAGCTCAACCAATCACATCTCCGTCTCATCACTCTCCAACATCTCCACCTTATCACTCTCCAACATCTCCACCTCATCACTCTCCAAAATCACCACCTCACCACTCTCCAAAATCACCACCCAACCATTCCTTACTAGTGATTTTAAAACTGAGTTTTGAGATTCCACCAGCTCATCTAAAGAATCCAAATCATCTTCGGATAAGGAGGATCAACCTGTCCAAATTCCTGTGAAGAAAGCCACTTCTAAGACTTCTCCTTCAGAGAGCTTTGTTGAATCGAATGTGAATAGACCAAATGAAAAGGAGGAGTTGATTTCTGAGCTCATGCAAAAGATTGGAAAGATGGAAAGAGTACTTAACAGGAGAGCAAGTATCATTGAAGATAGAATTCTTGAACTTGATGAAAAGGAAAATGAGTTGAAAAAGTTAAAAGAAAAGTTTGAAGCTGAAAAGAAAAAGAAAGATAAGGAGATTGACAACTTAACTGCTGCTCTTCAACAAGCAAGGGATGAGATAGTGGTCACTTGGACACTTTGACCATTCAAAATATAGCCATGGAAGAACAAGAAGGACTAATTAAAGAGCAAGATAAGACCATCATTGACTTGCAAAAGCAAAATGAACTTCTGAACAAGAGAGTAGCTAAACTTGAGATGTTGGTTGAAATCAAGAAGAAAGTTGAATCAGAAGCCTAGCAAGTACATGAACAAGAAACTGAATCTAAAAGCAAATTAGAGGAGAGTAGTGATGACTCTCCTCCTGTTAAAAGAATGAGATTCTCGGAGCAAGCAGCAAAACCCAGCAAGGCCAATCAAGATGAATCTAGATTGGAAATGGTATTATATTTAATGGAAACAGCCAACAAGCCTGTAGAAGAGGCTGAATCAAAGATATGATGAATGACTGAGACTGTTTTACATCTGAAGAATTCATTATTGATGATGAATTTTGGGATTTTATTGTTGACCAGAGGACTAGTACTGAACCCATAGTGGTCATTCCTCAATCTCCTATCCCGATTGAGAAGGAGTTGAGTCGGCAAATAGTTCCTACTGTGTCTTTGACTGATAAGCAAAAAGAAATAATCAAAAAGTTATGTGAAGAAGAAAGAAAAGGAAGAACAATCTGCTACTGCTTATAATAAAGAACAAACAGAGGCTGAAAAATTGCCTGAGAAAGTTGAAAGCCTGAATCCTCATCTGGTCCTTCAATACAAACTTACACCAGAAAGAGGAAGTACTTGACTAAAAAGGCTAAGGAAAAGAGGCCTATAGAAGAAGAAGAATCAATAAAGAAAACAAACAAGATGATCCCAGAAGTCTTGCTACAATAGCAGAATTCTTGGAAGAGCATGAACAAGCTGAGGCACAATTGAAGATTCCAGCTATCTTTATTGATCTTGAAGAAGGAGAGATTGAAGGAGGATATGTTGTTGATGAGCCTGTAGATGTTGATAGTCCTGTACAAGAAAAAAAAATCTGTGGATGAAATGGTTGTAAAGGAACAAATAGATGACCTCATGATAAAAGCCATGTTCTTAATCAACCATGGATATGATGTTGATTAAGTGTGTAGCATGACATATGAGGGAATGAAAGCAGAAGAGGAGAAAGTCAACAAACTGCTGGACCCCACCTTTGAAACCGAGTATGAACGAACTCTTTCTCGAAAGGTTCCTGTGTCCAAACTGTCAGCCATGAAGAAATCAACATCAACTCCTGAACCCCTATATTCGGATCCTTATAGCATGTCAGATAAGGAAATGAAGGATTTTCTTTCAAGCCAATGCTTCATAAGAAGGAAGCTTGGGAATATGAAAACAAACTCATTAAGGGCTGCCACTCTCAAGTTGATTAATGAAAAGAAAGATAGGCTCAAGCAGATGGAAGAAGAAATCATAAACCAAAAGCCAAGATCTAGAGTGACAGCTCAAGACATGCAACTCACCCAAAAAGATCAAGATTTTTTGGCACCCGTGCTTCATAAATACCATGAGTGGTTTGCTGAACCCTCCCAACTAAAACTTTAAGAAGGGTTAACATTACAGAGTTGATTAGAGGTGTATCTACTCCCAAAGGCAAAGTTGACCAGAAAATAATTGCATGGAAGTATGACAGCACTTGGAACATGTTTATGGTTAAAAGGATCTCCGGGTTGGTCCAATTCTTTACATAGTATTCTGCTCTTGTAAATGCCCTGGAGATCCATGACTTAAAAGAACTAGCTCAACTAGAACTAATTAATCACTCAGCTATGTTCAGGGGTTATGAATTTGAAAACATACTCAAAATGTTCAAACGAACTGATAATTTCAAATCATTAAAAGCCATATGCATGAGGAAAGATAAGTCTTTTATGAATCCCCTTGAGAAGAAGCAAACAAAACAAGCTGAAGAAGTTGTGTTTCCTAAGCTAAAAGTGAAACCAACAGAATCTTTGAAGAGAAAATTGGTGTCTGGTACCCATTCCTCCTTACCTATCTCAAATGTGTATTATGATGAGAAAACTTATAAGATGGTCATTGAAAGAAAATGGGGAGGAAAGGAAGGTGCAGAAATAAGATTATTCAGTGGATATGAGGTAAGGTTGCTTGATGAATCTTACATCCATTACATATATACCATACATTTCAGAGAAATCAGCAACAAACTAGGAGAACAAGATATGCACTTCTTTCTAAAATGTATCAAGCTGCTGAAAATGGCATATGATCGTATCACTAGCAAGAGAGATAAAGGAAGAAGAAAAGGACCCCTTTGTAGCTGGGAATATTGTTAAGTTAGAGGTTGATGTGGATGGAAGCTTATTAATTCACGAAGATGGGCTGCCTATAGTATCTATCTGGGAACCTATTTCTCTCAAGAAATTACCACTAGAAGCCATCTACAACATGAGCAAGATGAAGATCCATGTGCTGAGTAGGGAAAGGATGTCAGATGCAACAGACTTTGTCAACATGATAAAGGCTATTTTGGATCCAACTAAAGTAGCATTTTTGATGCCTCCACAAAACCTAGCAGAATCATCACAACCTCAATCACCGCCCAAACATTGAAGAGAATAGTTGTATAATCCTTTGGGGGAGTATTGTTGCACCCTAAAAGGATCATACATGCCAATTCAATTGGTGAGTTGATAGTTGTTCGGCTGGATTCCACAAGTCCAAGTACTAATGCGGATGAAGATTCTACAATAGAAGATTAAGTATTGGACTTCCGCATTTGTTAATGCGGAAGGCAAAAAACAAATGATAACAAGTGTTGTTCTTCAACATTAACAAATGCGGAAGACCAGAAGTAATGCGGAAAAGATTCTGTTCATCTGCATTTGCCAATGCAGATGACCGGACAAGAATGCACACCAGTATTTGTTCATCCGCATTACCCAATGCGGATGACCAACATACTAATGCGGATGATCAAGTGAAGAAATGCTTATCAAGTCCCTCTATCCGCATTTGCCAATGCGGATGAACAAGAATAAATGCGGATCAAGACTTAGACTAGTTCTGATGTATAGGTCAGTGGTAGTTTAGTCATTTTGTAAAAAGGCATTTTGTCTGCCTGTAAATAGAATAGAAAACCTCATACATGAGGTGACGGTTGATAGACAATTAGAACATATTTTGTCTTTTAGGTGTATCATTACTGTTTTATGCTAAAACCTAGCATTTACTATCCTCATATCTCATTCAAACAAACAAGCATTTATGAGTATTTCTTCTACATTGAATGTTATTGATTGTTTGTTTCCGCCTTTCAATCATTAACTCAATTATTATATTCGATCCTAAGTGAGAATCTCTATCTCACTACCCAGTCACTATGAGAGTCTGAGTGATCCTGATAATCTTATGAAAAAAGGGATGGTCATCATCATGATGAGGATTGTTGACATCTAAAGTCTTCAAGTGTTTTGGTAGCATCACCTAGTAGGAGCTTGTAAGGTTTGATTTAAGACTGATGCAACCAAACACCCAAAGTCTCTCTTGTATGCATGCATAAGTGTACTGAAGTGGATGCTTTGGAAGTTTCACAATCTAAGTGTGAAATCTTCTAAAGCCAAGACCAATATCTTCCAAAGCCAAACGTGAAGTCTTCCGAAGCTTCAGAGACAAAGTGTAGGACGGTGAAGGGGGTTGATTACAACATAACACAAAGAGGAGATTAACCAAACTGGATTAACCATAATAAGATACTAAGAACACAAGTAATGTAAGAGACAGAACACACGTATATGGTTTTCAAGAATACAGTGTTTTTCTATGTTATATTACAAGTGTTACAAAGCATAATGGAAAGATACAAGAACATGAGATACTTATACTACATCCTACAGCCGGCTATACTTTGAAAGCCAGCTGGATACAATTGACTAGACACAAACAAAATCAATTATAGAGTCAAAAGGCAGATTGCCTTTTGACTAGTGACTATGACATGTCATAGTTCACATCCTTATCTATTACAAAAAGGGTAAAGTACATGAAGTAGAAAGTTACAGACTCAAGACCTCAATTTACAGTTACCAAAAGCATGGACCTTTTCACCAACTCATGTAAGTTGGTGACCTTACAAAGATGCAGCAAAAACGTGTCCAGCTTTATGGAGAAGTACATCAGATAAAGCATGTGTCAAAAGTCTTCGGAAGAAATCTGTCTTCATGAGTTGAAGCTTCGGAAAACTTTGTCTCTGAGGCTTCAGAAGACGTCATATTTGGCTTTGGAAGATATTGGTATTGGCTTTAGAAGATTTCACACTTAGAATACTTATGTTGCATGTGTGAAACTTCCTAAGCATTCTTCTTCATAGTACTTGTGCAGCATGCAGGAGAGACTTTGGATGTTTAGGTTGTATCAGCCTCTTCATTAATCTCTACAAACTCCCCCTAGGCATATGCTACCAAAACACTTAGTAGACTTCAAATATCAACAGACCTCATTAGGATGATCACCATTCCTTTCTTCATAAGGTGATCAAGATCCTTCAGAATGTCAAAATGTCTTCTCATATCAAAGAGGTCATGCAGAGGAAAATAAAACATATCTTGCCATGTGTAAATGTCTTCAGTGCCTTGATCTCTAGTGACATGCCATCTTTCTGGATTTGTGGTGTATGTCCAAGACAAGATGGGTCTCCTGATGTTAGAGGAGCTATTTGAATAGGATTTGATGTAGCATCCTCTGGCTGCATATCCTCAGGATGTTCTGACTCATCCTGGGTTTTGAAAAGGGTGCAGTCTTCTTCTTCTTTGGCTTTGGTTTAGAAGCCATCCTCTTCTTTTTCTTTGCATGTTTTAACTGAGAAGACTGGCCTACAGTACCGGATTAATCTTTATTGTCTTTCTTACTTGGGACTTCCTCTCTCTTAGGCTCAGAAGGAGAGGGAGGTTGACCCTGCTGTGGATCAGAAGATGAAGCTTACTGAGTTTCAGCAGGAGGTTCAGGTTGTGTTGTCTCTAGTTGTTCAAACTTAACCTCCACTTCAGGTGGAGACTGACTTGGAGTGGAGTGTAAGTCAATGAGCTCTCCACTTTTGATCTTCTGCTTGATCACCCTAATATGCTCATCCATAATGGACAAAGACATGGGGCCAAGTCTCCTTTTGGAGAATCCATATAGCTTCAAGAAGCTCATTATCCTCTGCCTGTCAGCAAACTTCTTCATGCTCTTTTGGATGATAGCTCTTATTTTGTAGCTTCTTCCCTTCGCTTCTTCTTAGTTGTCTTTCTGTCCTTGACTATCTCAAGTTCAAGTTGTTTTAAGTACTCAAACTCCACATAGTCATAGGACAAGGGAAGAAGTGCATCTGCCTGATAGAAGCCTGTGGCACTCAGGTAGTTAATCATCTTGATCCTATCTTCTTCTTTGTCTACCTGAGGTTCTTGTTGAACCACATCCTCTTGTGCATGACTTTCTTGAACTGGGGAGAGGGTAGGCATATCTTTGTACAGTCTTTTCCTTCTTCTCTCTTCTTTGACTTGTACTAGAAGCTCTGCATCTTCTGCCTCCTTCTTCTCCTTAGACCTTTCCAGGTCAACCAGTTCATTCAACTCATCTAAAGGGAGAGAAATGACACTATCTATGTCATAGTTCCTTGTCTGCAGATAATTTATCTTGACTGCCTTTAACTCATCATTCTGAGTGTCTGGTCTGGGTGCAGCCCTGATAGTAGACTCCATGAGTCTTGAAGACCCAGAAGAGGAACCTTCTCCTATCAGCCTCCTTTCCTCTCTCTCTCTCTCCTCCTCCTCAATCTCCTCAGATATCCTCTTTCTTTTCCATTTATCACTCACAGACTTTTGTGACTCAGGGTGGAGAGAGATTTGGCTTTCATTGCTTGATGCAGCTTTTGAGCTCTGGCCAGAGAGAGGTTGAGAAGCACCTTCACCAGCAGGTGTCTCAGAAGGAATGTGGATGATGAGACAGGGGTCTCAGATTCTGTCACTAGGCCTTGAGTCAAGGTTTCCCCTATGAAACTAATCTTATGGTCTGCCTCAACATCTAGTTGACTAATGGCATTGCCTGATTGCCTAAGTCTCCTTCTTAAGCTGAACTTTGCAGTGATCCTGTCTTGGATTGTTTGAGCCAGTCTGTCAGCTTGTCTTGATTTGATTGGGTTGACAAGTGGCATGTTGACTAGATCTAGACCTTCATAGTAGTTCAAAGTCTAAAAATTGAAGACTTCTGGCTGTCCTTGAACTCTTATGATGATTAGGGCTTTCTTGATGTTGTCATACCTCCACCCAATGATGTGATTGGAAGATGGTGAAGATGACATAGCTCTTGGTATCCTATCCTCAAACAGACTCTGTATGAAGGAGTCTGTGTAGTCCATATCAATGTGAATTTGAGGAGGTTGCTGAGAATGCACAATTGCAAGTGAGGATGGTGAGTCCTCAATGTCCACTCTCTCTAAAGGACTCCCAGATTCTGTAGCTGTAATCACTTTCTCCCCCTTTATGGTAGCATCACCCACTTGCATAGGTGAGCTGGAAGATAGGTCAATCATATCCACAAGTTCTTGTGTTTCTGGTTGAGCTCTTCTTAAGGGTCTCACAGCTAGTTTTTCTTAAGATATGAAATCTCAAGTTGCTGATCATTGATCCTGTTGTGTAAGGTAGTCACCTGACATTCAAGGTGACTGACCTTTGAGACTAAATAAGTGCATGTTTTAGACAGTTTATGCACCATTAGTCTTAGATTCCCCTCATCTTCATCAGAAGAATCAATGGGGGATGAGATGACTGGACCAAAGTCCTCTCTCTCACCACCAGCTTGAGTTTCTTGGCTGTTGGTTTTCCTCTTCTCACTGGCAATCTCAGTTGAGATGTCAGTGGGCTGAGTTGTCATGGTTGATGTCTTAATGATGTAATCATTTTTAGAAGTGAGAGCCTCTTCCATATGGACATCCTGAATAGGTTTAGAAGTGTCCACCTCAGTTGTAAGTGACTGATCGGATAGATATAGGAGACTCGGGAGTATTAATCTCTCTTTGAGTAGGGGTAAAGAAGAAAGACTCATTATAATCACTGAAACCTAGATCTTCATCAGTATAGAAATTAATGTTAGGAATTGGTTGGTTGAGATCTATAGGCTGGGGATGGTAACTGTTCCCTGAAGGTTGATCACTTGAGTGTTGAGACTTAGAGTGATGGCTTAAGGCAGTTTGGCTAATAAGCTCATCAGGCTGAGCGTGAGAAACCTCAACACTGATTCTTGACAGATGGGAGTGGTCTGCTCCTCAGGAGAAGTGGGAGCTCCAGTGTCCACTTCCTCCTATGTGGGTATGTATATGGGGGCCTCCACAGACTGAATATTCTGAGCAGGGGTTCGTTTGGATTTTCTTTGGTAAGTGAGGGTGATTTTAGGCTGTGTGGGTGGTTGGGAGGTGGCAAGTGTGGGTTCAACACTAGCTTGTGTTGCTAGGTTGTCACTTTGTGCAATGAGCTCTAACATTTTTAGGACTAGGGTTGTTTCTACCCCAGAGAAGCCAACAGTGGGCTTCCTCAGTATTTTAAAGATGCCGGGCTTCATCTATCCCAATTTAAGAATGTTACCTATTTCCCTTAACTGTGAGCCTAGTTCACAGTTAAGAATGTACTGGACATATCTAGGAAACATGTAATATTTATGAAGTCTAAGTTAGCAAGTAAGTTGGTATAAACAAACTAAGAATACCTGAACTTGACTCCCTGAACCATTCCATGGATGATGAAGGAGAGATTTTCAGGAATCTGGTCCATCCATCATGCTTGTTTGATAAGCTGTGGACGACCACATGGAGCAGGAATCTCCATTGGGATGAGACCTTCCCTTTCCTAAAGGTCTTTACAGACAAATATCCCTCATATCCCATCTACTTAAAGGAATGATTAACATCTTCCTTTGGGAAGAACACCTCACCTTCTTCATCATCCAACTGAAGATGCATGTTGATGATGGCTGGAGTGATGAAGACTGTTCTCCCCTACACTGTGGCAGATAGTGCCTTCTCCCTATCCATAACAACCACTTGGTAGGCTTTCCAAAATTCTAGTAGATGATCTTCATAGAGTGGAGGATAAATGGTTAGAGAGGTGAAGTATTTTGATAAGGCTAAGAATCAACAAACCTCTGAAAAATGAGGATCTTTCTCAGAGCGTAACAGAGCAACCTGGTTATGTTATCTGTGTAGCTGCATGGAAAAGTTGGGATCATTTCTGTGAGCAAGGTTGGCCATTTTGAGGTTGCTTAAAGATGAAGAAAGAAGGAAGAAAGAAATTTCAGAGAGAAATTTGGGTTTTTAGGATTGGAGGAAGAACAGATTATAGAAAGAGCGGGAAACCGTTGGGTTTATATGTGAGAGGGATTTCAGATAAAGTTAATGAAGTAGTTTCCTTGGAAGTCAAAAAGCTTCCGAAGGTAAATTATTTTCGGAAGTTTTAATTAAAAAGCTTCCGAAGCTAAAATGACTTCGGAAGATTTTCCTGAGAGGTTTGAAAATTTTGCTTCGGAAGAGAAATTAAGACTTGATTGCTTTGTATTTAGAACACAAGCTTCCGAGAGTTAATTTTGCTTCAGAAGTAAATGGTCCTTAAAAATAAGTAAGTGTCTGAAACAAGTATTTAACCTTCGGAAGATAGATCTAAAAACTCTTCCAAAGGTAAACTTCTTAGACAGTTATTTATTTTGAAGGCATGATTTGCTTCCGAAGTTAAAAGAATAACTTTCGAAGTATTAGAAATTTTCAAGAATCTAAGGAAAGTCTTCAAAAAGAAATTTTCATCTAAAGAAAACATGAGCTTATCAAAGTCATGAACTAGACAACTTAGGACACACATATTTAAAGAAATAATAAGAATTAGTTTTAAGAAAAGCTTACTCAAAGTTGATCATCCCAATAGCTCATATTAGATATTTAAATCTCTGTTCATCAAAAGCCTTTGTAAATAGATCAGCATATTGTTCATCTGTGTGAACTTTGACTAGTTTAATTAATCCCTTTTCGTAGTTATCTCTTATTAAATAATACCTGATATTGATGTGCTTTGTCCTTGAGTGCTACACAGGATTTTCTGTGATTGAGATAGCACTATTTTTCTCTATGTGAATGGGATTCTCCTTAAAGTTTAACCCAAAGTCTAGCATCTAATTCCGAATCCAAAGCACTTGAGCACAGCAGCTTGCAACAGCAATGTATTCAGCTTCAGCAGTTGATGCAGAGACACAGGATTGTTTCTTGCATTGCCATGAGACATCCCCAGATGTAGACTTTGCAGTCATGTTGCAACCACCATAATCACTATCTATATAAGCATACAGATTGAAGTCAGGATTCTTAGGGTACCATAAACCAAGTGTTGAAGCACCTTTAAGGTATCTTAGAATCCTCTTGACAGTGATGAGGTGAGACATCTTAGGGTTGGCTTGATATCTTGCACAAATGCATGTAGCAAACATAATATCAGGTCTGCTAACAGTAAGATACATAAGAGACCTAATCATAGCCCTGTATAATGCTCATCTACACACTCCCCTTCAAGATCAGGTCCAAGGGAGTGGTTTTTGGCTATGGGTGTCTTAGCAATCTTATAGTCAGTCATGTTGAACCTCTTGAGTATGTCCTGAACATACTTTGACTGACTTATGAAGATGCCATCTTCAACTTGCTTCACTTGAATTCCCAGAAAGAAATTGAGTTCCCCCATGGCACTCATTTCAAATCTGTCTTTCATCAGCTTCTCAAAGTCTTTATAGAGCTTTGGATTAGTTGAACCAAAGATGATGTCATCCACATACACTTGAACTAGACATATGTCATTTCCCTATCCTTTAGTGAAGAGAGTTCCATCTATAGTACCTCTCCTGTATCCATGTTTACAAAGATACTCAGACAGTGTCTCATACCATTTCCTGGGTGCCTGATGCAGCCCATAGAGATCTTTGTCAAGCTTGCAGACATAATCAGGATGATCAGGGTCTACAAAACCAGGTGGTTTTTTGACATATACCTCTTCATCAATCACTCTATACAAAAAGGCACACTTCAAATCAAGCTGAAAGACTATGCAACAAATGCCAGGAATATCCTAACAGCTTCTAATCTTGCTACTATAGCAAAGACATCAGTATAGTCAATCCCTTCTTCCTGTGTGTATCCTTGAACAACTAGTCTTTGTTCTTGATGATGATGCCTCTATCATCTTTCTTGTTCCTAAATACCCATTTAGTTCTAATGGTAGTCTTCCCATAAGGAAGAGAACATAGGTTCCAAACTTTCTGCCTTTTGAATTGAAGTAGCTCTTGTTGTATAGCTTCAACCCAACTTCCATCCTTTAGAGCCTCATCAACTTTCTTTGGCTCAATCTGGGATAAGAAACAGGAGTGAAGACAAACATTTGCTTCATGGGTTTGTCCTCTTGTCCTTACCCTTATGACAACATCTCCAATGATGTTTGTGGTGGGGTGAGACTTGTGGATCCTAAGCTGAGGGATCACAGCAAGTTGCTTAGAAAGATCTAAATTAGAGAAATTTAGATCTGGCATAGATGTTTCTCCCACCACATCAGCACACTTTTCAAGAGAAACTTGATCCAAGCAGTGTGTGACATCATTGATGTTCTCATCTATGGTGTGGTTAGAAGCATCAAGAAATTCTTGATCACTGTCACCACCACCATTGTTGTCTTCCGTAATTGAGATGTCCTTATCTGGTTGTGGAGCCTCTGAGCTGGAATTTGAAGGCACCCTAGATGTATCAGTTGAGTTTGTCATTGTAGTGTTGATAGAAACCTCATTAGCAGAAGTAGTTCCAACTAGAGCTGAAGATATATGAGATGAAGGTCTTCTTAGTTCAAATCTTGGATCAGGATCATCTGTATTAATATTTTCTATACATCCTGAAACATTCTCATAAGATTTGTTAAAATAGTTGGTAACTAAGTCAAGATCAAATATCCAATCAGGACCAGAACCAGCTACACAGGGTGTGTGTTCATTGAAATTCACATTGGCTGACTCCTCAACAATTCTAGTTCTGAGATTATATACTCTATAAGCCTTAGCTTGAAAAGAGGATCTAATAAAGTTTCCATCAACTGATTTCTCAGCAAACTTGACAATTTGATCTTTGGTATTCAAGATAGTACAAGGACATCCAAATGACCTGAGAAAACCAATGAAAGGTTTCCTCTTATGCCAAAGTTCATAAGGAGTCTTGCCATGAGTCTTAACTACTAAGACTTTGTTCTGCACATAGCAGGTAGTGTTGATTGTCTCTGCCCAGAAGGTGATGGGCAGTTTAGAGTCAGACAACATGGTTCTTGCAGCTTCAATCAGTGTCCTGTTTCTCCTCTCACCAACACCATTCTGCTGAGGAGTCCTGGGAGCATTGTATTGTCTTGTAATACCCTTTTCGTCATAGAATGTATCAAGGATTTGGTTCTTAAATTCAGTTCCTTGGTCACATCTTATGATCTTGACCTTGTGATCAGATTGATTCTCAATCTTTAAGATGAAATTCTTTAGAATCTCAGGAGTCTCATCCTTAGTTCTAAGAAAGAAAACCCAAGTGAATCTTGTAAAGTCATCTGTGATCACTAAACAATAAGAGGTCCTTCCTAGACTCATTACACTGGTAGGGCCAAAGAGATCCATATGTAACAAGTGTAGGGGTGTAGTGATGGAGTTCCTTTCCTTAGGCCTGTGAGATACCTTATGTTGCTTCCCTTTCAGGCAAGCAACACAATGATCATCACTTGTAAACTCTTTCTTTGGTATTCCAGTTACCAAATCATTCTTAATTAATTTATTCATGTTTTTAAAGTTTACATGGAATATTATTTTATGCCAAAGGAAAGACTCATCACTATTGGCTTTAGACAGAAAGCATAAAACTTCTCCGGAGGGATATGTTTCTTGCAAATCCATCTTGTACATGTTCCTTTTCCTGGGGGCTCTAAGCAGGATATGCTCATAAGGAATGACCGCACCAGGCTTGAGAACAATGCACTCATGCTCAGTAAAGAGCATGTTATGACTCTGATCACAAAATTAGGATACACTTAGAAAATTGTACCCAAGCTCCTTGACAAAGTTTACCTTTTCAATGCTGAGCTTACCATTTGTGACCTTGCCCCTTCCAGAAATGTAACCACCTTCATCTCCTCCAAAAGCAACTGGTCCTCCATCAATCCTTTCAAAGTTCTAGAGTAGTGACCTATTGGCTATCATGTGCCTAGAACAACCACTATCAATGATCCAGACATTCTTGTTTGTCCTGAGCTGTCCCTGCATAGAGAAAAGAATTAGTTACATTTGGAAACCCAAGCCTTGCTTGTCTTGGGCTTATTAGCAGAAGGTAATGCAATAGTAATAGATCCTATGATTGTACTAAGAGGATCTTGAGCTATTGTTGATAGAGGGTTTTTAGTCATTTGGTCTTTCTTAGACTTCCACACCACCTTTGGAGTCTTGGACTTGACCTTCAAAACTTCAGAAGCTTTTAGGACTTCGGAAGTTTTGATGACTGAACCTTCAGATGATTCTGCAGACACTGCAGCAAACTTCAGTGCTTCGGAAGAACTCCTTTCTTCTGAGACCAACTTCTCTTCCGAGGGTAATTTTCCACTTCCCTTCTTTTTAGACTTGGAGCTTCTGAAGGAAACAAGTTTTCTTTCCGAAGCTTGAATCTTCTTCAGAGGAATTCTTCACTATCTCTTCTTCATCCTCTTCACTCATAGGATCTATAAGAGGAAGCACATCTTCACAAGTTCCACACCTAGGAGATCTTACAGACAGAATTGTGTGTGGAGGAGCTATCTCGTTTGATCCCAGTCCCTGCCTGTTTTGATAGCACACCTTGTTATGCAGGGATGAGGATATCATGTTCTTGAAGGTCTCTTCTTCAAGAACACTCTTTTTTGCCCTGACTTTGCTGATCACAAACTCAGCCTGGCACACAGTCAACTTGATTATGAGATCTTTAGTTTGAGTCCTAAAATCTGTGTGTTCATGTTTTAGAACAGAAATGGTTTTTTCTAGGTCCTCTATCTTCAGTTTATAATCATTTTCAGACTTTCTAAAATTAGATTTTAAAATGTTTAAGGACTCAAGGTCATATCTCATTTCCAAGTTATAGAACCTGTATCTGTTAACTTTAGCAATGCATTCAGGAGTACAGAGATGTTCCAATACCTTGGCTTCATCATGATCTGCCGTCAATGCCTAGTTAGGAGAAGCATCTTCCACCTGAAAGCTCCAGTCAAAGCTTTCTTCTTCAACAACAACAGCAACCTGCTGCTTTGACTTCTCATTATGGAGAGCTTTGTCTGCGTAGTTTGGTCTGGACTGTGTTTGGCCACCATTTGTCCTAGGTGCCTTACACTCTCTTGCAAAGTGGCCCATAAAGTTACAGTTGTAACACTTGACTTTGCCTTTGTCCAGGCCAAACTTTCCACTAGTTGCATTGCTTGGAAACTTCCTTCCAGTTCTCTTGTAGAACTTCTTGGCTCTGTGAGTGAGAAGAGCCATCTGCTGGACTATTTCCATGTATTCCAGGTCATCAAGATGAATACAGTCCAGGTCTTAAAGAGTGAAAAGAGAGTTGCCGCTGCTTTCATCAGAAGACACAAAAGCTTGAGAAGAACTTGTCTCTTGGAATGGGCTTCCTTGAGTGTAGTTCTCCCTTGGTGTCTTTGGGAAGGTGATGAAAGGACCCTTTGGTGAGTTGTCAAGGTAGCATATGAGATGATGTTTGGGTTCTATGCTATCCCTTTCAACCATATGTAGGGCTGAACCCATTTGATTGTTGGAGTTGCCAGATGAACCTTGCATGTTCATCTCCATCTGGTAGCCACTGAGAATCCCATATAACTCTGTCAAAGTAAGAGTTTTGAGTTTTTCAGTTCTCTTGATCACCACACAGTAGTATGTCCATTGCCTAGGAAGTGAGGACATGAACTTCCTTACAATATCTCTGTTTTCAAGAGAAACTCCTCCATCCACAAGGGCATCCACAATCTCAGCATACCTGAAGTATTGCTGAGTCATGGTTTCACATGTTTTGAAGGTGAAGTTTTCAAACTGCTGCTTTAGGAGATCCTTCTTGTTCTCCTTGGCTTCAGAGGAACCCTCATACATTAGTTCAGTGCATCCCACAACTGCTAGGCTATTTTGCACTTCTTGAAGCCTCTGTACACAGAGTTTGGAAGGGCAGTTTGTGTTGGATCTTGTATGCCCAAGACACATACAAGATTGATGTGGTTAGTACGTTATGATCCAAGTCGGGTCATACCCAATAACAAGCTAAACAAACACCAATAAATATTTATTTGTTGATGAGATCATACAAATAAACATTGACACCAATTTAGAAAATGGTTTTCTAAAACATTGCTTTGTAATAGAACAATATTATATGGATAGTTTGTTCATGAGATATTATTTGTTTCATTATTTAAGTTGGTTAAATAATAACAAATAAAAGTGTCTTAATGATATAAAATTAAAATAGGTTTTAATTTTATAAAATTAAGGGGTTAAAAGAGTGCAAGTTTATAAAAGTTTCAAAATGGGGGGAACCCATTTTAAAACTACATTTTCGGCCGCCCATGGGGTTAGTGAGGGGCCTTTAGTCTTTGTTCATTTTAAGACTTCATCTATTCTTGCACTCTTCCAACTCTCCTCTCTCCAAGACACACTCTCTCTCACACACACAAGCAAAACCACCTCCCAAAACAAGGGTGAAAATCGGATTTTGAAGCTGGAAAGGGCTGAAATTTTCGGTCCTTGGAAGATCTTAGGAAGGGGTTACTTTGGTGCTGCATCCTAACAAGCAAAGTGTTTGGAGAGATTGTGGGTATCACAACTTGAGGCTCTCTCTCTTGAGGGCTGGACATTCAACAACATCTCCACATTCATCTCATACATCTACAACTTTTGTACAAAAGGTTGTATCTATAAACACCCTATGGTTGTTATGTCTTGTTTGATAGCATACTACTTCATATATATTTCGATCCACATTCTTGGGTTTTGTTGGTGGTTTAATATGGCAAAAATTTTCAGATTATAAACCATGTGTTAAACCTCTTATTTCGTTGTGTTTTCATAGTTTAAATGGTTAAACTAGCTTGTTTTGCATGTGACAAAACCCAACAATGGCATCTAGAGCCAGTTATGTGGAATATGTGCTTCAAAAGGTCTTGAAAAATTAGTTTTCATGAACTTTTTCAACCCATTAGGGGCTGTTTTGTTGTGGGTGTATGAATCCCTTATGTTTCAAGGTTTAATCTTGCATGCTTTAGTGTAAACCTTGAAAGATTTACATCAAGTGGTTGATTGTGTTGTTTGGACAACCTTAAAGTTTTAGTTTATGTTGGCTGAAACTTTAGGGCTGAAATAAGGGATTCATTGTTGTTCTTGGATGTTGAATGTGTTTCATATTATGGTGCATAACATAGCCTTGGCCTTATGTGTTTTGGTTTTGGTTGATTGTTGTATGTCATGTTGGTTTTGTTTCTTGAATGGGTTGTAATTTGTGTTTTGTATCTTGGGTTGTAATTTATTTATTCATTTGGTTATGTAATAAATAGATTAGGTGCATTTATTTTATTAGAAAAATTGTATTAGGATATGATTTTGTAAAAGAAGATGCACAAGATGAAGACTCAAAGAAGGACACAAAAGACATGGACACTTGAAGCTTTTGGATGTGGTCTCAAGTGGGAGTTCATGGACACATTTTGATGTGTCATCTCAACCCTTAGGAAAGACCTTATGACAACACTTGTGATGGCAAACAAGTGTGGTCAACTTAGTGGCTATGGTTATGCACTCATGTTTGTATGTTTATGCTTGTTTGGATGTTTGTTGTTTGATTGTTTGGTTGATATTTGGATATGCATTACAAACTCATTAACAACTTAACAAGCTGAAAATTTGATGGTTCTTTATCATTAAGTGATTAATAAAAGGTTATTAAAAGGATTAATGGTTTTAATAAAAGAGGTTTTATTAAAATTGAACCATAGGGTACCTTGCATTTGAAAGCATGCAAATATAAGGTACATAGAGTTTTCTATACTAAGATTATGAAAACTTAAATTCCTTTTTTAAACAAGTTCAACACCATCCTTTTGCACAACACTTGAGTCATTTGGAAACTCTTAATGGGATAAAGGTCACCTAACCATTTTGAGGGAACTTGTGACTTGAGGTGGGGATACCATATTTGTAGGATAAAGGTCACCTAACCACTTATGTTGGAAACCTCACATGTGTGTGCAAGTAGGGTAACTTGATTTGCAAACCATGTTAATGGATCACCTACAATATGGTTTACAAAGGTGTTGATGGGATAAACATGCTGACTATACATATGATGTTTAAAGTCGATCCCATACCCTAGAAGTTGCAAAGGGTTGAAATTGTCAAAACATTGACTACCTTGTTAATTTAAATAATAGGATAAAGGTCACCTAACCACTATTTAAATGTAACGTTGGATTCTAGATTTTAAAATTGTGTAAAACACTTAAAGGGGTTTTAATTATTAAAATATGAACAATATCGAAATTACTAAAATTGAACTTTGTTATATTTGTAGATGGCCACCAACAATAATGATAACAATGAAATCCCGACTGCTCACTCACTATCACTTAGGACCATTCTCCAAAAGAAGCATCTAAACCATAATAACTTTATTGATTGGTTTCGAAACTTGAGAATTGTTCTCAAGCAAGAGAAACGATCATACATATTAGACGATCCGATTCCCGATCCACCTAATGAGGATGATGTTGAGGCCTACAATAATTGGGTGAAATACACTGAGGACTCAGTCCAAGTGTCTTGCCTTATGTTGGCAAGTATGACTCCAGATCTCCAAAAGGAGTATGAACATCATGGATCGTACGACATGATAACCCAGTTAAAGGAAACGTTCCAACAACAAGCACGGGTTGAGCGCTTCGAAACGGTTCGAGCACTCCATGCGTGTCGTATAGACGACACCCAATCTGTTTCATCTTATGTACTTAAGACGAAAAGCCACATTGAGTGCCTCGAAAGGCTGAATTGTCTCGTCTTGAAAGAGTTGGCTACGGATTTGATCCTCAACTCTTTGTCAAAAAGGTTTGACAATTTTGTCATGAATTATAACATGAACGGGTGGGACAAGAACATAAGTGAGCTTCACTCTATGCTCAAAACTGCCGAGGCGGCTATGGGTAAAAAGGTTTTACCCATTCTCACCATTAATGAAGGTGGGAACAAGAAGAGGCCTCACCCCGCACCCAAGGCGAATGTTGCAAAAGGTAAAGGGCACTTTAGGGGAAAGGGAAAGGGAGTGGTAAGAGAGCCACCACCAAAACTAGTGGAGAAGAAGTAAAAGGTTGCTTCAAATGACCCATGCTTGTGGGGAGATTGGACATTGGGCAAGAAATTGCCCAGTCCATCTCAAAGAGTTTCAAGCAAAGAGGGATGTCGGGCAAACCTCAAGTACAATTTTCATGATCCATATTGATCTAAATATAATATCCTCTAACACATGGGTATTGGATACCGGATGTGGAACTCACACTTGCAACTTATTGCAGGGGTTCAAAAGAAGTAAGGACTCAAGAAAGGGGATGTTAGCCTCTACATGGGGAATGGGGCAAAGATTCAAGTTGAAAGGCTGAGGGGACTACATCTTAAAGCTTCCAAATGGTTTGGAAGCAATTTTGAACAATATTATGTATGCTCCTAGTTTGACTAGGAACATTATTTATGTTGCCCAATTAAGACAATATGGTTATGTTTTGTCATTTATTGAGAATGAAATTCATGTTTCTTTAAATGGCACATTTTATTTTAAAGCTATTCCTGTTAATGGTATTTATGAATTGATTTGTGAAAACACATTGTATGATAGCTCATTGTACCAAACCACTACTAAGTAACTCAAATTGGATTTGAGTGATACCTATCTTTGGCATGCCGTCTTGGTCATATAAACAAGAAGCGCATACAAACAATTCAAAAGAATGGTCTTTTGAAAGCAAATGAATATGATTCATTTGATGTATGTGAATCTTGTTTACCAGGTAAAATGACCAAGGCACCATTTAGTGGCAAGTCCAAACGGGCAAATGATTTATTAGGCATCATACATTGGGATGTATGTGGTCCTTTTAAGCCAATGACTAGGTACCATGAAAGATACTTCATTACCTTTACCGATAACTATAGTCGATATGGTTATGTGTACTTGTTAAGACACAAAGATGAAGCTTTTGAAATGTTCAAAATCTTCCAAAATGAAGTAGAAAATCAACTCAACAAGAAAATAAAAATTCTCCACACCAATAGAGGAGGTGAATACCTGAGTGATGCTTTTAAAGACCATCTTAGAAGTTGTTGTATTGTCTCACAACTATCCCCACCTAGAACACCATAACATAATGGCGAGTCCGAGAGGATAAATTGAACTCTATTAGATGTGGTTCGATCTATGATGGCTAGAAGCTCACTGCCTCTATCATTTTGGGGTTTCACTTTGCTCTTTGCGGCCCGTATTTTGAATATGGCCCCAACCAAGAAAGTGGAAATGCCACCTTTTGAAATATGGCATGGAAGGGTTCCATCACTGTCATATTTAAAGGTATGGGGTTGTGAGGCTTATGTTAAGACTCCCACCTCAAACAAGCTAGAAAGTCGTTCCACTAAGTGTATCTTCATTGGATATCCTAGAGATTCCATGGGATATTATTTCTATGATCCATTGGAACAAAAGGAGTTTGATGCCAAGAAGGCTGAGTTCTTAGAAGCTAAGTTCCTTACGGAAGGAACTAGTAGTAGAACTGTGGATCTTGAGGAGGATCAAGAACCATAAACCGATACACGTTTGATTGATACTAGCACTCAACATGAGGATGTTGAAAATGATCAAGTGGCTGATCAAATTACATAGAACATTCGTAGATCTTGTAGAATTAGTAATCCACCTGAAACATATGGATTTTTGTAGATGGATGCTATGTGGTAGATTCAGATGAACCAACCACCTATCATGATGCAATATCCAATTTGGATTGTGACAAATGGCTTGAAGCCATGAATATTGAGATGCAATCCATGTATGACAACCAAGTGTGGGACTTGGTTGAACCACCTCTTAACTCCAAGATAGTTGGAAGTAAGTAGGTTTCAAGAAGAAAACCGATATTGTTAGGATCTGGTATTGAATGAAACACCAACTGATTAACGTGTTAAACAAAACCAAATAGTGCGGAATCCTATTTGATTGGCGATCCAATCAGTGAGAACGCACGTAGACATAATAATGAATTCAATCTAACGTCAAGAATCGATTGGGAATCGATCTACAGCATTCTATGAACTTGGAGTACGAACTTAGAGGCTTCTGGACGGCTAGGGTACGTCTGGAGTTGGAGTGGATCGAATGCTTCTAAATCCTTACGTTTTTCACGAATTAAGTGGTATTATAGGTTAGGGTTGCTCATTCGAGCGACTGAACCATTAGCATGGTTCATTCGTGCGACTGAGCCATGTGGTTGATCCATTCGCATGACTGAATGTTCAGTCGTGCGACTGAGTCAGTCGCATGAAGTTTTTCTGGCATATGGACTATTTAGGCGCATGGACACTCAGTCCCATGGCCATTCGGACGCATGACCACTGTTTGGGCGCATGGTCCAGTCGAACGCATGTGAACTTCACTTAACCAATGTTTGAATGTATTCATTATTATAACATTATGTATATCAATTCAAACAATCAAAAACCTATATAATCTAGTCAATATGCGTTACTCAACTCATTGATGAAACATTAAACATTATAAATCACAACCAAACATTATCATTTCATTAAGTACCCAATATTACATAAGTGCAAGACATTCAAGACATATTACATTGAGATCAGGATCTAGGTACATAAGTGTATCAACAAACTCCCCCTTGGACCTAGATCTATCTATTGTCTTACATCTTTCATAATTTCCTCAAATTTCTTGTACTTAGCTTCATTGGTGACTCCTGTATTTATCTCGAAAGCAAAATAGAGTCATATTACATTCTGAAATTGTAAAGCTTCTACTATATCTCATGAGTCATAGAACAATGGTCACTTGTATAATGTATAAACATCATTAGCTGACAAGTTGGTAAGTCACATTAGGTCAAACACCCTTATGGTTTCCATTTTACCATTTATGTTCAAGACTATCACGGCCTCTCCCGTTCTCCAATCGTAGTACCACCATTTGAAATGTGGAGTGAAGTCCCGAGGCATCTCACGTAGTGGGATCTTTGACATTGTACATGGTGGACTCCACTTCAACACTACTTTTGGTTTGCCAGTTATGGTGTCAACCTCAGATCTTCTGATGTACCTCGTTGGTTGTTGAGGTTTGAAGTTGACCCATCTGGTGTGGTACTCCCTCTTTAGTGCTGCTTCAAACCAGCCTGACATCTTACATGGGTCAGCGTATAGCAATTTTAACTTTGCTAACTGGTTAAGCTCAAAACCTGGAAGAGTCTTCAGGTCATGTAGAAACCTGAAATACTCAATTCCCTTCTCACGTTTAATTGTGTAAACATTGAGGTCTTCAAAATGTGCCCATGCTATGATCCTGCCTGCCACCTTTTGATGTTTCTTGACCTTATACAGTTTGGTGTAGGCAGTTGACGTTGAAGCGCTGCGTTGGGCTCTTATCTCCTCAAAACATGCTGCCCATTCTACCTTTTTGACGTTCACATTAGCATCTGTGGCTTGGGCCTTATCTTTATCCTTTCCGGATTCTTGTTCCATCATGTCCAGATTCTCAAAAGTGTCGCTAACAAGAGTGTCTCCCAGATTGGGAATGGCAGTTCCCTCCTTGTCAGTGTATAGTGGATAGTGTTGAGCAGTGACATCTTCTATCTCAATCTCATCAACATCCTGAAGCCCATCGTCACTCTCTACATTCACAGTAGGGGCATCTTTCACAATCTCTTCAGCATTCAACTTGAACATTTCAGCTAGTTGCTCATCAGTGAGATTGTGAATGATTTCTCCTTCTTCAAGAGTATACATCACAGATCTCCTTACAATACCTTGCAGATCAAGAATCAACGTCAGTTGAGTCTTGATCTGTTGGAGTGGAGCAATATCATATTCATCTCGTTGAAAGTCTGGATCTGCTTGATTTAAACATTCAACATAGCAATCAATAATTAATAATCAAAACATAACCATTTACATTACATATAAACATTCATTACATAAATTGTATACATGATCCAAATACAAATGATTTTAAATAACACTAAAACATCTAAACATTACTCTTGTCTTGGATCATGTGTTCTTCTGTTGTCGGGGCTGATGTCGAGGCACCTGGATCTTGAATCTTTTTGGTCCACCTCTCACTAGCTTCCTGTGCACTCGAAGCAAATGACTCTCCTCCTCCTTCAATGTCTCTTACATCCTCATCATCACCTTCATCATCACCATCATCATCATCATCATCATCACTATCATCATCATCACTATCATCAATATCATCACCGTCTCCCTCTCTGATCTTCAGAGGCTCATCCTTTGTGCCCTTAAGTTTGAGCAGGATGGTCCTCTTAGCATCCTCCAACTCCTCAATCTTCTTAGTAGATAACACATTTCGCTCCTTGAGTTAGGAAATCTCTTGACTCTGAGTAGCCATTTGTTGAGCCTGCTCCTCAATCTGTTGTGCCTGCTGAGAGATGTGCTGTGATTGTGCAGTAGTAAGCTCCACTAACTGTCGGAGTTGAGCAGTCTTCTCATCATCGGCTGCTAACAGCTTCAGCACCATACGATTTAGTGCTGAAAGCTGTTCCTCTACCCCATTGAGAGGTAGAGATGATCCTGAGCGAAAGGATGGGTGATATGATGGTCCTGCCTGGTGGCTAGAGGTGGTGGTGGTGGCAGTGGTGAATATGGGAGGTGGTATGTGTGTGGTGGTAGTGGGCGTAGTAGTGGTGGCAGAAGTACTGGTGGTGGATGTAGTAATGAAGGTGAGTCGTCTCTTCTTCTTCTTCATGCTATGGGGTTGAGCCATCCTCTTCTTCCTCGATCCTGTCGAGGAGGAAGCTCCCCCTAGGGCATGGCTCGGTTGATCGGGAGCATACGTGGGATCAGTATCATCCCCTCCCGACCCGCCGGGGCGTTCACCAACCGCCCTGAGCCCCTGTCCTGTGGCAACGACTTTGCTGCCCACAGTACGGGTCAGAGGCTCCTCATCTGACTCCTCTTCCTCACCAGGTATGAATTCCTGGTGGAATCTAGCAGTCTCTGCTACATCTCTAGTGGGAGCAGATGCTGGAGATGCAATATCAATAGTGGGGCCCCTTAGTTGAGTGGGACCTTCATCTCCAGCATCCCCGTTGTTATCATCATCGGAGTCATGCTCCGAGAGCTGTAGCTGCTCATCATCTAAGTCCATGTCTATGTGACGCCACTTACGCCTGCCTGGTGCCACATAATTCTCCTTGGCCACATGGCCTATAAGTCTCTTTACCTGGGGCTTGACCTGCTTACCCCGGTAAACTCTCATATGACCCAGAGTCGTATCATCCATGATGTCCAAAGCCACCGCATCGTGCCTCTCCTTTGGAAGCGAGGACAGCTTCTTGTCAAAAATCATCTGTAAGAATCTAAGGTACATACAGAAACCCTCTTTTCCCTTTGCCTCCAGATTCGAGGTAAGAGAAGATCATTCTAGAGAAGCTGAAGGGGTAGTTCAGCACTAGTGCCACGTAGGCATTTTGTATCTGGTCTGATAGGTCATTGAACCCACCCCTTCTGGAAGCTATGCACTTCAAAATAACATATGCCAAGAACTTATACTGAGGGCACAGGTTTCTCTTGTTCAGCACACCTGAGTTGATGTCCCCAGCGTACTTAAGCCTCAGAAAACAGCCTCTCACCATCAGTGGGTGAAGCTTGGTGGGGTATCCAGCATCATCTCCCAATCCAAGTACTTATTGAATGTCTTCAGCTATAATCTCTATGTCCATACCAAAGATGGAGCTCCGAATTCTATATGGCTCTCGTGATGTATCAATAGATGCATTCTCCCAGAAGGCTTGTTGTACAAACCTATAGGGAGTGCATGGAGTAGAGATAGCCTTGTGTATCCTTGATCGCTTGAGAAAGGTGATGATCTCTGCAAACATGGCACCATTTCGAGTTGTGTGGTCTAAATGAGCACAGATGTTCTGCTTGGGATTGATAGACCATCTATCAGCCATCGATCTGTAACACAAGATACATAAACATTAGATACTCACATAACACAAATTAGTTCTAAGTAACTTGATAGAATTCATTCTGATCCATTTATGTGATTGAATCATGCGACTGTGTTCAGTCAGTTGTCCTATCATGCGACTCGACTCATTCGGGTGAATGAATAGGCGACTGAGTTTAATCGGTTGACTGATCTTGTGATTGGTTCAGTCGACCGACTGAGCTCATTCATATGATACATTCGGCCGATTGAGCTATTTGGCCAGCTCAATCGTGCGATTGGAGTTCATCCAGACGACCAGTCACATGACCCATTGTTCGGTCGACTAAGGTTTGAATCTTGACCAATTCATGATATTAAAGGTTGTGTATAGGTTCAGTTCTTGTTTTAATTGAGAATCACTAATTGGTCCAGACGACCAGTCAGATGACTCGCAATCACTTAACTAATAACCTAATAACTTTATTTTTAACATTTTACATGGTTTCAGTAGGTCATTAATCCATTTAGTTGTTCGGTTCTTGTTTTAATCGAGAATCACTAATTAGGGCACTGATTTCCATGAGGTTTCATCACATTATACCTGTATAAATGCACACACAGGTCAGAAGATCAATAGGAATGTATAATCATGGTCTAATGAAATTTGGACAGCGTAACAGTAGAATGTGCGATATAAGGGCGATTGGAAGTGATGAACTGAATGCGATCGACTGTGGCCCTATTAATACTAAATCTGAGTTCAGTCGGCCGACTGAACTCATTCGCTCGGTTCATTCGGGCGAATGGAACTCAGTCGGGTGATTGGCTCAGTCGTTCACTTTTAGTCGGCCGACTGGAGCTTAGTCGATCGACTGACTCATTCTCACTCTCCCATTCGGTTGAATGGGTCATTCTGATAAGCCATTCGGGTGAATGGTTCATACTCATGTCCATTCGGCTGTTTAATGCATGAGTATGGTCCATTCGTATGATTGGTTCATACTCATGGTCCATTCATACGAATGGGTCAGACTCATGAATTTGACTTTATGAGAATATTACATTTTACACCCTTTTAACTTTTGAGTAAACGTTATGTGCATTTGATCATCTCTGAAATGATCATTTTATCTTGAAAAACCTTTGATCACCTAAGACGTGATCTTTTTAAAACATTTTGTCACCTCAGACGTGACCCATTTTTATTTGAAAGCATGTGTGGTCACCTATGTGACCTTTTAGATGATAAGGTCCCTTATCAACTTCCATGACATAGTCCGATACTAAACGAATTGAAATAGACTAACTTTGTACAGAAATAAAGAAATAATACTGAAAACTTAAAACTAAAACATGTTTTTGTGTTTGTGTGAGGGTTAATTCCTAAGAAGTAATTCTAAAGAATAATTTTTCTAAGACAGCAGCCTCAATCATTTAAACCATGCATGCACTAATTCAAGTTGGAATCATACAGGATATACAAATCATTTAGGACAAGATAGTTAAAACTTTGATGCTCAATACTTGTTTTTCATCTGAAGGCAATTAGCAAATCTAAGAAATCATGCTAGTACTCTCATGTCCCCACACTAATTTGAACTTTCAAGAATTGTAGCCACAATGATTGTCAGTATACTTGTCCTCTTAAATCCATACACAGACTTTCAACACAGTTTGGTGACAGTTTAAGGTTTGTTTCTTTCAACAAGCATTTGTGGATCCCACACTTATATGGTTATCAACATTCCTCACGAGATTCTTGAGCGGTCTCAGGGTAGTGTTCAAGAAGAGACTATTCTTATAACTTTCAAAGGGAAGCCAATCCTCAGGTCATTGCCACCGCATAGCAGAGAGGCGGCAAACAACAATGAGTTCTAGAATATATAGATTATGTTTATCCTCAGGTCAGTGCCACCGCACAGCAGAGAGGCACATAACCCATCTTCTTGTTTGAGCATTTTCATTCTTTTTGCACAGATCTCACCGACAACCTAAGTTATCAGTTTGATTGCATTTGCATTGTTTTATGTGCTTTTGCTCATGCTTTGGTCTTACGCACACATTTGTGGCGTTTATTTTGCTCGTCACCCCTTATTGGAATCTTGTTGATTGTGTTAACCAGGGATAAGGTGTTACCCACAGCTAGTCAAACATTTTAGTTTAATCTTGAGATCACCAAACAGGTCTAGTCATCTATTGTGTTGAATCTACCGACATATCATCTGTGGTCTAGCAACCTTTAGGTCTACTTTCTTTATGTTACCTTAGTGGTAGCTAGCTTATCTATCATATTTCCTTTTATATTGCTCAGACTACACAGACTTATACTTGAGCTTTGCATCTTTTTCAATTTTGATTTTTAAAGTCCCAAATGGTTTGTACCTGTGTACTATCATATTCCAAAAATTGAATCGGTATCACACATACGATCTTATTTTTATTAGCTTGCCTCTCCTTTTCCCTCGCCTTTTTTTTATATTGCCTAAACCTGTTCTCCCCCTAAAATTATAAAACCACCACGGATTAGCATTTTAGGATTTTAATAGGCAAGGAAATAAACCAATTGTAATTAAACTAATTAACATTAAACAAAGACAAAAGAATAAAATAAAATAAGATTAAAAATGACAACAATAAAAGAAACTAGACAGAACGCATCGGACTAT
Source organism: Flaveria trinervia (assembly GCA_025506515.1). Lineage (NCBI taxonomy): Eukaryota > Viridiplantae > Streptophyta > Magnoliopsida > Asterales > Asteraceae > Flaveria > Flaveria trinervia. The sequence continues at coordinate 47,404,472 of CM046450.1, forward strand.
ATATGGTCATCTTCATCAATGACCTCACTTTTCTTTTTAACTCCGTTGACCTCTAACAAATAGAAAAAATGTGATCTGTTAAATGCCTTTGTATAGAGGTCAGCGCGTTGAAAATCCATATTTATTTTTACTACATCGATTAAGTTCATTTCAAAGCAATCACGTATAAAGTGATATTTAATACCGATGTGCTTGGTCTTTGGATGTTGGACCGGGTTCTTAGTGACTTCAATAGCAGCAGAGTTATCAACAAAGATAGGAGTAGAAGAGAAATGCAAACGGTGATCCCGCATTTGATGTTGAATCCGTATGATTTGAGAACAGCAGCTTGCAGCAGCAACGTATTCAGCTTCATAGGTTGACAATGCAACCGAGGTCTGCTTCTTACACTACCAGGTTACTAATCTTCTTCCAAAGAACTGACACCCTACTGATGTAGACTTGTGGTTCATCTTGCAGCCGCCATAATTCGAGTTGCTATACGTTGTAAGCTCAAAGTCATCATCATGAGGATACCACAACCTAAGTGTGGGTGTGCCCTTCTAATAACAAAAATCCTTTTGACCCCAATTAGATGGTTCACTTTAGGCTTTGCCTGATATCGTGAGCATAATCATGTAGCATACATGATATTAGGTCATGGGGTAGTGAGATACATGAGAGATCCGATCATCCCTCAGTACATAGTGGCATCTACCAGCTGTAGAAGCGTTATCCATGTCAAACCAACTGAGAATATGCCCTAAATACTTGGTCTGATGTAGGAAAATCCCATTTGGTGTCTGATCCACCTGTAACCCGAGAAAGAACTTCATGTCACCCATTGCACTCATTTCAAACTCCGCCTTCATTACTTCTTCAAATTCTTTGCATAATTCTTCGTTCTTGGAACCGAAGATTATGTTATTAACATAGATTTGTACCAGCAGTAAATCTCCATCATTTTCTTTGATAAACAATGTACAGTCAATGACTCCCCTGCGAAAACGATGTTTCACAAGATGAGTTGAGAGTTTCTCATACCAAGTCCTCGGAGCTTGATGAAGCCCATATAGTGCCTTGACGAGTTTGTAAACTCTGTCCCGATGATATGGATCCTCAAATTCATCGGGTTGACTAACATACACTGTCTCATGAATCTCACCATGAAGGAATGCACTCTTCACATCTAGTTGATAAACCTTGATTTTCATATAAGATGCATAGGCAAGGAAGATATGGATTGCTTCCATCCGTGCCACTGGTGCAAACACTTCATTGTAGTCGATACCCTCAACTTGTCGAAAACCCTGAACAACAAGCCGAGCTTTGTTTCTGATGATCACTCCCTGATCATCTTTCTTGCATTTCAAAACCCATTTGGTACCGATGACATTAGCCCCTTTAGGTCTATCTACTAGATTCCATACACCTAACTTCTTAAACTGAAGAATTTCTTCTTGCATGTCACTCACCCAAGCCTCATCATTCAATGCTTCACTAACATACTTTGGCTCAAACTGAGACACCAAGCAGCGGTAGGCACCATCGTGAAGGTATCCTTTTTCCATCACAAAGGCATAATCAACTGAGTACAGCTGATTTCTAGTCTAAACCCTTGATCTCACATCTCCTATAACATTATCCAAAGGATGATAGACGTTTAGACGTGAGCCAGGAGTTGTTGGAACTACTACCTCAAAATCAAGATTGTGAACATTTGGTTTTGAATCTGAGGCAATAGGAGTCTGAGGTTCCAACATCTCAGACTCATCATTATGAGATGCTTGTGGACTTGTGGTAGGCGGAACCTGTACATGCTGGTTGTTCTGAGCATTTTCCACATTTTCTTCATCAGAGGAAGAGTCACTCACATCAAGTGCTCCCCCTGAGTTGGTAGATGATTGACTTTGTGAACTGGATGGTGTTGAGTCTTGAGACGGTGTGTTCAAAACGTCATACATCATCCTGTTTTCCAACTCGTCTTCTGAAGCAGAAAGAGGAATGTTGAAGGATTTGAAGAATCCATCATAGTCGAAGAAGTAAGCAGGTCCTTTTCCAGCAGGCGATGTGATGTATCTCTGAACATCAACGTTACACCACACCTCTACTTGACCCGTTGAATTGTTGTAAACTCTGTTGTTCGGTATGTTGTATCCTAGAAAAATCCCGTCATCAACCTTCTCACTAAATTTTCCCTCCTAAGTCTTCTTCAGCAGGGTGCACGGAGCGCCAAACGGCTCGAGATACTCTAAGTTATGTTTACGTCATTGTAGTAACTCGTAGCATGTTTTTCCATGGTTTTCACAACCAAAACACGATTAAGTGTGTAACATGCATTTGCCACTGCTTCATTCCAGAATTTAATAGGCAGTTTTGAGTGTGCCAGCATAGTACGTGTTGTCTCTATCAAGCTGCAATTCTTCCGTTCAGCAACCCCGTTCATCTGAGGAGTGTAGGCAGAGGTGAATTGATGCACAATTCCTTTTTCCTTGCAATAGGCCTCCATCCACTGATTCTTGAACTCGGTTCCGTTGTCTGAGCGCACCTGTCGTACCTTTAGCTTGTATAGGGATTCCAGTGTAGTTACTAATTCCTTGAAGGGTTCAAATGTTTCTAATTTGGATTTCAAAAACATTACCCAAGAGAATCTTGAGTAGTCATATGTAACTACATAGCAATTCAAGTCGCCTGTGATGCTTCTTGTACTGACTGGACCAAACAGATCCATGTGAAGGAGCTCCAGAGTAAGTTCTTTATAATGAACTTTCTTTTCCTTATGAGACTTCTTCATCTGTTTGCCCTTTTTGCACGCAACCAGAAATCCGAGAGTTGGAAGTTTTTGACATTTACTCCCCTCACTAGATCATTCTGGACCAAGTGATTCATCTTCCTCGGATATATGTGTCCCATTCTCCTATGCTAGGAGGAGTCCTTCTTAGTAGCTTTGGACAAGAAGCACTGAACTTCATGATTCGTTGTAGAGGCCTTTAAGAGATTCAAAACATAAAGATCATTATATCTTGAAGCTGACATTAGGATTTGGTCCTCCGGATCACATAATCCTTCTTTAGAATGTAGCACTTCTTATTGTCAAAGACTACTTCAAATCCTTTATCACATATTTGAGAGAATGAAAGTAAGCTATTTTGTAGTTGTTGGACGTAGTTTACCTTATCAAACTTAACTTTCTCATTTCCCACTTCCCCTTGGGCTGTGATGTACCCGCCTTTGTTTCCAGCAAATAAAACATGCCCTCCTTTGATTTTTATGATGTTTGATAAGAGAGCTCTATTCCCTGTCATGTGCCTAGATGCTCCGCTATCTACAATCCACGTGTTAGTCTCAGCACTATAGCGAACACCCTGCATATTCAGTTCAAACATTAGTTCATGTTAGGAACCCAAGCCTTCACTGGCTTGGGTTTCCCTGAGGCATCACATATCATAAACTCAACCCATTGACCATTTGAGGTTGAGGGAAGCTTAGATGTTGTTTGTTCTCATTTCTAAACACTAAGGGACTAGCTTTGTGTAGAGCATGTTTGTGATAAACAGACGACTGGCTGATGGATTAAACTTTGGGTTCACTAGCCCATTTTGGAGGCGTCACCGAGTTCGTCTTCAAAGAGCTAGGTGTAGGTACTGAAAGTTCTACTTTCCCCCTTGGTGTCTGATAATAAGGACAATGAGACGCTATATGACCATACTCTCCACAATTATAGCTGGATCTGATTTCAACTTTACGGTTTATATATTTTGGTGGAGATGTAGAAGTCACATAGTAGACCTTATCCTGTTTGGATTGAGACACTTCTTTATTAGATGTATGATTTAGTTTTACAAACTTAATTGATTTACCTGGTTTTACCTCTTTTATCTCTTGTTTACCTAGACTTTGACATGACGCTCGTGATTGATTAGGTTTTATAATCTTTTTGGGTTCTGGTTTGACTTTGTTTGACCCAGACTTTAAATTAACCTTTTCAAACTTAGTTTCTAGGTTAACACAAGGCATCTTTCCTCTTGCCTTTGAAGTGGCCTCCTTTTCTTTAGCGTCAGATTCATTTGTTTTACTTACGAAATCTGGATCACTAACAAGAGGAGTGGTCACCACGTGATCCTTGATGGGGTTATTGTTAATCGGTTTACTTTTGGTGTTCATCAAGGTCTCAGGTGGTGGTGGAACCACTTTGTATCCCAACCCTTCCCCATTGTTTCTCTCTCTCACTAAGTGTTGGACAATGTGTGATGAGCTTGTCTAACTGTATTGTTTTTGTTTTAAAGAGTTGACTTCTACTTCTAAAACTGCTTTCTGCTTCTTAGTGTCCTGTAGGGAGTTTAGATAATACCTAATGTCATTTGCTTGGTTAAAGACGACTACCTCTGTTTCCCTAAGCTGTTTATTCAATAGGTCTATCTTTTCCTTATAACTATGCTCGTTTTGTTTTAACACTCTATTTGCCTCATTGCACAGTTCCAGGTCCTTTACTAAGCTATCATTATGATCTAATAACCTAGCAAATTTTAAATCTATACTTTCTCTAAATTTATTGCAATCTAAACAAGCATGATTATTAAACAATTGGTTAGTAGTACTTACCTGAGATGTTGAAGATGAATCAGCCATGAGTACAGAATTTGTTGATTCTGGTTCTAGTGATTCTGACGTTGATGCAGATTTTTCTTATTCAAGCAGATGGTTGACCACAGGTGCAGTGTCTTAAGACATTTGACATCGCGAGCTCTACTACTATGTCTCCCTCACTAGTTGAATCGTCATCAATGTCCTCCACATTAGCTATGTTTGACTCTCCTGGTGAGATGAACTGAAAGCTCCAGTCCTGTCCTTCATCCTTATTAGCAGTCAAGGCTTTGGGGTCCTTGCTTGATGAAGTAGAACTGCTAGATGTGGCTTTGTCCTGACGATTAAATGATGAGAAGGGATTGACATTCCCAGTCTTCTTTGGCTTTACACACTCCCGCTTGAAGTGTCCCTTCTCACCACAGTTGAAACAAGTAACCTTTGACTTGTCGAAGCCAAAGGTTGTGTCCTTGGTAGCAACCAAGTTCTGTCCGGTCTTTTTGACAAACTTTTTAGCTCGTCGGACAACACTTGCCAAAGCCCACATTATGTCCATACGTTCCAATTTCCTATCTTTCCAGCAACTAGTCCATCATAGGAGTGGACTACAGCAGCTAAGAGGTCCATGTGTTTTCAGTTTTGTTGCACTAGCTTCAGGTATCATATACTGGGTGCTAGACGACCCTAACGTTTCGGACCTTGAAGTTGACGGTTGTGCTGGAATTGCTACACTTGACACGAAGACAGTTTGCTGTGGTGCTCCAGATGTCTTGACCAGAGGAGTTGCATTATAGAGAGTAGGATTCTGATCGTAGTTGGCCTTTTGGGCTCTGTACTTCATCCTAAGCTCCTCTTCCCTCAATTTAATATTTATGTCTAACTTCGAGAGCATCCCATTCTGTCTGAGATTTGAAACGAAGGAAGCCCATTTGTCCGGTAGACCATCTGCAAAATTGGATACCTTATCCTCCATCGACGTAATTACACCATGAGTGTACATCTCACTCATCAAGTGGTAGAATCTGTTGATCACATCATCCAGACCTTCCTTTCCTATTGAATAGAAGTTGTCTAACTCATTCTTCAAAGCTTTGGTCTTAATGGCCTTGAGTGAGGCATTTCCGTCATACCTCTTCTCCAACTCATCCCATAGTTTCTTTGCTTGAGTATACTCCAAAATACTGATGGAAGATATCCTTTGGAATAGACTGAGTGAGCAAAGCGTATACTTTCTTCTCAGCGTTGTGTTTACCTTCTGAGCATCCGACATCCCATTTAGAGTAAGTTTAACTCCATCTGCTCCTACGGGCATGTTGTACCCTGACTCTATTGCCTCCCACTGATTTGTATCTACTCCATTTAAGTAGATTTCAAAACGTTGCTTCCATTATGGGTAGTCGTCTAACGTTATAAGCTTTGGGGGTTTATTGTGAATTCCCAATTCGTTCTCCAACAACAGTAGATTCTGGATACGAGTATCTCTACTTGCTATGTATGCTAAAAACTGGTCCTCCATTTCACTTAACTTTACTATTTAAAAAACTATTGATCTATGCGAATGAAGGTATGCGATTGGGCTTATTCGGGCAATTGAACAAATGCGGATGGTTCAATCGTACGACTGAACAAATGCGGATGAGTCAATCGGCCAAATGAACTAATGTGGTTGAACAATCCGAATAGGGTTTTCAGTCGTACGAATGAGGGTACGAATGAGTCCAATCGTGCGGTTGGAAAATGCGAATGAACTCAGTCGTGCGATTGAGCCAATCGTGTGACTAAACTTGCTAAAGTTTGATAATTCGTAGGTTAAACGTGTTTTGGTCGTAAAAACTCAAAATTTACCAAACCCTAATCGCCGTATGCCGGAAAAACTAAACTTTTAGGTCAGGAAACGTCTAAGACTCCGTTAGACACAAAAAGATTGCATTTTTTATGAAGAAACACAATTTTTGTATCAAAACTATTGAATCAACACGTAATCAAGAGCCAAAGTTATGATACCACTTGTTAGGATCTGGTATTTGAACGAAACATCAACTGATTAACGTGTTAAACCAAACCAAATAGTGCGGAATCCTATTTGATTAGCAATCCAATGAGTGAGAATGCACGTATACACAATAATGAATTGAATCTAACGTCAAGAATCGATTGGGAATCGATTGGGAATCGATTGGGAATCGATCTACAGCGTTCTATGAACTTGGAGTACGAACTTAGAGGCTTCTGGACGGTTAGGGTGCGTCTGGAGTCGAAGTGGATCGAATGCTTCTAAATCCTTACGTTTTTCCATGAATTAAGTGGTATTTATAGGTTAGGGTTGCTCATTCAGGCGACTGAACCATTATCATGGTTCATTCGTGCGACTGAGCCATGCGGTTGATCCATTCGCACGACTGAATGTTCAGTCATGCGACTGAGTCAGTCGCATGAAGTTGTTCAGGTGTATGGACTATTTGGCGCATGGACACTCAGTCGCATGGCCATTCGGACGCATGACCACTGTTTGGGCGCATGGTCCAGTCGGACGCATGTGAACTTCACTTAACCAAAGTTTGAATGTATTCATTATTATAACATTATGTATATCAATTTAAACAATCACAAACCTATATAATATAGTCAATATGCGTTACTCAACTCATTAATGATATATTAAACATTATAAATCACAACCAAACAATATCATTTCATTAAGTGCCCAATATTACAAAAGTGCAAGACATTCAACACATATTACATTGAGATCAGGATCTAGGTACATAAGTGTATCAACAGATATGCATGGAAACTTGGATACTTACAAAACTAGACTTGTAGCAAAAGGTTTCACTCAAACTCAAGGGGTTGATTATGATGAGACTTTCTCACCCGTTGCAATGCTAAAGTCTATTAGGATATTATTTGCCATAGCTGCTCATTATGATTATGAGATTTAGCAAATGGATGTCAAAACCACTTTTCTAAATGCATATCTTGAGGAAGATGTCTATATGGTTTAGCCTGAAGGTTTTGTCAACTCAAAACATCCTAATAAAGTATGCAACTTAAAGAAATCAATCTATGGATTGAAGCAAGCATCAAGGAGTTGGAATCACCATTTTGATGAAGAAATAACCAAATTTGGGTTCATCAAAAACGCTGATGAAGCATGTGTATATAAGAAGGCTAGTGGGAGCATCACCATTTTTTTAGTATTGTATGTCGATGACATCCTACTATTTGGAAATGACATTCCAACCATGGAAGGTGTAAAAGCCTGGCTTGGAAGCTGTTTCTCCATTAAGGATCTTGGTAAAGCCGCCTATATTTTAGGAATAAAGATCTATAGGGATAGATCAAGGCGGTTGATAGGTTTGAATCAAAGTGCGTACATTGATAAGATCTTGAAAAGGTTCAAGATGGAAAACTCTAAGAAAGGTACCGTACCTATTCAAAGAGGAACAATATTGAGTAAGACTCAATGTCCAAGCTCAAAGGATGAGCAAGACAAAATGAAAGGAATCCCGTATGCGTCTGCTATAGGATCCATCATGTATGCAATGATATGTATAGACCGGAGGCGTCATGCGCTTTGAGCATGACAAGCCGATACCAACAAAATCCTGGAAGCAGTCATTGGATGGCTGTTAAGACATACTAAAGTACCTAAGGAGGACTAAAGACATGCTCCTAATCTATGGATCTAGTGAGAAAGAACTCATAGTAAAGGGTTACACGGATGCGAGTTTCCAAACTGATCGGGATGATTCACGATCACAATCGGGGTACATTTTCATCTTGAATGGAGGAGCAATCTCTTAGAAGAGCTCTAAGCAAAATGTGGTGGCATTATCAACTACAGAGTCAAAATACATTGCCGCTTCATTAGAAGCTCAGGAAGTTTCATGGTTAAAGAAGTTCATTGCCAATCTAGGGGTGGTCCCTTCCATTCAGGACCCCTAGAAATTCTTTGTGATAACGAGGGTGCGATTGCTCAAATAAAGGAACCCCGTGCACATCAGAAGACTAGGCACATTGAATGAAGATTCAACTACATAAGGGATGAAGTTGAAAAGGGGAAGATATGTATTCGCAAAGTTCACACGGATCAAAACATTGCGGATCCACTAACGAAGCTTCTTGAAAAGGCGAAGCATGAAAGTCATGCTTGTGCCATGGGGCTTCAATATTCTAGTGACTGGATTTGATCTTTAATTTCAGTAATGAGATATTGTAACCCTTTATTACTTGAATAAATTATTTGGTTATAATAATTCAACTAATATTCCTATTTTGCATGTTTAAAATCCATGAGTAAATTATTTACTCAGAATGTCGGTAGTTGTTCATGCTTGTGGGGACAAGTATGAAGGTAATGCTATTATAAACTTGGATTGGTAGAAATTCATATGGATGAATATAGAGCAAAAGGTTGCTGCCAAAGTTCATAGATATTTGTGGGATGCAAATATTGGACTGACCTGCACCTCAAATATTACTACATGGAATCTTCCTGATTGATCATAAGTAATTTTGAGTAAAGGCGAACATCAATTGGTATCCTCTGACTTGAGATACATATTGAGTCTTGATATTTACCGAATATTATACTTTGACTTAGCTCTTTGTTGTTCTGAAACATGGCAGTACATAAGTCTTAGTTCAGGTATGATATAAGGAAATTGTGAGAGACGTATGTTGTCAAGATGGGATTTGTCCCTCTTATTCGTTGAGAGTAAGATGTTGAAGGCTTGAAAAAGTTAGATTAATAGAGAATGATCACTCTATGTCTCTAGGATTTAACATGAGATTTGCGACAAAAGGATAGATGATTGTTTTGTTGGATTCTTTATGCCCAAGACACATAGAACATTGATGTGGTTAGTACGTTATGATCCAAGTCGGGTCATACCCAATAACAAGCTTGCAAACACTAATATAAATATTTAATTGATGATATGATCATGCAATTGAATAAATACACCAATTTAGAAAATGGGGTTTCTAAATAAATTGCATATGAGATGAAACAACTTAAAAGGATACTTTGTTTATGCATATTATTTGTAATGTTATTTAAGTTGGTTAAATAACATCAAATAATAATAATAGTGTGTGTGTAAGTTATATAATTAAAAGGTTAATTAGATAACTTATATGTATAATTAGTAAAAACAATTAGTGAAATTTTTGGGGGGAAAACCCCAAACTCTTCAAGTTCGGTCGCCCCTAATAGGGGTCCAAGGCCACTTGTTTCTTCCACTTGTTTTTCCTAGAAACACACACACTCCATCTCTCTCTCTCTTACATGCAAGCACCTCAAGAACATTTTCTTCCTCTCCATTGTTGAAGAATATAGTGGCTGAAATTCGGATTCCAGCAGCTCTTGTGGTGAGTTTTGGTGTTCAAAAGCCTAGCAACAAAGTGTCTTGGTTGAGGCTTGTGGGTATACTAGTTTGAGGACACCTCTCCTTGGTGTTTTGGTCATTCAGGAAGCTCATTTTCTTCATCTAAATTTGTTTTTCTGCAGCTCTACAAAAGGTAGCTTGTATCTTTTGTTTTTGGTTGTTTATTCTTCTTGATAGCTAGTTCATACACATATAAATGATCCTTATGTTCTTGGGTTAGTTGTCGATATGATATGAGCCTTGATTTTCAGATTATAAATGATAATATTAAGGTTTTATTCCGCTGCGTTTTCAAGTTTAAAAGGTTAAACTACTTTGATTTTGTCCAACAAACCCAGCATTGACATCTAGAGCCAGATATGTGGATGACTAGTTTATTTTGTCCTTGTAAAATTGGTTTTATGGGGCTTTAACAACCTAATAGGGGTTGTTTTATGGTGATGTTATAATCCCCAACCTTTCAAGGTTATATCTAACATGCTTGTGATTAAACCTTGAAAGAAAGATATCAAATGGTTGATTGTGTTTGTTTGGACAAAACACCCTAAATTCTTGGTTTATGTTGGCTGAAAATTTAGGGTCATATGGGGATTTATTTGGTTCTTGAATGTTGTATATGATGATTCATATTGGTGCATAACCTAGCCTTGACCTTGTGTTGATTTGGTTTTGAAAGGATGTTTGTTTTGGTTGATTTCATTCATAATGAGTTGTAATATTATTCTTTTGTGTTTAGTATTTGGATGTAATTTATTTATTCATTCAATGGCAATGTAATAGAAAGATTAAGTGTGCTTTCTTGTATTAGAAAATTTGTATTAGGATATAAATTTTGTAAAATAAGATCCACAAGATGGAAGCACAAAAGGAAGACACAAAAAGAAGGACTTGAAGCATTTGGATGCAAGTTCAAGTGGGGGTCTTTGGAGATCTCATCTTGTAACACCCAACTATTTTTTTAGACAAGAAAGATGAATAAAGTGAAAGAAAGGAAGGAAAAGAAATAAAACCCAAGCCTAGGGGTAAAAAGTCTCCAAAAGGACAAAATGTTTGAAAAGTGGGTGTAAAAGTAGTATGGCCGCCCATGCCATGCCACTTTTCACTTTTGGGAGTTCGGATTTTAGAGAGAGAAAGAGCAGAGCTCGGGTTTGAAGGAAGAACAAGAAAGAATTCGAATTCAAGGTAAGAATTCATGCTTTTATGGTGTTCTTGACTGGTCATATCTTTGGGTTTATGCTTATGTGTGTTTGTATGTGTTCGGGTATGTTTTTAGTGTGTTTCTAGGAGGTTGAATTCAATTTGGAAACGAGTTTGGAAGAAGCCATACTCAGAGCTACAAAGGTGAGTTCTAGGACCCTTTTTTTACTGGTTTTTAACTAATTTTGGGGTGGAAATACATGAATGTATGTTTTTATTTAACTGGGTTTCAGACCCGTATGCTTGAATGTTTGTATGATGATGTTATGATGTGATGTGTGACTATGTTCATGCTTGATGATGTATGATTGTGTTTCTAAGGCTTAGAGGGTAAGATTTAAGCTTAGAACATGATGAATGGTGCATGAGAATAGAGTATGATGTTTTAGACCCACTTGATAAGTTTTTAAATCTGCCTAAGTGTTGGGAAGTAAATGGGGATGAAAAAGGGTTAATGCGCATGAACATTAACCAATGGGTAATTCAATGCGGATTAAGTCAATGAGGATGAGGCCACTGCGGATGAGGTCAATACGGATGAGCATTGACTAAGTGCAGGAAATGCGGATGAGCATTTGACTAAGTATGGAAATGCGGATGAGCAAAGTAAGTCAATGCAGATGAAATAAGTCAATGCGGATGAAGTAAGTTAATGCGGATGGAGGAAACCAAATGCGGATGAGTTAGGCAAATGTGGATGAAAAATGCAGATGAACTATAGCCAATGCAGATGACTATAGAAAATGCGGATGAACTGTAGGAAATGTGGATGACTATAGAAAATGCGGATGAACTATAGGAAATGCGGAACAACAGAAAATACGGATGAACACTTAGAAAAAATCTAAATTTTTGGGGAAAAAGAGGTAATGTAGGCTTTGACTTAGGAGATTCCCGGGAGTTATGTAAGTTGACTTTTGAGGTCATAAATGGTATGATGGGCATGTAATGTTATGTGTTTGATGTTTATGCATGATAATGATGATGATGTAGCATGGTTATGCATGATGTATGTTATGCATGTATGATGCCCTGCATGATGATGTATGAATGATATGTTTATGTTCCTTGTTATGATGTATGATTATCTTTCCTATGACTTTACGTGTTATGATAATGAATGAACAAAGTATTATGTCACGTAAAGTGAAAGATAATGAAAGAGGAACATGATGATGAATGCATGCATTAATGAATGAATGAATGTAAGAAAGGCTTGCAAGCAAATGTATGGAGTTGCACACGCATTGTAGGTGTTAGCTTAACGATGTGCGGGTTAGCTACCCCAAAGGATGCACATTGGGGTCCTTCTTTGTGATTGACCATATGGATGAACTATTGTTGCGTGTCTTAGGTACTGTGACCACTTGGTGCTGGGCACCACCGATGAAGCTCTTTTATAGGCTTAGGTCCAGTATCATGAGCATGAAGGGCATAGCATATGACAATGGTATACCTGAACTTTACCTTAGGTACTGTGACCACTTGGTGTTGGGCACCACGATGAAGGTCTTTTATAGGCTTAGGCACAGTATCATGAGCATGAAGGGTAAAGTTCATGGTGATGATGAAAGAAATGAATGAAATGATGAATGAATGAAAGTATGAACGAAAGAATGACGAAGATAATAATGATATTATCTATATGTGCGTACGATGTATGATCACGAACGAATGTAAAGTATAATGTGATTTTAAAAGAAAGGATGGTTTTAAGAAAGAAAAGTAAGTTTTATTATAAAACTAGAACTCACTCAGCAACGCTGACTTTTATGTATTTCCAGTTGGCAGGTAATGTTGCTAAGGATGGCACAAGGTAGCTGCTCAGCTCTTTTGGATGGCATCCATTTATTCAAAGCTTTTGTGATGTAATACAACAAATGTAATTTTGTAACCAACGGACAATGCATTATTTTGCAAAAGTTTTTATGATGAAATGAAATGCCATTTTTGAATGTTTCCACTCGAATGTTTATGTAAAATAACTATAAATGTATGTTTTATGTGCAATGATTGACCAGCTGTAAGCATCCCGGAAACGGGGTCTTACAAGTTCGTATCAGAGCCAAAGTTTAAGTGAAATGGGTAAATTTTCAAAACAAACCTTAACTTAAACTGAGAATAGGACGGAAAGGAATGGGATGCTAATCTAAGTAGCTGCGTGCCATCAGGTATTTTCGTAAAGTTAACCAGTATTATGTGCATATGGTATGTGGTTATGTGTTGTATGTAGATTTAAATACTGAAGTAGTCAGGACAGGTAATGCTTGGGGTATGAAGAGTAAAGTAAATGGCTAATCACAACTGTCCATTGTAATTAGGGACTTACTATACTTGCCATAAACTAAGCGTTTCCTTGGATGACTGTATTAGTGTTTAACTCTTTCAGTGTGAGTTAGAGAATGGCCGATGGTAGATCATCTAAAGCTTCGCGTGGTGGCGGACGTGGGGCTGAACCACAGGTTACGAGAGGAAGGCCTAGGGCCGAAAAAGTGGTTCATGAAGAACCAGAAACCCCTCATCCGGAGGGCGGAGATAAGAGTGAAGGAGGAAGTTGTGGAGGAAGTGCATCAATTCATGCAGACGATCCTACCGTCTATGGTGACCGAAGTGATAAAGGCAGTTAGAGAAGGGGAGAGAAGGGAAAGGAGTAGACCTACGGGCGAAAGAAGACAGCCAGAGACTGAGACGGTTCCGTCTAATGATGAAGAAGAAGAGGAAGAAGCAGAGCCTGTGCAGGAGACGGTACGAGGCTGTAACTACGGGGTGTTTATGAGATGCAAGCCCCCGACTTTTGATGGTAACGGCACTTCTGCTGCTGCTCACCGGTGGGTGAGGGAAATGGAGGCTGTACTTGATATCAGCAAGTGCCGAGAGGACCAAAACGTTAAGTTCGCTACCCACTCTTTTGTGGACTCGGCTTTGTGTTGGTGGGACAATATAGTCCAAGCTGAGGGTAGTCGGGCGATCGGGAGAATGAGGTGGTCGGAGTTGAAGAAGTTGGTGATCGAGGAGTTTTATCGTCACGGGAAATGGACAAGTCGAGAGGGAGTTTCTGCAACTGGAAGCGGGAACGATGACACACCAACAGTACACCACAAAATTTAACAAAATGGCACGTCTGTTGCCGGATCAGGTGACACCTCTGTCTTGAAAGATCAAGAGGTACATTCAGGGACTGCCAGCAGATATTCGCAAGCACATGATTGCCGCCCGACCAAGCACGTTTAGGTCGGCGGTGGATTTGGCAGGAAGGTTGTATGATGAAAGGGGTGTGGTGGTGGTGGCTGAAGGTAGTCGGAAGGGTGGAGGTGATAGAAACTAGAATGGGAAGAGCTTTGGTCAGGGTGATGCCTCGACAGGTAAAAAGAAGGCAAGGTGGACTACCGCCATGTGGTCACGTCGGGTGCGAGTACGAAGAAGTGTGGTAGATGTGGGAGAGAGCATGGTGGGGAATGTAGGTTTGGGTCAAACTTGTGCTTAAATGTGGGAAGGCGGGCACATGGCCAAGGACTATCGTACGGCTTAGTGCTTAACTGTGGTGAAGAGGGTCATATGAATAGGGATTGTAAGAAGCCAAGAGCCGAGGGTTCCAGGGCGAAGAAAACTGGAGGTGAAGGACCAAGGGCGAGCACCAGAGCATTCACAATGACACAGGAGGAAGCTAGGACAGACCCTGATGTTGTGTCCGGTACATTTCTAGTGAACCAAAATTTAGCTTCTGTGTTATTTGATTCGGGTGCCAATAAAAGTTTTATTTCTGCTGCTTTCTGTGCTAAGTTGCATGTTAGTAGTAGACGTATTGATGAGCCCTTCGATGTAGAAACTGCCATAGGTAAGTCTACCAGAATCTCTGAGATGACAGAGGCTGTGACGTGGAACTAGAGGATCATAAATTTCCGGTTAGACCCTTCGTGATGACCTTAGGTGGTTTCAATTTGTTTCTTGGGATGGATTGGTTAGCAGACTTCAAGGCGAACATTGTGTGCCGCAAGAAGATGATTCAGCTATCAGTGCCTGACGGGAGTTCGGTGATGGTTCATGGTGATCGGGTCACGACTATTTCGAAAGTGATTTCGATGGCGGTGGTGGGAAAGTGTATGAGGCGTGGATGTAGTGCCTACTTGGCCTATGTAAACGATGTAGACACGCCAACACCACAACTGTCTGATGTACCGGTGTGTGTGACTTTTCAGACATGTTCCCAGAAGACTTACCAGGAGTGCCACCTGACAGGGAGATTGAATTTCAGATTGATCTGATACCGGGTGCCCAACCCATTGCCAAGGCACCGTATCGGTTAGCTCCGACGGAGATGAAGGAGCTAATGGAGCAGTTGCAAAAGTTGCTTGATAAGGGGTTCATCAGACCGAGTATCTCTCCTTGGGGTGCCCCGGTCCTGTTTGTGAAGAAGAAAGAGGGTAGTATGAGGATGTGTATTGACTACCGTGAGCTGAACAAGTTGACGGTGAAGAACCGATACCCCTTACCAAGAATAGATAATTTGTTCGATCAGCTTCAAGGCGCTAGTTGGTTTTCAAGGATCGATCTTCGATTGGGCTATCATCAGCTTAAGGTGAAGGAGCAAGATATCCCTAAAACAGCATTCCGCACGCGCTATGGCCACTATGAGTTTCTTGTTATGTCTTTTGGTTTGACCAATGCGCCAGCTGCTTTTATGGATCTGATGAATCGTGTGTGTCAGCCGATGTTGGATAAATCTGTGATTGTGTTCATTGATGATATCCTGATTTATTCAAAGAGCGAGATTGAGCATGCCAGTCACATTCGAGAGGTTCTGGAGACGTTGAGGAGGGAGAAGTTGTATGCAAAATTCTACAAGTGCGCATTCTGGTTGCGCGAAGTTCAGTTCTTGGGTCATGTAGTGAATCCTGACGGGATTATGGTGGACCCGGCGAAAGTGGAGGCGGTTATGCAATGGAAATCCCCAAAGACGCCATCCGAGATTTGTAGTTACTTGGGTTTGGCAGGTTACTACAGGAGATTCATTCAAGACTTCTCCAAGATCGCTTCTCCACTAACCAAGTTGACCCGAAAAGATGTGAAGTTCGTATGGGGTCAAACTCAAGTGAAGGCGTTTGAATAATTGAAGGCGAGGTTGACTCAAGCCCCTGTTCTGTCATTACCTGATGGGAGCAAAGATCTGGCGGTTTATTCTGATGCTTCCTACTCAGGTTTGGGGTGCTTGTTAATGTAGAGAGCGAAGGTTATAGCTTATGCGTCCCGACAGTTGAAGGATCATGAGGTCAACTACCCCACTCATGACTTGGAGCTAGCAGCCGTGTTCTTTGCACTAAGATTTGGAGGCACTATCTTTACGGTACGAAGTGCACCATTTTCACTAACCACAAGAACTTGAAGTACTTCTTCGAGCAAAAGGATCTAAACATGAGGCAGAGGAGGTGGTTGGAGCTTATAAAGGATATGATTGTGAGATCCATTACCATCCGGGCAAAGCTAACGTGGTGGCAGATGCCCTTAGCCGAAAGGAGAGACCCGAACCGATTCGGGTGAAAGCATATCAGCTGATCATGACTTCTTATGTGATGAAGCAAGTCAAAGAGTTTCAAGATGAGGCACTGAAGGAAGACCATCTTAACTCTGAGAGAATGAGAGGTCTGGTCGCCAAATTGGGTGAAAACACACTTGGTGTTAAAACCCGATTTGAACAGGTGTGGATTCCTCGTTTTGGGAATCTACGGGTGAAGATAATGGATGAGGCTCACAAGACTCGATACTCCATTCATCCTGGTGCCACAAAGATGTATCAAGATATGAAGAAAGATTATTGGTGGCCGGGTATAAAGCGTGATGTGGTGGGGTATGTGAGTAAGTGCCTTACTTGCTTGCAAGTGAAGGCCAAGCATCAAAAGCCATATGGGAAGATCCAACCTTTGGATATACCGGAATGGAAGTGGGAGCACATCACCATGGATTTCATTAAGAAGCTGCCACGTACTCCGAAAGGGTACGATGCCATATGGGTGATTGTGACCATCTGACGAAGAGTGCTCACTTCCTACCGATTCGCGAGACATATTCATCCGAGAGGTTGGCTGATCTGTTCATCAAGGAGGTTGTAACTCATCAAGGTGTGCCGGCGTCCATTGTGTCTGATCGTGACACCCGGTTTACATCTAAATTCTAGAAGAAATTCCACGATGCCATGGGGATGAGGTTACATATTAGCACAGCTTATCACCCTCAAACTGATGGTCAGTCAAAAAGGACCATTCAGACGTTGGAGGACATGTTTCAGGCATGTGTGATTGATTTTGGTGGAAGTTGGGATGACCACCTACCGTTAGCCAAATTCTTATCATGCCAGCATTGGTATGCCACCTTACGAGATGCTATACGGTAGGAGATGCAGAACACACCGTCTGTTGGGGTGATATTGGTCAAAAAGAGTTAGGGAGCGTCGAGGTAATCGAGGCTACGACTAAGAAGCTAGTGAAGATCAAGGCCTTCATGAAGGCAGCCAAAGATAGACAGAAGTCGTACGCCGATAAACGACGTAGACCGATTGAGTTTCAGGTGGGTGATCGGGTTATGTTGAAGGTCTCACCTTGGAAGAGTATCATTCGTTTCCGGAAGCGGGGAAAGTTGAGCCCGAGATACATAGGCCCTTTCCGAATCATTGCTCAAGTAGGAGAGGTAGACTATAGATTAGAGTTACCCGATGAGTTAAGTGGAATTCACCCGACATTCCATGCATCTCATTTGAGAAAGTGTTTAACTCATGAAGACATGATTGTTCCATTGGAGGATATCGAAGTAGACGAACGGCTCAATTATGTGGAGCAACCAGTGGCAATCATTGATCGAAAGGAAAAGAGGCTGAGGAATAAAGTGGTTCCCCTTGTGCGTGTATAGTGGAAGAAAAGGAAGGGATCCGAGTCTACATGGGAGATTGAAGAAGAGATTAGGCAGCATTACCCATAATTCTTTGAGGAATAACAGGTTTCAAGGATGAAACCTATTTAACGGGGGTGGACTTGTAACACCCAGCTATTTTTTTAGACAAGAAAGATGAATAAAGTGAAAAAAAGGAAGGAAAAGAAATAAAACCCAAGTCTAGGGGTAAAAAGTGTCCAAAGGCACAAAATGTTTGAAAAGTGGGTGTAAAAAGTAGCATGGCCGCCCATGCCATGCCACTTTGCACTTTTGGGAGTTTGGATTTTAGAGAGAGAAAGAGAAGAGCTCGGGTTTGAAGGAAGAACAAGAAAGAATTCGAATTCAAGGTAAGAATTCATGCTTTTATGGTGTTCTTGACAGGTCATATCTTCGGGTTTATGCTTATGTGTGTTTGTATGTGTTCGGGTATGTTTTTAGTGGGTTTCTAGGAGGTTGAATTCAATTTGCAAACGAGTTTGGAAGAAGCCATACTCAAGAGCTGCAAAGGTGAGTTCTAGGACCCCTCTTTTACTGGTTTTTAAGTGATTTTGGGGCTGGAAATGCATGAATGTATGTTTTTATTTAACTGGGTTTCAAACCCATATGCTTGAATGTGTGTATGATGATGTTATGATGTGATGTGTGACTATGTTCATGCTTGATGATGTATGATTGTGTTTCTAAGGCTTAGAGGGTAAGATTTAAGCTTAAAACATGATGAATAGTGCATGAGAATTGAGTATGATGTTTTAGACCCACTTGATAAGTTTTTAAATCTGCCTAAGTGTTGGGAAGTAAATGCGGATGAAAAAGGTTAATGCGCATGAACATTAACCAATGGGTAAGTCAATGCGGATGAAGTCAATGCGGATAAGGTCAATGTGGATGAGCATTGACTAAGTGCAGGAAATGCGGATGAGCATTGACTAAGTATAGAAATGCGGATTAGCAAAGTAAGTCAATGCGGATGAAGTAAGTCAATGCGGATGAAGTGAGTTAATGCGGATGAAGTGAGTTAATGCGGATGAAGGAAACCAAACGCAGATGAGTTAGGCAAATGCGAATGACAAATGCAGATGAACTATAGCCAATGAGGATGAACTGTAGGAAATGCAGATGACTATAGAAAATGCAGATGAACTGTAGGAATGCGGATGACAATAGAAAATGCGGATGAACACTTAGAAAAATTCTGACTTTTTGGGGAAAAAGAGGTAATCTAAGCTTTGACCTAGGAGATTCCTGGGAGTTATGTAAGTTGACTTTTGAGGTCATAAATTGTATGATGGGCATGTAATGTTATGTGCTTGATGTTTATGCATGATAATGATGATGATGTTGCATGGTTATGCATGATGTATGTTATGCATGTATGATGCCCTGCATGATGATGTATGAATGATATGTTTATGTTCCTTATGATGATGTATGATTATCTTTCCTATGACTTTACGTGTTATGATAATGAATGAATGAAGTATTATGTAACGTAAAGTGAAAGATAATGAAAGAGGAACATGATGATGAATGCATGCATTAATGAATGAATGAATGTAAGAAAGGCTTGCAAGCAAATGTATGGAGGTGCACACGCATTGTAGGTGTTAGCTCAACGATGTGCGGGTTAGCTACCCCAAAGGATGCACATTGGGGTCCTTCTTTGTGATTGACCATATGGATGAACCATTGTTGCGTGTCTTAGGTACTGTGACCACTTGGTGCTGGGCACCACCGATGAAGCTCTTTTATAGGTTTAGGTCCAGTATCATGAGCATGAAGGGCATAGCATATGACAATGGTATACCTGAACTTTACCTTAGGTATTGTGACCACTTGGTGCTGGGCACCACCGATGAAGGTCTTTTATAGGCTTAGGCATAGTATCACAAGCATGAAGGGTAAAGTTCATGGTGATGATGAAAGAAATGAATGAAATGATGAATGAATGAAAGTATGAACGAAAGGATGGCGAAGATAATAATGATATTATCTGTATGTACGTACGATGTATGATCACGAACAAATGTAAAGTATAATGTGATTTTAAGAGAAAGGATGGTTTTATGAAGAAAAGTAAGTTTTATTATAAAACTAGAACTCACTCAGCAACGCTGACTTTTATGTGTTTCCAGTTGGCAGGTAATGTTGCTGAGGATGGCACGAGGCAGCTGCTCAGCTCTTTTGGATGGCATCTATTTATTCAACGCTTTTGTGATGTAATACAACAAATGTAATTTTTTAACCGACGGACGATGCATTATTTTGCAAAAGTTTTTATGATGAAATGAAATGCCATTTTTGAATGTTTCCGCTGCGAATGTTTATGTAAAATACTATAAATGTATGTTTTATGTGCAATGATTGACCAGCTGTAAGCGTCCCAGAAACAGGGCCTTACACATCTTTTGTGTTGTGTTCAACCCTTAAGAAAGACCAATGAGAACACTTGTGGTGGCAAACAAGTGTTGTCAACATAGTGGCTATGGTTATGCACATGTGGTTGTTTGATATATGCTTGTTTGATTGTTCATTTTATGTTTATTGATTGATATATGGATATGCTTAACAATCTAAATATATTATCATAACAAGCTGAATTTTCATGGTTCTTAATCATTAATATGTTAATAAAAGTTATTAAAAGGATTAATGATTTCAAATAAAAGAGGTTTTATTAAAAGAATCATAGGGTACCATGTATTTGAAAGCATGCAAATACAAGGTACAGAGAGTTTTCTTAACTAGAATTAATCGAAACTTAAATCCCTTTGGAAACAAGTTAAACACCATCCTTTTACATGACACTCGAATCACTTGAGAACTACTTGTGGGATAAAGGTCACCTAACCACTTTTAGGTAATTTGTGTGTTTGAGGTGAGTTTAACATACTTGTGGGATAAAGGTCACCTACCCACTTGTATGCGTAAACTCACACGTGTGTGTAAGTAGGACGACTTGAGTTGGAAACCATGTACATAGGGTCACCGAAGCATGGCGTACAATGGTGTTGATGGGATTTTACATGCCGACTAAACATAAGATGTTTAACCGATCCTATAAAGCTAGAAGTTGCAATAGGTAGCAATTGTCAAATGTTGACTACCTTGTTAATTTAAATATTGGGATAAAGGTCACCTAACCATCATTTAAATGTAACATTAGATTGTAGATTTTAATTATTAATTGTCTATGAGACTTGTAAAGGGTATTAATAATTAAAATGTAATTTTTCAGAAATACTAAAATGAACTTTGTAATTTTGTAGAAATTGCCGCAAACAATAATGCTACCACCCCGACCGTCCCTACTCTATCACTGAGAACCATCATAGAAAGGGATCATCTTAACCATAATAACTTTATGGACTGGTTTCAAAACTTGAGAATTGTTCTCAAGCAATAAAAAAAGGCCTATGTCCTTGACGATCCCATCCCTGACCAACCCGACCCCAGGGATGTTGAGGCCTATAACGATTGGCTTAAATACACCGACGATTCCATGCAGGTTTCTTGCCTCATGTTGGGAACCATGATTCCTGAACTCCAAAAGGACTTTGAGCATCTTGGTGCATATGACATAATTACCCAGTTGGAGGAAATGTTCCTTCAACAAGCTAGGGTAGCACTTCGAAACGATTCGAGCGCTTCATGCGTGTCACATGGAAGAAACCCAATCGGTATCATTTTATGTTCTTAAGATGAAAAGCCATGTTGATCGCCTCGAAAGGCTTAATTGTCCCGTCTCAAAGGAGCTGGCCATGGATTTGATCATTAATGCCTAACCAAAAGGTTTGAGACGTTCATAATGAATTACAATATGAACGGTGGGACAAGAGCATTGGTGAGCTTCACGCAATGCTCAAAACAGCCGAAGCAGGGATGGGTAGAAAGGTTCTACCTGTTCTCTCGATCAATGAGGGTGGCAGTAAGAAAAGGCTCTTCCCCAAACCCAAGGCAAATGTTGCCAAAGGAAAGGGGTACATCAAAGGTAAAGGGAAAGGAAAGGCTAAAGCAAAACCTCCAAAGCCTAAGCTTAAGAAGCCTAAGGTAACGGAGAATGATCCATGCCTTGAGTGTGGTGAGATAGGTCACTGGAAAAGGAATTGTCCCACCTATCTCAAATAGTTGAGAAACAAGAAGGATGTTGGGCAAACCTCAGGTACAACTTTCATGATTCATATCGGTTTAAATGTTATTTCTTCCACACATGGGTATTGGATACCGATGTGGAACTCATATTTGCAGTTTGTTGAAGGGGTTCAAATGAAATAAACACTTCAAGAAGGGAGACACAAGTCTCTACATGGGCAACGGAGCAAAAGTTGATGTCGAAGCCCAAGGAGACTATATTTTGAAACTTTCAAATGGTTTGGAAATTGTTCTTAAGAACATTGTGTATGCTCCTAGTTTGACTAGGAACATAATTTTTGTTTCCCTTTTAAAACAATGTGGTTATGAATTAAAGTTTGTAAACAATGGTATTCAGTTTGTATGGATGATGTGTTTTATTTTAAGGCAATGCCTTTTAATGGTATCTTTGAATTGGTTCATGATGATTCATTCTAAAATAACTCATTATACCAATCAAGCACCAAGAAACTTAAAATGGGTTTAAGTGATTCATATCTTTGGCATTGTCGTCTTGGTCACATAAACAAGAATCGAATTCAAACACTCAAAAGATGGTCTTTTGAAAAAAATGAAAATGTTTCATTTGATAAGTGTGAATCTTGTTTACAAGGCAAGATGACTAAGTCACCGTTTAGTGGTACTAACGAGAGGGAAAAGACTTATTGGGAATCATACATTCGGATGTATGTGGACCTTTTAAGACAATGACAGAAATGGTGAAAGATACTTCATTACCTTTACCGACGATTAAGTCGCTATGGTTTGTGTTACTTGATGGACAAAAACATGAACCTTTTGAATGTTCAAAATCTTCAAGAATGAAGTAGAAAATCAACTCAATAAAACAATCATCTTCATTTCGGATAGAGGAGGTGAATACCTCAGTGAGGCTTTTCAGGATCCTTTAATAAGTTTTGGGATCGCCTCACAACTTACTCCACCTGGAACACCACAACATAATGGTGTGTCTGAAAGGAGAAATCAAACCCTATGGATATGGTTCGATCTAAGATGGTTGTAAGCTCACTACCTCTATCATTTTGGGGTTTCACATTGCTCTCCGGTGCTCGTATTTTGAATATGGCCCCAACCAGAAAAGTTGAATTCGACACTTTTGAAATATGCATGGAAGATTCCATCACTTCAATTTAAAGTATGGGGTTGTGAAGCTTAAGTTAAGCTGTGTTGGACCAAAAGACCCATGAGCCAAGATCAGAAAACCTCTAAGTCCCACATGATATACAACAACTGCTGAAGGCTTCTCAGCAGTTCACAAGTGCTGAAGACTTCAACAGCTGAAGATCAAGTACTGAAGACTTCAACAGCTGAAGACTAGTGCTGAAGCTCAACAGCTGAAGAACACAAGTGCTGAAGCTGAACAGCTGAAGAACACAAGTGCTGAAGCTGAAGACCAAAGTACTGAAGTACAACAGCTGAAGAGTCTACAAGTGCTGAAGATCAACAACTGGTGTACAAAGTCTGAAGACAAAGACTGAAGACATCAGCTGATGATATCTACTGAAGTCATCAGCTGATGAAACGTCTGAAGTTCAAGTCTGAAGACCAAGTACTGAAGTTTCAGTAGTTTGTCACAACAGCTGAAGAGTACTTCTTCAGTAGTTGTGATATCAGTAGTTTTATGTTTTTACTTTTAGTAGTTTTGTAAAACGACTGAAGAGCTTGTTCTTCAGTCGTTGTAGTGTCAGTAGTTTTATGTTTTTCAGTAGTTGTAGTAACTGATAACACTTAGTATTTTTTGTAAGAAGATGTCAGCTATTTTGACATCTTCAGTAGTTGTGTTTCAGTTGGAATAATTCTGTTAGATATCACTATCAAGTGACATCAGCAGACGTCACATCTCTTATATAAGAGGTGTCGACCTAATTGTAACCGTTACCACGAAAGAGAATATTGAATGAAATATATCTGCAGAATTCTCTCTATCTATAACCATTTTTGTTCTTCATTGAATATCTTTTCGTTCTTGTGAATTGGCTAATTCATTGTTAGAATTCCGCTGCTATACTCTTTAATCAATCAAACGTAGATCACTGATCCTAACAAGTTGTATCAGAGCAGGTTAATCATTGATCGATCTAACAATTGATCATTGAAACTGCTAATTGATATCTATGTTTGATTGAATTAGCATATTCGCAAGAACTGGTTATAGATTATTGAATTTCTGACGCTTTCGTTCATTTATTTGAGATCTCTCTTGGTTCAATGGTTGTTGTGTTTTGTTCTAAATCTGTTTTAGCTTAATTGAATTTGATTGAATCTGAGATGACTACTCCTTCTAATGATCCTCACAATACGGTTCCTCAACCAAGCCCCCGATGCTGGTTAGGACCGAGTATAACATATGGCAGCGAAGAATGCTTCATCACCTGTCTGTTAACAGTTCAGGTTGTTGGACATCTGTGGTACATGGACCACATAAGCCTATGGTGAACAATCCGGAAACCAATCAAATGGTTCCGAAGAAGAAGGAACAATACTCTGATGAAGATCGGAAACTGTTTGAGATTGATGCTAAAGCCCATGGAATTCTGGCCATGGCACTGCCTAATGAAATCTATTCAGGGCTTATGCATCATGAAACTGCTCATGATCTCTGGAATGCCCTGAAGGAACAATTCGGTGGCACAGATGAGGTCTTAGCAAACAACAGAGAAATCCTTGCCCAACAATATGAGACATTCTCTCATAGAAAGGGTGAGACACTGACTCAACAGTTTGAGCGTTTTTCCTGCTTGATCTCTGAGCTGAAAATGGTGAAACAGGAATACACCAATAGCCAGATGAATAACAGGTTCCTCAGATCACTGCCTGAGAGATGGGACACATACACTATTGTCCTACGCTCCAGTGCAAATCTGGATAGCCTATCTCTCACCCAACTTCATGGGAAACTGCTTACATTCGAAAGAGAGATAGAGCAGAAGAGGAAACTGTCCTCATCAGGAAAGCTCACTGATGACTTTGTACCAGGGAATACTGCCTTGGTTGGTCATGAGTCAGAATATGCTGCATCTGAAAGCAATTATGATGAGCATATTGATTTCTCTTCAAATAGTTCTGATCATGCATTTGTTGGTATTGAGAGTCATTCTGGCAGTAATAGTGACAATCTATGCTTCATCATGGATGATTTGAAAGGAATGCTGATGATGATCTAGAAGAGATGGATATTCTGAGCCAAATGGCATTGATTAATATCAGATCTCAGAAGTTCTATAAGAGAACTGGCAGGAAATTTCCTGGACTCTCTGGCAAAACCAAAGTTGGTTTTGACAAGAGTAAGTTGAGGTGTCACAAATGCCAAAGGCTGGGACACTTTGCAAGAGAGTGTAGATCAACTGGATCTAACTCTTCTGCACCCTTTGTGACTTTTCCTAGTACTAGTCCACAAAACAGAGGGCAACATCCTGCTGGTTCTGGTCATCATTCACATCCTAGGTCTCCTGCATACTTTGTTCCCCAGGGTCAAATGTCATATCCTTATCCCTGCTATTATATGCCTCAACCAAATCCTGTTCAAGCTCCAATTGCACAACAACCACAAGCATTGCCTGAACCACAACCTTCCCAATCTCATCAACAAACAACCTCAACAACACAGCTTCTTCACCCCAGGAGTTGTTGACTGGAGCAGTTTACCAGATGACTTGTCTGGTCATGAACAACTGTTCTCAGGTGCTGGTCAACATGGTGGTGACAGTCCCTTTGGAAATCTAGCTCTTATGGCTTTGGATTCTGCTGATACTTCATCCACTAATGCCTCTACACCAAAGGTATCACAGGTATCCTCTGAGGCAAAAGCCAAATTATGTTCTGAAACATGCATAGCAGCATTTGCATCTATTAGAGAAGCAAATGTAGCTTTAATCAACAAGAACATTGAGCTAGAACAAATAATTTCCAAAAGCAAAGCTGAATTTGAGTCTGTGCTTAATGATAAGAATGATGAGATTTACAAACTTAAATGCCAAATAACTGATGATAAGGCTAGGGAAGAGATACTTCTAGAGAAGTATAAAGATCTCAAAGAAACCCTTGCAGTCACCCAAGTAGAGTGTGATCGATGGGTACAATCATGCAAAGGTTTTGAAATGCTTCTTAGTAAGCAATCTGCTTCCAATGTGAAGTTTGGCATTGGTTACAATCACACTGCTCCACCTACAGATTTTACTCCCAGAGCAGAGGTAGAATCTGATGGTGAGAGTAATAACCAATCCATTTCATCATGTGATCTACTTTCTGATTCAGCACTATCAGAAGTAGAAGTCAGCACTAAGCCCTCTCAGAACCTATCAGCTGATGTTGATGGTTCCACTGCTGACACTCACATGATCAATGAGTTGATCAACTCAGGAGTTAATTCTAAAGTCCTGAAAGGACTAGAGAGCAGATTTAACACCTGAAGTTCAAACTCCAACTACTGCCAGTACTGAAAAAAGAAAACTGTCAGTAGAAAGAGTTTGAAGACTACTAAAGAGGAAGTCAAGAAAGCAAACAATGCTTCCAAAGCACTGAAGAGCAAGTCTTCAGTTGTTTCATCCTCTTTAGTTGATGATCAACATAAGATGAAGAGAAACCATGTGAAGTATGTGGTTTGTTCAATCATCTTACAGATGATTGCTGGTACAAAAGAGGATCCAAACTCAAACATAAAGAGGAAATTAAAGAGAAAATGGTAAAAATGAAAACTGAGTTTGAGACCACATTTGTATCAGCAACATCAAATCCTGTAACCCTTAAGTCCACAAAGAAATCCAAAAAGGAAGGGTTAAACGGTAACAGCTGAGATTGCTCAGAAGAAGAAGGTGCAACATAGGAACTTATCAAACTCCACTGGCAATGTGTCTGATGAGCTGAAAGCTTTATCACAAAATCAGACACAGCTGGTTATGATGGTTCAACATCTATTGGGAAGAGTTAACCAATTAGATGCTCCTATGTTGAAACCACAGAAAAGGAGGTCCAAGCCAAAGGATTCCTCTTCTTCACCATCTTCTTCCTCTCAGGCTGTTGTTTCCAACAAACCTGTTAGTTTACCATCTGTTGATGAGACCAGGCCCAAAACCAAAAAGGTTGGGTCTCCAAAACTAACTGATTGTTTATTATTGCAGGGTTCTTCAACATGCCAAAGTAGCATCTGGTATGTAGACAGTGGGGGATCTATGCACATGACTGGGAACAGCTCTCTTCTTCATGACTACTCTCAAGGAAAGAAGGGTTTGTTTCTTTTGGCAATGATGCTAGGGGTTACATCATTGGAAACGGCTTTGTCTCCAATGGAGAAATAAAGTTTGATGATGTTAATCATGTGGAAAATCTCAAGTACAATCTCTTGAGTGTCAGTCAAATGTGTGATAAAGGCCATGTTGCTCTTTTCACCAGTCAGAACTGTAGGATTCTGTCATCCAAAGTTCTGCATTTGATTGATAAGGTGTTGGATGATCACACTCTCCTGAGAGCCAACAGGACAGGAAGAGTGTATGCCTTAGATCTTTCCAAGAAAATAGATCTCAGAGGCAATCCTTGCCTATTTTCCAAAGCCTCTTCTCAAGAATCTAAACTGTGGCACAGAAGGCTGGGTCATGTTAATTTCAAAAACATGAATCAGCTAATCCACAATAGTTTAGTTAGAGGCTTACCAATAAAGGAGTTCCACTGTGATGAAACCTGCACTGCTTGTTTAAAAGGAAAACAACACAAAGTCTCATTCCCTCCTATTGAAGAGCCTAAGTCCACTGCCTGCTTGCAATTACTGCATATGGATCTATTTGGTCCTGTGAGAGTAATGAGCATGGCAAAGAAGAAATACTGTCTGGTAATTGTGGATGATTACTCCAGATTTGTATGGACTTTCTTTCTACATTCAAAGGATGAGGTTGCTCAGAAGATTATTCACTTTGTGTTGTATGTTGAGAAGCAGTATTCCCTTCCAGTCAAGTGTATTAGGAGTGACAATGGAACTGAATTCAGAAACCATACACTTGATGACTTCTATCTTTCAAAGGGAATCAAAAGGCAGTTTAGCATACCAAGGACTCCAGAACAAAATGGAGTAGTGGAGAGAAAGAACAGGACCCTAATTGAAGCTGCAAGGTCCATGCTGGCTGACTCTGGTTTGCCACTGACCTTTTGGGCTGAAGCTGTTAACACAGCTTGCTATGTGCAGAATAGAGTCTTAGTAAATCAGAGGTTGATGAAGACTCCATATGAAGTTCTCCATCACTTGGCTCCTCTAATTTCATTTTTCAAAGCATTTGGGTGTCCTGTTTTATTCTCAACACAAAGGATCAACTCCATAAATTTGATCCTAAGGTGGATGCAGGGTTTTTGTTGGTTATTCATCTACTTGCAAGGCATACAGAGTCTTCAACTGCAGAACAAAGATAGTTGAAGAGACTTTGCATGTGAAGTTTAATGAATCTCCTATGGACAAGATTCCACAAAACCCTGTGGAGTTGTTTGATTTGGACATACTGCAATATGTTCCTTATCAACCTCCAGCTGTTGCAGATCCTGTGGATAATCATCTTCTGCAGCATGTCTTCCACCTGGTGGTATTGATGATGATGATGATAATATCAATACTCACCTATTCAAGTTTAGTGACCAACTGCCTGTGTCTGCTAAATTTGATGTTCCTGTAGCTTCAGCAGTTCCATCCACAACAAATGCTGATGAGATCTCTGATTCCTCTACATCTTTTGAGTTACCATCTAATTCTTGGTTTCAAGAGTCTGCATCAACATCTGCTGCTGCTGAAGGTCCTACAAACACTTGCACAGATCTCATTGTTTATCAAGAACTGAAGAATCACCCAATGTCTCAGATTATTGGTGATATCAATGCTGGTGTTTCAACAAGAAGTCAATTGTCTAACTTCTGCTTCTATGCTCTCTTCATCAGTCAGCTAGAGCCAAAGAACTACCATGTTGCTTTGAGAGACAATGGATGGGTTGAAGCCATGCAGCTTGAGCTACTTCAGTTCAAGAAACAGCAAGTGTGGGAACTGGTTCCTCTTCCCCCAGGTAAGTGTGCAATAGGCACTAAATGGGTGTTTAGGAATAAAACTGATGAAAATGGGCTTATTGTTAAGAACAAGGCTAGACTGGTTGTACAGGGGTTTTCACAAGAAGAAGGTATTGACTATGATGAAACCTTTGCCCCTGTAGCCAGACTAGAGGCAATCAGATTGTTTTTAGCCTATGCTGCATTCCACAATCTTAAAGTTTTTCAAATGGATGTCAAAAGTGCATTTCTATATGGTAAAATAAAAGAAGAAGTTTATGTGTGTCAACCACCAGGTTTTGAGGATAATAAACATCCTGAATGGGTGTATAAACTTGATAAGGCTCTTTATGGGTTGAAACAAGCTCCTAGAGCCTGGTATGAGACACTTTCCACTTTTCTTCTTAAATAATTTCACTAGAGGCTCCATTGATAAAACTTTGTTTATTAAGAAGGTGGATCAGCATAACTACTTGTTCAGATTTATGTTGATGATATCATTTTTGCATCCTCTGATCCCCAGTTGTGTGATGATTTTACAACATTAATGAAAAAGAGTTTTGAAATGAGTGCAATGGGAGAATTACAGTTCTTTCTAGGCTTGCAAATTAAACAAAAGGCTGATGGAACCTTTATTCATCAGTCAAAATATACAAAAGATCTTTTGAATAAGTTTGATTTACAAAACTGTAAGCCCTGTTCTACTCCCATGTGCAACACCACACAACTGGATGCTGATCAGAAAGGTAAAGCTGTTGATGAAACACTTTACAGATGTATGATTGGGTCCTTGATGTATTTAACAGCTTCTAGACCAGATATTATGTTTGCTACATGTGTTTGTGCTAGATTTCAGGCTGCTCCTAAAGAGTCTCATTTGATTGCAGTCAAGAGAATCTTTAGATATTTGCAAGGTACACAATCTCTGGGTTTATGGTATTCCACTGGACACTCTTGCAAATTAGTTGCTTTTTCAGATAGTGACTATGCAGGGTGCAAGTTAACTAGAAAGTCAACTTCTGGTGGTTGTCAATTCCTAGGCAACTGTTTGATTTCTTGGCAGAGTAAGAAACAAACATCTGTTGCTACATCAACTGCTGAAGCCGAGTACATTGCTGCTGCAAGTTGCACTTCTCAGGTACTCTGGCTTCAGAACCAACTTCTGGATTATGGCATTACAGAGACTAAGACTCCATTATTAATGGATAGTGCTTCAGCTCTGTGTATTGTCAAAAATCCAGTCCAGCACTCTAGGACCAAACATATAGAGATCAGACATCACTTTATTCGGGATTGTTTTGAAAAAGGTCTGATTGATCCTAAGTTTGTGCCTAGTGCTGATGAGCTTGCAGATATTTTTACTAAGCCTTTGGATAGTTCTACTTTCCAAAACCTTGTGTTAAGGCTTGGTATGCTGCAGCTAGAATAAGTGACAACTACTGATGATTTCAGTAATAATTACTGGTGATCATTGGTAACCATGTCACATATAAGTACTGATGAGTCTTTCACCTTCAGTAGTTTTTATAACTACTGACGGCTAAATGCCTCACAAGTACTGAAGTACTTTATCTGTTCTAAACTACTGAAGTTACAACTACTGATGTAGTTACAACTACTGAAATCAGTACAAACAGATAAGTACTGACGTCCTATGAAACACCTGAAAAGCAGATGCAAAGTCTGATGAGTAAGTGTTGAGGACAGTATGAAACAGCTGAAGGCTATGAATTGACGAAAACTACTGAAGAGAACTTTCTCTTCAGTTGTTTCTACACTGCTGTTTCATTCTAAACAACTGAAGCAAAACCATGTCTTCAGTAGTTTTATAACTACTGATGACTAACACCAAGTCTTCAGCTGTTTACAACAACTGATGACAAAACCACTGTCTTCAGTAGTTTCACAACTACTGATGACAAACACCAAGTCCTCAGTTGTTTCATCATCTGAAGTCAAAACCATGGTCTTCAGTAGTTTTCTAACTGCTGATGCCTAAAACCACGACTTCAGCTGTTTCAACGTCTGAAAGGGTAATACCATGTCAACAGTCGGTTTAAAACTACTGATGACTAACACCAAACCCTTCAGTCATTTTCTCACCCCTACCCTATAAATACCTGTCCTCTTCTCTAATGTTTCATTAGCCGTTATTTTCTGAACTTCTCTCTCTCAAACATGGCGACCATGAGTCTGAAACCACGACATAACTGCGTTGCTTACCTTACAAAGTCGGCTTTCTGAACAAATATGATAATGCCATTGACTTAATGGTGGATTCCCCATATCGCACAGCCTTTCTCTTGAATCCAACCATCTACCCTGAATCCCTCAGTCAATTCTGGTCAAATGCTTTTGTTCATACTGATGAGTCTACCGGCCAGATCTCTGTTCGGTCCCTTGTCAACCAGAAACCAGTGGTCGTTACAGCCGACATCATTCGTCAGGCATTACACTTACACGACTCCACCGCTGTGACTGAATACCCAAAGGGCACAACAGATATGTCCTTTATCAATCATGGGTATGAAGGTGATCTTCGGCTACAACCATTCTAAAGAAACATTTCCATGACGCTGAGAAAGTTATTTTTCACATGGTAAATGTCTGCTTAGCCTCCAAGACATCTTCTTGGGATCAAATGTCATCCCAATGGCAACAGGTATTGTATTCTATTCTAGAACACCAACCGCTAAATTTTTCTGAAATCGTGTTTCTAGAAATAAAGAACTTGGCTCAGAAACCTGTGGCAAACCGATGGCCATTATATCCCAGGTTTCTGATGGCCATTATTTTAGATGAATTAAAATCTGATGGCCTTGTTGGCCTTGGAGTCCCTGCACCAGCTGTTTTGGCTGAGGTATACTCCAGGCACAACTCAGACCTTACACTCAAAGAAGCTGCCCGAATGCTAAAGCCCAAGCACAGGGAACCCACAGCTTCCTCCACCAGAACCAAAGTCCCCACTAAACCAAACCAAAACACCCCAAACAGCTATTCAGGGAGATGAGTCCCCTGAAGATGCTCCTGTACCACCAACGCAGGATATACTTGCTGGTTTAAACCCCCCAGCAGTATCAGAGACTCTACCAGCCATAGCCGCTCAGGATTCCTCTCAAAAGGAGCCTGCAGCCACCACACAAGGGGTACCCACACATCTGGGATCTTCCTCACTTGAGGAGATTGCCATTGAAGAGCACCATCCTCCCCAGGTGCACACTGCTTCTACCCCATCTCCCCATGCAACCGCCCCCCAAAGTCCAACCATAATTATTGCAAACGTGCTGACTCAGTTGCATGCCTCTCCTCCTCCCCAACAACCACCAACAAGGGGAGAACCACAGACATTGAGGAGGGATCATCATGCTTCTGACAACCCACAGCACCGGGGTTTACAAGTTCTATCTCCTAGTGTGGATAGGGATTAGAACATCTAGTGAGGCTGCCACCTCTTCTGATCAGCACATGATCAGAATGAGGCTGGTAACATGCTAAGACCTCACTAGAGGCAACAGCTGATGAAGGACATAGTCCTGAGGCTGGAAGTCCCCAGTTCCAAGAAAAAGGGGCACATGCTAAAACTGGTCTACACCCAGTGCATGTACATCCTGCTACAAGCAGGAGGTCAGGTGATTCAGCATCTGCTGATGATGACCTGGGCTTTTTCTATGACGTTCTAGCCCACAACACCATCCTGGAGGCTGAGGTAAGCAGACTACAAGAACTGCTTGCCAAGAAGTCTCAGGATGTAAGTCCATCTGCCCCCACCAACCCACAGATGGCACCTTCATTTGAAGGTCCCCCAAACACTTTACCCTCTCACTCCACTGAGCCTCCAGCTTCTGCTTTTGGCACTATCTCTCGGG
Source organism: Flaveria trinervia (assembly GCA_025506515.1). Classification (NCBI taxonomy): domain Eukaryota; kingdom Viridiplantae; phylum Streptophyta; class Magnoliopsida; order Asterales; family Asteraceae; genus Flaveria; species Flaveria trinervia. The sequence continues at coordinate 47,437,569 of CM046450.1, forward strand.
ACAGAACCCCCTGAGCAGATGGTTGCTGTATTCCAACAATCCCTACCTCTCATCACTCCCATCATCAATGACATTGTTTATAAAGCCATTGATGAGAGGATCTCCTCAAGTCTACAACCACTCATTGATGATGCTGTGCAAAAGAAACTTTCTGCGGTACAAACCCCTGCCACCAATGCATCCAAAAAGGGGGAGAGTACTGCAGTGAAAGAAAAGAAAGAAAAAGAACTGAGGATGAGAAGGCACAAGAGAAAACCAAGGAGTTGGAAAAGGAAAAGGAACAACAACTGATCACTTACAAAAGAAAGAAAAGTGCTGGTGATCTCGAATGCTGAAGAAAAATCCTTGGAAGCTGGTAAAAGATGCAGATGAACACACAGCCGATCCATGGACAAAATCATTGAGCAACTCTTCAAGCAAGGCTTTGATACAGCCACACTAGACAGTGAGATCAGGAGGTTGAAGTAGAGGAAATTCAAAACAGATGGGCTGGTATGATGTGCTGGAGAAAGAGAGATTGGAGATCATGATTCGATTCATAGCCAAATACTTAGGAAGATCACTGATGGAGATTCGTTCATGGACCAGAGACAGTATTCTGGCTATAGCCACCAGAATCTGTTTGTCTGAGCAATTTCATAAGGGGATATCATTGAAGCACTTGATGAGGCTGGGGCTGGAAAAAGGTTTTGAAATGGCAAGACTTACAAAAGCCAAACTCACAACCAAAATGCTTGAACAACCTTCCCAATCACCCACTCAAAAACAGCCTACCCCTCAAATCTCCAAACCAATCTCAAAACCCAAATCCAAACATCCTCAACCTTCAAAACCAATTCCTTTCCACAAAAAACAACCCAACCATCATCCAGTGATGCACCTAGAAGGAGGAGAAGGGTGCTGAGGATAGAAGAAGATGAAGAAGAAGAGGATGAAGATGATAGTCTGCCACTCTCTGCTGTTCTAAAGCTACCAGAACCCAGGAGTCAACTCATGATCACACCTGACTCACAAAGGAAACGGTTAGAGTCAAATAGAAGATGAAGAACAGCAGAGCAGCACGATGAGCAACTACTGAAGATGGTTGACAAGGAATTTCCTCAGTCATCATCTATACAAGCCATGAAAGGGCATGCTCAGAGGCTGTACACTCTCAGACACACATTTCAGTATCAGAAGGAGAGAGTGAGAGTATGGCCAGACCCCAAGTGAGTTCTAGAATCCACAAAAGATCCATTCCACATAGATACAATGGCCAGGTTAGAAAAACAATAGACTCTACAATCATGTTGGCCATTGTAGTCTCACCATGGGAAATAATCGATGAATTCAAGAAGGCTCATCAATCAAAAATGACCCCTCAAGCCTTACTGGAAAACAAGATGATCAAAAAGGGGTTATTATATAAGAAGCTTGAAGACATTAAGAAGAATGAGCTCCAGTTACTCCTTGAGGGCACTCATCCTGATGAATTTGTCTATAGGGAGCTAACTACTGTGGAGTTGAAGAATGGCAGGACTGTAAAGTACTTATCTGAGTACTCTGGTCCAGAGTTCTTCTTTGAAGGAGGAGTAGAAGAACTCTCCAAGGAGGAACAGGTTGTTCTCCTTGAGGCCTATGTTCGAGAGTCTACAGACTCATAATGGGGAAGTAGATCTCATGAATGGGATAACAACTCTGTGTCCAGTTCCCCAAAACAGAGTTCCCATTTATACCTTGCCAAATAGATCTCTGAGATTTCTTCCCAGGCCAGTGCTTATATGGGTCATCTTCTCAACTGATCAAGAAGGAAAAAGACCAACCTTTCTGCCAACAGTAAGTGGGAAAATAAATCAATTAGAGGTTTTGGCTGCATTGGAGTTTGTTGGACCAAAAGAACCAATGAGCCAAGATCAGAAAACCTCTAAGTCCCACATGATATCACAACAACTGCTGAAGGCTTCATCAGCAGTTCGACAAGTGCTGAAGACTTCAACAGCTGAAGATCAAGTACAAAGACTTCAACAGCTGAAGACTAAAGTGCTGAAGCTCAACAGCTGAAGAACACAAGTGCTGAAGCTAAACAGCTGAAGAACACAAGTGCTGAAGCTGAAGACCAAAGTACTGAAGTACAACAGCTGAAGAGTCTACAAGTGCTGAAGATCAACAACTGGTGTACAAAGTCTGAAGACAAAGACTGAAGACATCAGCTGATGATATCTACTGAAGTCATCAGCTGATGAAACGTCTGAAGTTCAAGTCTGAAGACCAAGTACTGAAGTTTCAGTAGTTTGTCACAACAGCTGAAGAGTACTTCTTCAGTAGTTGTGATATCAGTAGTTTTATGTTTTTACTTTCAGTAGTTTTGTAAAACGACTGAAGAGCTTGTTCTTCAGTCGTTGTAGTGTCAGTAGTTTTATGTTTTTCAGTAGTTGTAGTAACTGATAACACTTAGTATTTTTGTAAGAAGATGTCAGCTGTTTTGACATCTTCAGTAGTTGTGTTTCAGTTGGAATAATTCTGTTAGATGTCACTATCAAGTGACATCAGCAGACGTCACATCTCTTATATAAGAGGTGTCGACCTAATTGTAAGTGTGACATTCCGTTACCACGAAAGCGAATATTGAATGAATATATCTGCAGAATTCTCTCTATCTATAACCGTTTTTGTTCTTCATTGAATATCTTTTCGTTCTTGTGAATTGGCTAATTCATTGTTAGAATTCCGCTGCTATACTCTCTAATCAATCAAACGTAGATCACTGATCCTAACAGCTGAACACCCAAAACAAGTTGGAAAGTAATCCCTAAGTGTATATGTTGGTATCCCAAGACCTTATAGGATACTACTATACTTCTTTGATCCAAAGAAGCAAAAGGTATTTATTCCTCACATGAGAGTTCTTGGAAGCTAAGTTTTCCTTATGGAAGGACTAACATATGAACAGTGGATTTGATAAGGTCAGATCCACAAACGATACACGTTTGGTTGACACTAGCATCAACAAGAGGTTTGTTGATGATGATCAAGTGGTTGATCAATACCACAAAACGTTCGCAGTCTGGTAGAGTTAGCCATCCACCTAAAAGATTGATTTTTCATGAAGGATGCAATGTGGTTGACTCCGATGAGCCAACTACATACCTGATGCAATGTCCATTCGGATTGTGACAATGGCTAGAGCCATGAACATTGAGATGCAATCCATATATACAATCAAGTTTAGGAATTGGTTGACCTTCCACTTAACTCCAAACCGGTTGGATGCAAGTGGGTTTCAAGAAGAAATGGATATAATGGAACTTGGATACTTACAAAGCAAGACTTGCAGCAAAAGGTTTCACTCAAACTCAAAGGGTTAATTATGATGAAACCTTCTCACCTGTTGTAATGCTAAAGTCATTAGGATTTATTTGCCATAGCCACATATTATGATATGAGATTTGGCAAACGGATGTCAAAATCACTTTTCTTAATGGACGTCTCGAAGTGACTGTCCATATGGTTCAGCCTGATGGTTTTGTCGATTCACACATCCTAATAAGTATGCAAGCTAAAGAGGTCAATCTATGGATTGAAACAAGCATCAAGAAGTTGGAATTAACGTTTTGATGAAGAAATCAGAAATTTAGTTTCACAAGAACGTTGAGAGGCTTGTGTATATAAGAAGGCTAGTGGGAGCATAATTACATTTCTAGTATTGTATGTTGATGACATACTACTTTTGGAAATGGATTCCAACCATGGAAGGTGTTAAAACCTAGCTTGGAAGTTGTTTTTCCATAAAAGATCTCGGTGAAGCCGCCTATATTCTGGGAATAAAGATCTATAGGGATAGATCGAGGCGGTTAATAGGTTTAAATCAAAGTGCATACATTGATAAAGTCTTGAAAAGGTCAAGATGGAAAACTCTAAGAAAGGTATGGTACCTATTCAAGACGGAAATATTGAGTACATCTCAATGTCCAAGCTCAAAGGATGAGCAAGATCGAATGAAGGACATCCCATATGCGTCTGCTATGGATCCATCATGTATGCGATGATATGCACTAGACCGGACGTGTCGTGCATGTTAAGCATGACAAGTAGACATTAACTGTTAGGACTTGGTATTTGACGAAATACCTAGAGATTAGCATGTAAACCAGATCAAATAGTGTGGAATCCTATTTGATTGGCGATCCAATCAGTGAGAACACACGAAGAATCAATCAAGAATTGAAACTAACGTTAGAAATCGATTGGGAATCGATCTAATGTGTTCTATGAACTTGGAGAACGAATTGGGAGGTTTCTGGACGGCTAGGGTACGTCTGGAATCGTAATTAATCGAGAGTCACTGTTTTTCACGAATTGAGTTGTATTTATAGGTTGGTTTATCCAATCGTGCGACTGAACCATTAGTATGGTTCAGTCGTGCAATTGAGCCATGCGGTTGATTCATTCGCACGACTAAGTGTTCAGTCGTGCGACTGAGCCAATCTTATGTTACCATCGTACGACTAATCCAGTCTCCTGGTTCAGTCGTGCGACTGATTCAATCGTGTGAAGTTCTTCATGCGTATGGTTCATTCGCATGAGCCATTCGCATGAGAACTTCATTAAGTTAGTTGAATGTATTACTTAATAAACATTAAGTGTAATCATTCAGCACTCACTAACCTAATTAACCAATTCAATGTCGACTCATTAATGAAACATTAAACATTATAACTAACAACCAATCAATATCATTTCATCAATCATACCAAACAAGATCTATTATATTACATATCATGATCTAGGGACATACATGTATCTACAAACCCCCTTGGACCTAGATCTCTCTAATGTCTTGTTTTCTTCATTACCTCCTCATATTTCTTGTACTTGTCCTCTTTTGTGACTCCCGCGTGAATATCAAACGTGAAGCAAAGTCTTATGACAATTTGAAACTGGAGGGCCTGTACAATATCTTGCGTATCATAGAACAGTGGCCACTTGTATAGTGTATAGACATCATTTGCTAACAAGTTGGTAAGCCACATTGGGTCGAATACTCTGATTGTATCCATTGGCCCTCTTATTTAGGACTATGACCGCTTCTGCTGTTCTCCAATCGTAGTACCGCCACTTAAAGTGTGGTGTGAAATCCTTTGTATTTCCCGGAGTGGGATTCTTGACATTGTGCGCGGAGGATTCCACTTCAACACTATCTTTGGTTTTCCAGTAATGGCATCCATCTCAGACCTTCTAACATACCTTATAGGTTGTTGAGGTCTGAAATTAATCCACCTGGTGTGTACTCTTCTTTAGGGCAGCCTCAAACCAGCCTGACATCTTTCTCGGGTCAGCATACAACAGCTTCAGTTTGACTAGCTGGTTGAGCTCAAACCTGGTAGAGTCTTTAGATCATGTGGAAATCTAAAGTACTCTATGCCCTTCTCCCTCTTAACGGCATAAACGTTAAGATCATCAAAATATGCCCATGCTATAATCCTGCCTGACACCTTAAGATGTTTCTTGACTCTGTAGAGCTTGGTGTAGGCATCCCTCTTGGTGCAGCACGTTGGCTCTAATTTCTTTAAAACATGCACCCTATTCAGCCTTACGGATATCAACATCATCCTTTGAGGCTTGGGCCATTCCTCTGTCTTCTCTGACTCTTGCTCGTTTTGTCTAACACCTCAAATGTATCACCGACAAGGGATTCACCCAGATGGGAACCACATTGCCCTCATTGTCAGCATACTGAGGATAGTGCTCTGCAGTGACATCTCTATCTCTATTTCATCAACGTCATTTAGCTCGTCATCACAGGTAGAATTACATGTCAGAGCATCTTTCACTATTTCATCAGGATTGAGCTTGAAAATTTCTGCCAGTTGCTCGTTTGATAGATCGTGAATTATTTCCCCTTCTTCAGGGGTATAACTCACTGACCTTCTGACAATCCCTGCAGATCAAGAACCATGTGAGTTGAGACTTGACCTGCTAAAGGGGAGCAATATCAAACTCATCTCTTTTGTAATTTGGATCTGTTTGATTTACACATTTCACACTCAAATCATTAGTAATTTATCAAATGAAATGCATTAACTTAATATAAACATTTAATACATGGTTTTTCAATACAGAATACAAAAGTAAATAAATACATAAACATCTAATTTACTTTTATCCTGAATACTCGGCTCTTCACATGGAGGTGCAGAAGCAGAAGCTGGCAGATCTTGTCTGTTCTTTGATCTTTTCTCTTGCCCTGGAGCTGAGACAGATTCAGCTGCTTCTCCTACGTCAGTGTCATCATCTTCGTGCCATTCTTCAGTTTTCTCTTCGTCAGTTTCACTCTCATCATCATCATCATTGTCTTCATCATCATCATCATTTCTGTCCCCATCCCTTATCTTTAATGGCTCCTCCTTCGATCCTTTCAGCTTAGCAAAATGGTCTTTTTAGCCTTTCCAACTCCTATTTTCTTCCCTGAGGTGATGCTTTGAGCTTGGAGAAGGGCTATCTCGTTGCTCTGGGCAGTATCTGTCGGGCCTGCCTTTCTATCACTTGAGCCTGCTCTGCAATTTGGTGAGTTTGTGCAGCAGTCAGGTCAGTAAGCTGGCGGATTTGGGAGGCCTTTTCCTCATCAGCAGCCAGCAAACGCATTACCATTCTGTTTAGTGCCGACAACTGTTCTTCTACCGCAACTGTAGGTAGAGGTGATCTGTAAGTGAATGAGGGATAGGCTGAGGGCTCGGTTGGTGGCTAGTGGTGGTGGTGGTGCTGTGGTGAATATCGGGTCAGGTCGGGATGATAGTGGTGGTGAGTGTGGGGTGAATGATGTAGTGGTGGCTGGGATCTGTATTGTGGTGGTCGGTCTGGTGGTGTCTGTGGTTGCTGTGGGGGCTGTGGTGGCTATGGTGGTGGATGGTGTGTCTGAAGAGGTGGTGGTGGTGGTGGTGGTGGCTGTAGTGGCTGAGGTAGTAGTGATGAAGGTCAAACGATGCTTCTTCTTTGGTTTCTGCCCATGGGTTGAGCCATTCGTTTTCTCCTTATTCCCTTCGAGGTGGATGCTCCCCCTCCTACCCTGCCGATTGACCTGGAGCATAGGTCGGGTCGGTCTCTGTCTCTCCAGAGTCTCTTGGGTGCTCACCAACCACCCAAAGCCCATGTACTGTGGGAACCACTTTTCTTCCCACAGTCCTGGTGAGGGGCTCCTCATCAGACTCTTCTTCTTCTACTTCTGTCTCAAGGACAAAATCATGATGAAACCAGCTGATTCGGTAACTTCTGCAGCCGGGGCGGATGTTGGAGGCACGACATCAGACGTAGTGCCTCTTTGTGGAACAGGCATATTGTCTCTGGCACCCCCACTATCATCATCATCTGAATCATCAGTGGTAGGACAATTGGCTCCACGTCGGAGTCACTATCCTCGTGACGCCATTGGCGTCTCCCCGGTGCCACATAACTTTCATTTGCTAAATGCCAATCAGCCTCTTTGCCTGGGGCTTCACTTGCTTGCCCCGGTACACCACCATCCTACCCAAAGTAGTGTCATCCATAAGTTCCAAAGTCATTGCATCGTGACTTTCCTTGGGGAGCAGAGGCAGCTTCTCATTGAATATCATCTGAAGAAACCTTGGATACATACAAAAACTTCTTTCCCTTTGCTTCAATGTTCTCTACCAAATAAGCAAGAATATTCAGAAGCTGAAAGGGTGGTTCAGCACCAGAGCCACGAAGGCATTTTGTATCTGATCTGATAGGTCATCGAAACCACCCCTTCTCGAAGCAATGCACTTAAGAATCACATGTGCCAGATATTTGTATTGTGGGCACAGGTTGCTCTTATTTAGCACCCCCGAGTTAATGTCCCCCGCATACTTGATTCGGAGGAAACACCCTCTCACTGTCAAAGGATGTAACTTAGTGGGGTGAGTGGAGTCATCCCCAAACTCAAGGATTCTCTGGATGTCAGTAGCGGTAATGTCGATAGCTTGACCCATAATGGTGCTTCGGATGCTGTATGGCTCACGAGAGCGATCCACTAAGGCATTCTCCCAGAATGCCTGGTGTAGTGATTTGTCAGGCGTGCACGGTGTAGATGTAGCCTTATGTATCCGTGAGCGTTTGAGGAAGGCTATAATCTCGAAGAACTTGGCCTCGTTCCGAGTTGTGTGGTCCAAATGGGCACATATGTTGTGCTTTGGATTAAGAGACCATCTGTCAGCCATTTTTCCTGAAACATAAAACACATGATCATTAGTACATAATACATCAGAATTCAGTTCTAAGTGTAGTGTTTCACTTCCATTCTGATTCATTCATGTGAATGAATCATGCGACTGGAGTCATTCGGTTGTTCTTAAGTACGACTGAGTTCATTCGGTTGAATGAGACATGCGATTGAGTTCAATCTGCGACTGAGTCTTCGATTGGTTCAGTCGGCCGACTGGACTCATTTGGGTGGTTCATTCGGCCGAATGACCCAATCGCAAGGTTCAATCGTGCGATTGGAGTTCATTCGAACGACCAGTCTCTTGCCCCACTGTTGATCGCCTGTGGGTCGAATCTTGACCAATTAAGTCATTTAACAGTGTTTAATGGTCATTAGACTCGCCTACTTGTCACTAATAACCTATTAAACTTAATTTTAACATTTTCTTAGTTTACGGAGGTGATTAGGTCATTTCACAGTTCGGTTCTTGATTCAATCGAGTGTCTCTTATGTAGGTTCTTTAATCTTCTGACTTTGGTAAGATTCAAGAGTAATGTACCTGTAAAATCGTCACTCGAATGTAAGAAACTCAACAGCAATGTAAATTAGATCTGTAGCAATTTTTGGCAGAGTAACGGTAAGAATGCGATTTGGGTGCGATTTTGTGTGATGAGGAACATGCGATCGACTGAGGCCCTTAAATACTGAACCTAAGTTCAATCGGCCGACTGGCCTCATTCGCTCATTTCAGCTCAGTTCAATCATCGCCGACTGGCCCTTAAATACTGACCTTAGTCCGATCTCAGTCGTACGATTGGCCTAGTCAATCGCATTCAGTCGGCCGACTGAGTCACAGTCGGTTGACTTCCTCATTCGGTCTCTTTCATTCGCATCTTCAGTTGACCGACTGAGCCTCAGTTGGTCGACTGCTTCATTCTCCCCCTTCTATTCGGTCGAATGGATCATTCTCATGTCCATTCGGCCGATTGGGAGCCATTCGCATAGTTGGTCCATAACCATGATCCAATCGTGCGAATGGGTCACACTTAGTGAGTTTACAGTCATTTATAACATTTTACTTTTAAGACCCTTTTAACTTTTGACAATAACATTATAAGCTCTTAACCAATTCATCACCTCAGACGTGACTCTTTTAAAACACGTTGTCACCTCTGACGTGACTCTTTAAACTTTGAAAAACTATGGCCATCTCAGACATGACCCTTTTAGGTGAGTTAATTCCATTCTGATTTTCCTGATGTAGTCTGACAGACACACCACTAAAAGATTAAACTAGAAACTTAAACTAAATACACAAATTAAATTTGTTTTTTGACTTTTTGTGGAGATAAAACCCTAAGATGGAAATCTACGGGATTTGGTTCCGGAATCGAAAGCTTCACCTTAGATTGACCACACCTGGACCAATTCAATTTTGGAATCATACAGGAACATCAAATCATTTGGACTTGTTATCAAAATCTTTCGATGCTCAATTCTTGGTGTTCATCCAGAGTCATCAGCAGCTTTAGGGAATCATACTGGAACTCTTAGATTACCACATTGATTTGAACTTTCCAGAATTGCAGCCACAATGATTGTCAATATGTTTGTCCACTTAAATCCATACATAGACTCTTGACTCAAACTGGTGATTGTTTTTGGTTTTTATTTCAACGAACATTTGTGGCCCACACTTATATGGTAATCAACATCCCTCAGGAGCTTTTGAGCGATCTACGGGTATTGTTACAAGAAGAGACTATTCTTAGAGCTTTCATAGAGAAACCAGTCCCCAGGTCAGTGCCATCGCACAGCAAAGAGGTGGCAAACAACAATGAGTTCTAGAATATCTAGGTTATGCTTATCCTCAGGTCAGTGCAGCACAGCAGAGAGGCACACAACCTATCTCCTTGTTAGAGAGCTTTTATTTTGCACCAAATGCACCAACAACATAGGTCATTAGCTTGATAGCATTTTTCTCTTTCATTTTCATGCTTTGCTCTATTTATGGTCATCCGCACACATTTGTGGCATTTACATGCTCATTACCCCTTATTGGAATATTATTGATTGTGTTAACCAGTGATAAGATGGAAGCCCATAGTCAGTTAAACAACTTAGTTTGATCTTGAGATCACCAGTCCGGTCTAATCATCTATTGTGTTGAATCTACCGACATATCAATTGTGGTCTAGCAACCTCTAGGTCTACTCTCATTGTGTTACCTTAGGAGTTACCAGTTTTTCTATCATCTTCCTTTTATATTGCTTAGACTACACAGACTTATACTTTGAATTTTTTTTTTCTAAATTAGGATTTTAAAGTCCCTCTTGACTTGTTCCTGTGTACTATCATATTCCAAGGGTTTTGAATCGGTATCACAGATACGATCTACCTTGTATCAGCTTTCCACTCCTTCTCCCTCGGTTCCCCTTTTTTTTTAATGTTGCTTGCTGACTTATTCTCCCCCTAAAATACTAAAATCAAACCTGGTTTAATTATTTTAGGATTTTAATAAACAGCAGAATAACATGAGTTTAATTTAAACAGACTAAAATACAAATAAAATAAAATAAAAAAGAAAAATTAACTAAACTACATCGGACTACACATGATCATCATCAGGAATAACATCACTTCTCTTTTTAACGCCGTTGACCTCTAGCAGATATTGAAAACGTGGTTTATCAAAGGCTTTAGTATAGAGGTCAGCGCTTGAAAATCAGTATTAATTTTACCACATCAATTAAGTTCTTTTCGAAACAATCTCGTATGAAGTGATATTTATACCGATATGTTTGGTCTTAGGATGTTGGACCGGATTTTTAGTTACTGCAATTGCAGCAGAGTTATCTACAAAAATAGGAGTAGAATGGAACGTTAAACCGTAATCCCGCATTTGCTGTTGAATCCAGATGATTTGTGAACAGCAACTTGCAGCAGCAACATATTCGCTTCATAGGTTGACAATGCAACCGATGTCTGCTTCTTACACTGCCAGGTAATTAATCTTCTCCCAAAGAATTGACACCCTACTGATGTAGACTTGTAGTTCATCTTGCAGCCTCCGTAGTCCGACTCACTATACGCCGTGAGCTCAAAATCATCATCATGAGGATACCACAACCCAAGTGTGGGTGTACCCTTTAGATAGCGAAAAATCCTTTTGACCCCGATCAGATGATTGACCTTAGGTTTAGCCTGATATCTAGAACATAAACATGTCGCATACATGATATCAGGTCTAGAGGCAGTGAGATACATGAGGGATCCAATCATTCCTCGGTACATCGTGGCATCCACAAGATCTCCATTTTCATCAGGTGCAATGTCATGATTCGTAGCCAGTGGAGTACTGGCAGCAGATGCATTCTCCATGTCAAAGCGATTTAGAATGTCTCTTACGTACTTGGTCTGATGTAGAAAGATCCCATTTGGTGTTTGATCCACCTGTAGCCCGAGAAAGAACTTCATCTCCCCCATAGACTCATCTCAAACTCTTTCTGCATAACTGCTTCAAATTCTTTGCATAACTCTTCGTTCTTTGAACCGAAAATTATGTCATCAACATAGATTTGTACGAGCAGTAGGTCGCCATCTTTTTCTTTAATGAACAGCGTGCAGTCAATGACTCCCCTGCAAAAGCCGTGTTTCACAAGATGAGTCGAGAGTTTCTCATACCAAGCTCTTGGAGCTTGATGAAGCCCGTATAAAGCCTTGTCGAGCTTGTAGACTCTATCCCGATGATAAGGATCTTCAAATCCCTCGGTTGACTGACATAAACTGTTTCTCTAATTTCCCCATGAAGAAATGCACTCTTCACATCTAATTGATAGACTTTAATCTTCATGTACGATGCATAGGCAAGGAAGATACGAATGGCTTCCATCCTTGCCACGGGTGCAAATACCTCATTGTAATCAATTCCCTCGACTTGGCGAAATCCCTGAACAACCAGTCGAGCCTTGTTCCTGATAATGATCCCTTGGTCATCTTTCTTGCATTTTAAAACCCATTTGGTGCCAATGACCTTAGCACCTTTAGGTCTATCAACCAGAGACCATACACCTAACTTCTTGAACTGAAGAAGTTCTTCTTGCATTGCACTCACCCACGCCTCATCATTTAGTGCTTCACTGACATATTTTGGCTCAACCTGTGAGACAAAACCCAATAGGCACCATCATGATATATACCTTTTCCATAACAGAGGCATAATCAGCTGAGTACAGCTGATTTCGGTTTGTACTCCTGATCGGACATCCCCAATGACATTGTCTAAGGGATGATAAACGTTTAGACGTGATCCTGGAGTAGTAGGAACAGCTACCTCAGAGCCAAGATGATGAACATTTGGTTCTTCATCTGAGGTAGTTGGAGTTTGAGGCTCTGACGTCGAAGGTGCACCACTGGTAGATGCTTGTGGACTTTCAGGAACTGGAACCTGTTCCTCCTGACTATTCTGATTATCTTCTTCAGCTTCATTTTCAGAGGAGGTGTCACTGTCGTCGATTACTCCCCCTGAATGAGTAGATGATTCTCCCTGTGAGCTAGATGTTGGTGGATTCAAGCTATCATACATCATTCGTGTAGCTAATTCGTCATCCGAGGAGAGAGAGGAATGTTGAAGGACTTGAAGAATCCATCATAGTCAAAGAAGTAGGCGGGTCCTTTGCCAGTAGGTGGTGTGGTGAATCGCTGAACATCAACATTACACCAAACTTCTACTAGACCTGTTGAGTTATTGTAAACTCGCTTGTTAGGTATGTTGTATCCTAGAAAGATGCCTTCATCTACCTTCGCGTTGAATTTACCTTCTTGTGTCTTCTTCAGAGTGTGCACGGCGCCCCAAATGGTTCGAGATACTCCAAGTTCGGTTTGCGTCTTTGTAGTAGCTCGTAACATGTTTTTCCGTGGCGCTTGACTATCAGGACTCGATTCAGTGTATAACATGCATTTGCCACTGCCTCATTCCAGAATTGGATAGGCAGTTTCGAGTCTGCCAGCATAGTCTGTGCTGTCTCTATCAAGCTCCTGTTCTTTCTCTCAGCAACTCCATTCATCTGAGGTGTGTAAGCAGAAGTGAATTGATGCACAATCCCCTTTTCCTTGCAGTATTCCTCCATCCAATGGTTCTTGAATTCCGTTCCGTTGTCTGAGCGTACTTGTCTAACTTTTAGCTTGTAGAGATTCCAGTGTGTTGTTACAACTCCTTGAATGATTCAAATGTTTCTGATTTGGATTTCAGAAACATTACCCAAGTGAACCTTGAGTAGTCATCGGTGACCACAAAACAGTACAAGTCGCCTGCAATGCTCTTTGTACTGACTGGACCGAACAGATCCATGTGAGAAGTTCAAGAGGAAGTTCTATTGAATAACTTTTTCTTTTCCATATGAGACTTCTTTGTCTGTTTACCTTTCTTGCAAGCTATACAGAAATCAGGAAGCTGAAAGTTCTTGACATTAACACCTCTCACCAGATCCTTCTGTATCAAGTGATTCATCTTCCTTTGACTGATGTGTCCCATTCTCCTATGCCAGGAGATGGAGTCTTTTTTAGTAGCTTTGGATAGAAAACACTGAACCTCATAATCCATTGTATAAGCTATTGACAGATCCAGGACATAAAGATCTTTATATCTTGAAGCAGTCATTAAAACTTGGTCCTCTGGGATCACGTAGTCTTTCTTCAGTACGTAACACCTCTTGTTGTCGAAGATGACTTTAATTCCTTATCACATATTTGAGAAACAGAGAGTAAGTTGTTTTGAAGTTGCTGAACATAGTTCACCCTATCAAACTTAACTTTCTGATTTCCAACTTCTCCCTGAGCTGTGATATAGCCTCCCTTGTTTCCTGCAAACGAAACATGCCCTCCTTTTATTTGTTTGACATTTGATAAAAGAGCTCTGTTTCCTGTCATGTGCCTGGATGCTCCGCTGTCTACTATCCACGTGTTAGTTTCAGCACTGTATTGAACAACCTGCACATACAAGGTAAAGGATTAGTTTAGGTTAGGAACCCAAGCCTTTACTGGCTTGGGTTTCCTAGAGGCATCACTCATCAGAAATTCAACCCATTGACTCTTAGAAGGTGAGGGTAGCTTAGGTTCCTTCTTGTCATCATTACCAGACATAGAGATTGACTTCTCTTTCCATAAGCCAGATTTGTGCAATGCCTGTTTGTGATAAACATCGACTGGCTAACGGATTGAACTTTCTGTTCACTAGTTCTTCTAGGTGGAGTTAAAGAGCTCCTCTTAGAAGACTTAGGTTTTGAGTCCTGAAGTTCAATCTTCTTCCTAGGTGTCTGATAATAAGGACAGTAGAAGCAATGTGTCCACATTCTCCACAGTTGTAGCACGCCCTGCTATCACTTTATGATTAAACTGTCTTTGTGGAGACGTGTGTGACACTCTAGTAACATCACTCACTTTAGGTTTTGACTTGGTTCTTTTGATATGTTTACTGGTTTAACAAAATTAACTGATTTAACCTGTTTGACATCCTTTTCTTTTTGGTTAATTGGTCTTTGACTTGAAGTATGTGAAAGATTATCCTTAAAAGCCCTTTTAGGTTCTGATTTGACTTTGTTTGAACCTGACTTTAAGTCAACCTTTTCAAATTCTTTTCCAGATTAACACAAGGCAAATTACCCTTTGCCTTTGACGTGGTCTCCTTTTGTTTGTTTCCAGTGTCAATAGATGAACATAAGGAATCTGGATCACTAACAAGAGGAGTAGACACTACATGATCCTTGATGGGATTACTATTTATAGGTCTAGTTTTAGGTTCATCAAAGTCTCAGGTGGTGGCGGAACCACTTTATAACCCAGTCCCTCCCCGTTGTTCCTTTCTTTCACTAAGTGTTGGACTATGTGCGACGAACTAGTCCAACTATGCAGTTTCTGTTTTAGTGATTTACTTCTACTTCTAGAACTGCCTTTTGCTTCTTAGTGTCTTCTAGGGAGTTTAGATAATACCTAATGTCATTAGCTTGATTAAAGGCAACTACTTCGGTTTCCCTAAGCTGTTTAGTCAAAAGGTCTATCTTTTCTTTATAACTGAGCTCATTTTGTTTTAATACCCTATTAGCCTCAGTGCATAGATGCAAATCTTTTATCAAGTTATCATTATGATCTAATAACCTAGCAAATTTAGCATCTATGCTATTCCTAAAGGCATCACAATCAGAACAAGCATGATTATTAAACATTGTGTCAGTAGTACTTACCTGAGCTGATTCAGAAGCGTTTGCCATCAATGCAGTATCAGATGATTCTGATTCTTTTGCTTCTGTCTTTTCTGTCTCTGACATGGTAGTCTCCACTTTTGGCTTGTAACTGACCTCGGTTGCAGTTGCTTCTTCACTATGTGACATTGCTATCTCAACTGCTAGATCTCCTTCACTAGCTGAATCACTGTCAATATCTTCTACATTTGCAATGTTTGATTCCCCTGGTGAGACAAACCTAAAGCTCCAATCCTGTCCTTCATCATCATGAGCAGTCAAGGCTTTTGAGTCCTTGTTTGAGGAAGTAGAACTGGTAGTTTGCTTGTCTAGACGAGTGAAGGATGAGAACGGGTTCCCGTTCCCAGTCTTCTTTGGCTTCACACATTCTCTCTTGAAGTGCCCCTTTTCACCACAGTTAAAGCAGGTCACTTTACTCTTGTCAAAGCCAAAGGTGGTATCCTTAGTAGCAACCAAGTTCTGTCCAGTCTTTTTCACAAACTTCTTCGCCCTCCGGACAGCACTTGCTAAGGCCCACATTATGTCTGTTCTCTCAAGCTCCATTTCGTCCACCTGCTCGTAGTCCTCGTCTACCAGATGGTAGTTTCCAATCTTTCCAGCAACAAGTTCATCATAGGAATGGACCATTGCTGCCAATAGATCCATGTGCTCTCGAGCTACTTCTACAGTCACATTACCGAGGTTCTCGGTCTTCGGTCTAGTAGCATTCGCTTCAGATCCAATGTATTGGGTATAAGAAGACCCTGACGTTTCTGACCTGAAGCAGGTGCATGTGTAGGACTCGATGAGCTAGACACAAATGCAGTCTGGAGGGGTGCTCCAGATGTCTTAGCTTGAGGCGTGGCATTATATAAAGCGGATTTTGATTGTACGTAGACTTCTGAGCTCTGTACTTCATTCTAAGTGATTCTTCTCGTAACTTAAGAATGAAGTCATTAATATCCAGTTTTGAAAGCATTCCATTCTGTCTAAGATTAGACACGAATGAAACCCATTTTTCAGGCAATCCGTCTGCAAAATTATTAACTTTCTCTTCCATGGTAGTAGCCACCCCATGTGTATGCAGTTCACTCATCAGATGGTAGAATCTATCTATAACATCGTCCAAATCTCGTTTCCCATCGATGAGAAGTTGTCGAATTCCTTCTTTAACTCCTTAGCCTTGATTGTCTTCAACGAGGCATTCCCGTCGTACCTCTTCTCTAGCTCATCCCATAGTTTCTGGACTGCTTATTCTCTGAGTACTGGTGGAATATCTCTTTAGGGATAGACTGTGTAATCAATGCATAGACCCTCTTCTCTGCATTATATTTGACTTTCTGCGCGTCTGTCATCCCTCCTAAGGTTAACTTTACTCCATCGGCTCCCACCGTGTACTATATCCAATCTCGATGGCCTCCCATAGATTCGGATCCACTCCATTGAGGTAGATCTCAAACGTTGTTTCCAGTGGGGAAACTCATCTAACGTTAAAAGCTTTGGTGGTTATTATGATTACCCACCTCACTCTCAAGTAGCAGCAGGTTCTGGATCCTAGAGTCCTTCCCAGCAGTAAAGGCTGACATTTGATCTTCCATTGTAAATAACTTTAAGTCTAATAAGCAATTTTCACTCGGCCGACTGAAGGGTGCGAATGGACTAGGCGTGCGTATGAACACTCACGTGCGTATGAACTCTACGACTGGTTCAATCGTGCGGCTGAACTAAGTGATTAGCTCAGTCGTGCGAATGAATCTGATGCGTATGAACCGTGCGCTGAGCAATACGAATGGAGATACGACTATGTTCAATCGTACGAATGGAGATTCGACTATGTCCAATCGTGCGACTGAGCAATGCGAATGAGTCCAGTCGTGCGAATGGCTCAGTCGTGCGACTGAAGCTGCTGTTATGCGAAAATTTCTAGGTTAAACGTGTTTTAGCCGTAAAAATTCGAACTTTCGCAAGGTTGAATTGCCTAAGTCCGTAGAAACCAAACTTTGATGAGCAGGGAACGTCCAAGATCACTTTTGACACAAAAGATTGCGTTTCTAATGCAAAAACACAAACTTTTTATCAATCTTGATTGAATCACACTTAATCAAGAGCCAATGCTCTGATACCACTTGTTAGGACCTGGTATTTGAACGAAATACCTAGAGATTAGCGTGTAAACCAGATCAAATAGTGCGGAATCCTATTTGATTGGCGATCCAATCAGTGAGAACACACGAAGAATCAATCAAGAATTGAAACTAACGTTAGAAATCGATTGGGAATCGATCTAATGTGTTCTATGAACTTGGAGAACGAATTGGGAGGTTTCTGGACGGCTAGGGTATGTCTGGAATCGTAATTAATCGAGAGTCACTGTTTTTCACGAATTGAGTTGTATTTATAGGTTGGTTTATCCAATCGTGCGACTGAACCATTAGTATGGTTCAGTCGTGCGATTGAGCCATGCTGTTGATTCATTCGCATGACTAAGTGTTCAGTCGTGCAACTAAGCCAATCTTATGTTACCATCGTACGACTGATCCAGTCTCCTGGTTCAGTCATGCGACTGATTCAATCGTGTGAAGTTCTTCATGCGTATGGTTCATTCGCATGAGCCATTCGCATGAGAACTTCATTAAGTTAAGTTTGAATGTATTACTTAATAAACATTATGTGTAATCATTCAAGCACTCACTAACCTAATTAACCAATTCAATATCGACTCATTAATGAAACATTAAACATTATAACTAACAATCAATCAATATCATTTCATCAATCATACCAGACAAGATCTATTACATTACATATCATGATCTAGGGACATACATGTATCTACATTAACAATCCAGGTAAAAGCCATTGGATGGCTGTTAAATATATTGAAATACCTTAGGAGGACTAAGGTATGTTTCTAATATATGGGTCTGGTGAGAGGAACTCGTTGTAAAGGGTTACATGGATGCGAGCTTCCAAACTAATCGAGATGATTCTCGTCACACAATCAGGGTATGTCTTCATTATGAATGGAGGGGTAGTTGACAGGATCAGTGATCTCAAGTTTGATGGATTAGAGTGTAACGCATCGAATAAGATCAAGAATTAGACAAATATAGCAAGAATTTGATATTCGTATGCATTAAGAACAATACGGTTGTAACGAGAGAATATATTTCTGTGAAAAGAATGTTTCAATTATATCAATGTTTCTGCTCAATCATTCACCTATTACAATTAGGTTGACACTCCTTATATAGAGTGCAATCACTGCTGATATCACGGGATAGTGACATCTGGCAGATTTATTACAAAAATAACTAACACTTAACAAACTACTGAAATGTTCACAACTACTGAGAACATATCAGAGAGTGCTAAGCACAAAATATAAAACTACTGATGCTAAACTACTGAAACTAAACTACTGAAACTAAACTACTGAAACTAAACTACTGATTACAAAACTACTGAAAAGGGAAAATATAAAACTACTGAAAGAAAACCGTCATAACTACTGAAGAAGACCCCTTCAACTGTTGTGACAACGTCTGATACTTGGTCTTCAGTACTTGTCTTCAGCACTTGTCTTCAGACTGTCTTCAGTACTTGTCTTCAGACTTTGTCTTCAGCACTTGTGTCTTCAGATTTTGTCTTCAGCACTTGTCTTCAGACTTTGTCTTCAGCACTTGTGTCTTCAGACTTTGTCTTCAGCACTTGTGTCTTCAAACTGTCTTCAGCACTTGTGTCTTCAGACTTTGTCTTCAGCACTTGTCTTCAGACTTTGTCTTCAGCACTTGTGTCTTCAGACTGTCTTCAGCTCTTGTGTCTTCAGACTTTGTCTTCAGCACTTGTGTCTTCAACAGTTGTTGTGACGTCTGTGGGACTTAAAGGTTTTTCTGATCCGGCTCATTGGTTCTTTTGGTCCAACAGCAGTGTCATGGAAGAGTTCAAAACAAGACGTGGTAGCATTGTCCACTACAGAATCCGAATACATAGCTGCCTCATTAGTAGCTCAGGAAGCTGCATTGATAAAGAAATTTATCATTGATCTAGGGGTCGTCCCTACCATTCAAGACCCCCTATAAATCTTTTGTGATAACGAGGGTACGATTGCACAAATCAAGGAACCCCGTGCACATCAAAAGACTAGACATATTGAGCGGAGATTCAACTACATAAGGGATGAAGTTGAAAAAGGAAAGATATGTATTCGTAAAGTTCACACCGATCAAAACATTGCGGATCCACTCATGAAGCTCCTTGAAAGGGCAAAGCATAAAAGTCATACTTGTGCCTTAGGACTTCGATTTTCTAGTGATTGGAACTGATCTGTTTAGTATTTAAAAATTTGGAACAATGTAACATTTAACTCTTTATATATTTGTGATATTCTGAGATTGTGTTCCTTTTAGCATGTATATATCTATGAATATGTTTATTATTCTAAATGTCTGTAGTCGGTCATATTTGTGGGAACAAATATGAACGTAAGACTATTATGAACATGGATTGGTGGATATTCATAAGGTATGAATATAGAGCAATTGGTTGCTACCAAAGTTCATAAATATTTGTGGGATACAAATATTGGACTGACCCGCATCTCAATTTTACTACATGGAATCTTCTAGATTGATCATAAGTAAATTTGAGTAAAGACGAATATCATTTGGTATCCTCTGACCTGAGATACATATTGGTTTTGATATTCACCAAAATGTTATACCTTGAGCTTGTTCTTCACTGCTCTGAAATAATGGACAGTACATAAGGCTATGTTCAGGTGTGACGCGAGGTGATTGTGAGAAACATATGTAGTCAAGATGGAATTTGTTCCTCTTATTCGTTGAGAGCAAGATGTCTAAGGCCTGATTAAGTTAAATCAACAAGAAATGATCATTCTATGTCCTTGCATTTAACATGACATCTGTAACAAAAGGATAAATGATTGATTCACCTAAATCATTTCAAGTTGGATACTTGAAGGGGATAATGTTATTGAATGACTTTCAATCATGTGTATTAAGGTAGTAAACCGTTGTTAGGTGGTATTTACTACTTGCATCAATGTTCTATGAATCTTGTGCAAGTGGGAGATTGTTGGATTCTTTATGCCCAAGACACATAGAACATTGATGTGGTTAGTATGTTATGATCCAAGTCGGGTCATACCCAATAACAAGCTTTCAAACACTAATATAAATATTTAATTGATGATATGATCATGCAATTGAATAAATACACCAATTTAGAAAATGGGGTTTCTAAATAAATTACATATGAGATGAAACAACTTATAAGGATACTTTGTTTATGGACATTATTTGTAATGTTATTTAAGTTGGTTAAATAACATCAAATAATAATAATAGTGTGTGTATAACTTATATAATTAAAAGGTTAATTAGATAACTTATATGTATAATTAGTAAAAACAATTAGTGAAAGTTTTGGGGGAAAAACCCCAAACTCTTCAAGTTCGGCCGCCCCTAATAGGGGTCCAGGCGACTTGTTTCTTCCACTTGTTTTTCCTAGAAACACACACACTCCATCTCTCTCTCTCTCTCTCTTACATGCAAGCACCTCAAGAACATTTTCTTCCTCTCCATTGTTGAAGAATATAGTGGCTGAAATTTGGATTCCAGCAGCTCTTGTGATGTGTTTTGGTGTTCAAAAGCCTAGCAACAAAGTGTCTTGCTTGAGGCTTGTGGGTATACTAGCTTGAGGACACCTCTCCTTGGTGTTTTGGTCATTCAAGAAGCTCATTTTCTTCAACCAAATTCGTTTTTTGTGCAGCTCTACGAAAGGTAGTTTGTATCTTTTGTTTTTGGTTGCTTATTCTTCTTGATAGCTAGTTCATACACGTATAAATGATCCTTATGTTCTTGGGTTTGTTTTTTATATGATATGAGCCTTGATTTTCAGATTATAATGATAATATTAAGGTTTTATTCCGCTGCGTTTTCAAGTTTAAAAGGTTAAACTACTTTGATTTGGTCCAACAAACCCAACATGTTTCACCTAAAACCTTTCAAGTATGGTACTTGAAGAGAATGATGTTATTGAATGGCAATTAGTCATACATATTAAGGGTAGTAAACTGTTGTTAGGCGGTATTTACTGCTTGCATCAATCTTCTATGAATCTTGTGCAAGTGGGAGATTGTTGGATCTTGTATGCCCAAGACACATACAAGATTCATGTGGTTAGTACGTTATGATCCAAGTCGGGTCATACCCAATAACAAGCTAAACAAACACTATTTGTTGATGAGATCATACAAATAAACATTGACACCAATTTAGAAAATGGTTTTCTAAAACATTGCTTTGTAATAGAACAATATTATATGGATAGTTTGTTCATGAGATATTATTTGTTTCATTATTTAAGTTGGCTAAATAATAACAAATAAAAGTGTCTTAATGATATAAAATTAAAATAGGTTTTAATTTTATAAAATTAAGGGGATAAAAGAGTGCAAGTTTATAAAAGTTTCAAAATGGAGGGAACCCATTTTAAAACTACATTTTCAGCCGCCCATGGGGTTAGTGAGGGGCCTTTAGTCTTTGTTCATTTCAAGACTTCATCTATTCTTGCACTCTTCCAACTCTCCTCTCTCCAAGAAATACTCTCTCTCACACACACAAGCAAAACCACCTCCCAAAACAAGGCTGAAAATCAGATTTTGAAGCTGGAAAGGGCTGAAATTTTCGGTCCTTGGAAGATCTTAGGAAGGGGTTACTTTGGTGCTGCATCCTAACAAGAAAAGTGTTTGGAGATCTTGTGGTATCATAGATTGAGGCTCTCTCTCTTGAGGGCTGGACATTCAACAACATCTCCATATTCATCTCATACATCTACAACTTTTGTACAAAAGGTTGTATCTATAAACACCATATGGTTGTTATGTCTTGTTTGATAGCATACTATTTCATATATATTTTGATCCTCATTCTTGGGTTTTGTTGGTGGTTTAATATGGAAAAAAATTTCAGATTATAAACCATATGGTAAACCTCTTATTCTGCTATGTTTTTATAGTTTAAATGGTTAAACTAGCTTGTTTTACATGTGACAAAACCCAATAGTTTGAAGGGATGTCATGGCTTTTCTGTCAATCTCTACTCTCTTTCTATCTTCATCAGAGTAGTTAGCAACATCTTTGGGGATCATACCAGCACCAGTAGCAGAAGGGGTGCTAGGTATGAAAGGTTCATTCTTAATAGACTCCCACATTCTTGAATCAAGAGACTTGATAAAACCTTCCATTATTAAACACTAGGTATCAAACTCATCAAGAGTGATCAGTGGGGACTTGTTCATGGTTCCAGTTTCCATATCAGTTTTGGAAATGGTTGCCATTTGAAAAGTTTAGTATTTGTGTGTGAGGGATCTTAAGATGGTGAGATCTTATATCAAGAGCCTAGAAAGCTCTAATACCAAATGCAAGACCGGTGAGGTGGTTGATTACAACACAACACAAAGAGGAGATTAACCAAACTTAATCAAACAGTAAACTGGATTAACCACAATAAGATA
This sequence comes from Flaveria trinervia, assembly GCA_025506515.1. Lineage (NCBI taxonomy): Eukaryota > Viridiplantae > Streptophyta > Magnoliopsida > Asterales > Asteraceae > Flaveria > Flaveria trinervia. The sequence goes on from CM046450.1 coordinate 47,460,519, forward strand.
CTAAGAACACAAGTAATGTAAGAGACAGAACACAAGCATGTGGTTTTCAAGAATGCAGTATATTGCTTTCTCTATGTTCTACTACGACTGTTACAAAGCATAATGGAAAGATACAAGAACATGAGATACTTATACTACATCCTACAGCTGGCTATACTTTGAAAGCTAGCTGGATACAATTGACTAGACACAAACAAAATCAATTGTAGAGTCAAAATGCAGATTTCCTTTTGACTAATGACTATGACATGCCATAGTTCACATCCTTATCTATTACAAAAAGGATAAAGTACATGAAGTAGAAAGTTTACATACTCAAGACCTCAATGTATAGTTACCAAAAGAATGGACCTTTTCACCAACTCATGTAAGTTGGTGACCTTACAGAGATGCAACGGAAAGGTGTCCAGCTTTATGGAAAAGTACATCAGATAAAGCATGTGTTAAAATTCTTCGGAAGAAATCCGTCTTCATGAGTTGAAGCTTCGGAAGACTTTGTCTCTGATGCTTCGGAAGACTTCATATTTGGCTTCGGAAGATATTGGTCTTGGCTTCGGAAGATTTCACACGTAGAATATTTCTGTTGCATGTGTGAAACTTCCTAAGCATTCTTCTCTCAATCTTTTGATTCTTGATTTCACACGAAGATATTGGTCTTGGCTTCGGAAGACTTCATTATTACACACGGCATCTTCTCTCAATCTTTTGATTCTTGATTCTAGTTGCATTAGCATTTCATCTTTTACTTTCATTATCCCCTTCAACTCTTGTATTCTTTGCTTTCTATTGTTGGACTTCAGTACAAGTTTGTTGTATTCACAACCAGATAACTCTTGCTGATGGGGATGTCAGAATCACTTAGATCCTCTTCATTGTATGCTATCACATCAACGTAGTTCTTTTCTTCTTGAATGTCAGCAGTTTCATCTTTAGCCTCCTCAGTATGAGCATTTACACTTGCTGAGCTTGAATATTTATCTTGTGATTGTTCAAGCTTATCATGATGAGATTGTGTTTCTAAATTCATGTTGGACACTATAGGCGTTGTTTGATTAGATGCAACTGGTTATTCATTATTGGAGAATGACAACGGGATTGTGCTTGCTTATGAGATTAGCTCAGTCTCACCAGAGTGGATTGAGTTTACTGACTAAGAAACATAAATTGGTTCAGTATGTATACTCTTAGAAGATTGATGAGAGAGTGGTGAGATGGGCTGAGTGTTCTAACTGGCAAAGTAAGATTGTTGAGAGTGAACAGATAGGGTAGGTGAGATGGGTTGTTATTTTTACTTGAGTGAGAAGGGAATTGTGGAGATTGTTGTTGATGGTGCATGGGTGATAAATTGGGTGAGTGTGTGGCTTGAATAGAGTTGGTTGGAGAGTCCTCTTGTTGATCTTCCCACACAAGCTCTTGAGGAATATTCGCAGTAGCATCAACCACATGTGCAAACATGGGCATGTCACCTCCTTCATATTTCCCAGATATTTTGTTCAGTACGGATCTGCCAAGGTGTTCTTGAACAAACACACCACCATCCATAGTAGTTCCAGGCAGATCAGCATTAATGATCAGTTGTAGAAACCTTGGAAACATATACATCTTATCAGCCTTCTGCACTTTGATGTGATCACATAAGCAGTTGAAGATGTACTTTGAATAATTTTAGGTTCTTCCCTCAAAGACACCAATAATCCTAGAAGAAATATGCCTTGAAAATCTGTCAAGACCAGATTTTCTGTTTAAGATGCACTTAAGATAAGTGTGATAGAGAAATCTGTATGGCTTGCAGAGTCTTCCTTTCTTGATTTCTCCCTTCTTGAAATCACCGTCATAGCCCATCACGAGAAAAACTTTCTCTATGTATTCGTTATCGAACACATCCGGATGACCAGCTTCAACATCTCCCAACTCAAGAACCCTTCTTATTGTCTGTTCATCGATTCTCAACCTTCGATTCTTCACATCAGCAACAATAACTCGACCATCTTCCTCTATTTGGGTGGAGTTCCAGAAATCAGTGATGTGCGATTGGTGAATCACAAGCTCTGCTAATAAGGCATAGAACAGCCTAGATCTTCTTAGATATCAAATAATATCTTGACACCCTTCTGAAACAGGGTCATTAGGGTTTAAGAAAGCACACACATTGTGCTCTCTCGCAAATTGATTATCCATCTATTCATAAGAAAAAGATTTCGTTACAATCACATTATTGATATGAGAATACGAACGGTTGTGAGATTAAAACGAAACTCAAACACATTCTTGAATATTCCAACATGTTTTACCTTGAAAACAGCGGTTTAAGAACACAGATATATGTTTGTTTAATGTTTTTATTTGGTAAGATTTGAATGTTATGAAAGAGGGAAAAGTTTGTTGAGAGTGTGTTTTTCTAGGTCTGAAAAAGTGAACAAAAAAGCGAATAATGATGTTTGAAGTCAAATGACGTCATTTATACCCTCGGACACCTTAAGTTTATCACATTAAAGTGGTGGGACCCTTAACAAATTCTTCCGCAGATCATCTACAGATCTCATAAATCATCTGCGGATGACTTAACGACATCTACTGATGAAATATAACTTACCTCTTCATAGATTACCAAACTATGAAATTAAATTATTTGTTAATCTTTGTTCATCCGTAGTTTACTAATCTATGGATAAACATTTAAATTTTCAACACTATAGCTTCTGTTGATGCTTATGATGGCATTGTAGCTTCTGCTGATGCTTATGATGGCACTGTAGCTTCTGCTGATGCTTATGATGGCACTGTAGCTTCTGCTGATGCTTATGATGGCACTGTGCAGAGAATTATTGTTTTATGGTCCAAGTCCATTGCTTAGAACCATTTATTTCTTTTGGACCTTATTGACTTTGTATACATGACAATTTAGCACAAGAAGGTTTAAAATGATTTTAAAGAAAATTTTGTGTATCCAGGAGCTAAGATGGTGCTCAGATTTCAATTCCTTCAAATTGATAATGAAATAGACAAAGCTGCTTATTGATAAATTTAACTTCATTTATTTCTACTCCCCCTAAATTTGTGATTAATGATGACATTAAGCATTTATCATAAATTTCTAAGAAGAATAACATGAGTGACATTTAACTGTGTGATGATGAGCAGACATATATTCACATATGATGGGATCATACTATAATACAATGCCTCTTCCTGATGAGTTATTTTGTTGAATTGATTTCTAAACAAAGTTCTGATTGCAAGTATATTTTCCACTTAAATCCATACAAGAGCTCATGTATCAACTAGGCATGTTGTTTATCATGTTTTGAGATTGATTTGGAATTAACTGTTATGGGCTTCACATTCAATTCACAAAGATTGTGTCCTCCCTTTGCAAGACAAATTATCACTTTTTCACACTTAAGAACTATGTATTTTAAGTTATAAGATCTATCTTGAGCTGCAGTTGGCATCTCATTAATGCAATGATGTAGAAGCTCTAGATTAATTTACAATTGATCACATAGGATTCTTTTGAGAGCTTAGATATGATCATCATCAGGTCACCAGGTCTTTACTCACATAAAACAGAGGTGCCTTTAACCCAGGTCTTTGTTTACACAAAACAGAGGGATGATGAGGATCATGATCTTTTCACCTTTGAACTGATATACAGTATGGTGATCATACACCCGGGTCTTTGTTTACACAAAATAGAGAGAGTATGATTTGCAAAGATAGATATTATAAAGTGTTGATACATAGTGTGTTTAGATGAGTGATTTGGTCACATCAGAATAAGACTCACTTTGTATTATCAAAATGAAGTTTCCCACAAACAATCATTTAGCATTATGTTTGGCATGCACTCAGTGTAGTTTCCACTCAAGATGAATCTACTCACATATCAAGAAACTTGATTTGATTTATTGTTAATTAATGAATTCAGGAATAAGCAAAGATATAGTGTACTTCATTTCCCAAGCATATGTCATGCAGAAGCATCATTACACACAGTCTTTTGTTTATTTAAACTAATTAATCTAAGTTAATCATGCCTAAAGACTTAACTAGAAAATTAAATCTAACTGAATCAAAGGCTTTAGTGAATAAATCAGCAAGCTGGTTTGTTGTATCCACTTTGACTAACTTAATCAATACCTTTTCTGAGCAATCTCTTAGAAAATGATATCTTATCTCAATATGTTTTGTTTTACTATGTTGCACAGGATTAGCAGTTATAAACATAGCAGCAGACTTGTCTATATAAATTGAAGTTTGAAGGAAGTTGTAACCATAGTCAAGCAATTGGTTTTGCAACCAAAGGACTTGAGAGCAACTAGCTGAAGCAGCTATGTACGCAGCCTCAGCTGTGGATACAGATACATTGGTTTGTTTCTTGCACTGCCATGATACTAGCCTTGGTCTGATGAATTGACATCCACCAGTTGTTGATTTTCTGTTACTGTTGCATCCACCATAGTCACTGTCTGAGTATGAGAAGAGTGTAAAGTCTCCATCCTTTGGATACCAAAGACCAAGTCCTGGTTTTCCTTTGAGGTATCTGAAGATCCTTTATACAGCATTTAGATGAGACTCCTTTGGATTAGATTGGTACCTAGCACACACACACACAACAAACATAATGTCAGGTCTACTGGCAGTTAGATACATAAGTGAACCTATCATTGATCTATATAATTTTTGATCAATAGATTTTCCTGAAGGATCAGGAACAATCTTGTCAATTGTTGATGCTGGTGTTTTGCATAAGGATACTTCAGCAAGATTTTATTTCTTCATAATTTGATGTATGTATTTTTCTTGATTGATGAATATCCCATCTGGTTTTTGATGAAGTTGAAGACCAAGAAAGAAGGTTAATTCACTGATTGAACTCATTTGAAATTCAGATTTCATCAGCTCTTTGAAATTCACACACAGTTTCTTGTTAGTTGAACCAAATATAATGTCATCAACATATATTTGAACAACTAATAGATCTTGATGTTCTTGTTTGAGAAAGAGTGTCTGATCAATGGTTCCTCTTTTGTAGCCATGCTTGAGTAAGAAAGATGATAGTGTTTCATACCACTTTCTTGGTGCTTGATGAAGACCATACAAGGCTTTGTCTAGTTTGTATACCCTATGAGGGTAATGAGGATCTTCAAAACCAGGGGGTTGTGACACATAAACTTTCTCATCAATCTTCCCATATAGGAATGCACACTTGACATCCATCTGATACACAGTGAATTTCTTATATGATGCATAAGCTAGAAACACTCTTATGGCCTCAATTCTTGAAACTAGTGCAAAAACTTCATCATAATCTATTCCTTCTTCTTGTGTGTATCCTTGTACAATCAACCTTGCTTTGTTTCTTACTATAATCCCTCTATCATCCAGTTTGTTTTTGTATAGCCACCTTGTGCCAATAGGATGTTGTCCTTCAGGCAAATCAACTAGGGACCATACCTTTTGCTTTCTAAATTGTTGAAGCTCTTCTTGCATAGCTTCAATCCAACTATAGTCTTTTAAAGTAGCAGTGATGTTTGGAGGGATTACTTGAGAAAGAAAACAACTGAAGAGACAAAGGTTCACAGTACCACTTTGGCTCCTTGTAGTTATCTTTGTAGGATCTCCAATGATGTTGTTGATTGGATGAGTCTTATGGATTCTTATTGATGGAGTTGATTCAACTGGCATGGATGATTCCATATTAGTCATTTCCATTGCTTCAGACTGATCATGAGTCTCTTCTGTATAGGCTGTAGAAGTATCTACGGTATCGGTTTGCTCTTCCATAAGAGTTACAGAAACTTCTCCGGAATCATTTTGCTCTTTAGTAGGAGTTACAGGAACTTCTCCGGAATCATTTTGCTCTTTAGTAGGAGTTATAGGAACTTCTCCGGAAACAGTTTGCTCTTCAGTAGGAGTTACAGGAACTTCTCCGGAACCATTTTCAATATTTGTTGTATTCACTTGAGAGCATGGATTAGTTGAAGGGACGGCATTCACATCTCCAGATGCACCATCTTCATTTCCACATGTAGTGTCTGCAGCTGCTGTTGATGTGTTTCCACCCAAGTATGGGTGAATCCTTGGAGGATCAGCAGATAATGTTACTTCACTCATATGAGGTGGAACAAATGGATAGCAAACTTCATCAGATCCTGCAATGTTCAAATAATCATAGTTAATGATTTGGTTAAAGCATCTATGTCAAACAACCATGATGAACCTTTAACAGACTTAGTAAATACAGATTCATCAAAGGAGACATTAGGAGTTTCTACCACAATGTTATGTTGAGGAATATAAACCCAATATGATTTAGATGCTGAAGAGTATCCAACAAAGAAACCATCATATGCTTTTTCTGAAAATTTTCCCATGACTCTTTTATGTTTAAAACAGATACATGACATCCAAAGACTTTAAGATATCTTATGTATGGTTTCCTTTTAAACAATAGCTCATAAGGAGTTTTATTATGTTCTTTGACAATTAATGTTTTGTTTTGAACATTGCATGCAGTATTCACAGCCTCAGCCCAAAAAGTGATGGACAATCGTGAATCAGCTAGCATTGTTCTGGATGCTTCAATGAGAGTTCTGTTTCTTCTTTCAGCAACTCCATTTTGTTGTGGAGTTCTTGGTGCACTGAATTGACTTGCAATATCTTTGCTCATGCAAAAGGAATCTATTTTAAAATTAACAATTCAGTACGATTATCACTCCAAAAAATTTAACTTTTGTATGAAGTTGATTCTCAATCTTTATCACAAAGTCCATTAATGTTTCTGATGTTTCACTTTTTGTTTTAAGAAGAAGACCCATGTGAATCTGGTGAAATCATCAACTATCACCAAACAATATTGCCTTTTTCCAATGCTCATCACATTGGTAGGACCAAACAGATCCATATGAAGCAATTTGAGTGGTGTAGTATTAGTATTGATAATTTTGGATTTATGTGACACTCTATGTTGCTTTCCTTTGTAACAAGAAGAACAGTGAGTTTATCAATGAAATTCTTTGTTTGGCAATCCAATGACTAGGTCATTTTTCACCAATTTATTCATGTTAGAATGGACAAGCCTTCTATGCCATAATTGAGATACATCTTCTGATAGCTTAGATAGAAGGCATGTTTCATGTTTTGTGAGAGATGTGTTGTTCATATCCAAAACATAAGTGTTTCCTTTTCTTGCTGCTTTGAGGAGGATCCATTCTTCTGAAAGATTAAAACCTAGCTTAAGAATGTAACAATTAGTATTATCAAACAATGTGATATAATTTTGATCACAAATTTGAGACACACTAAGTAGATTATACTGTAAATTTTTACAATAATTTACTTTCTCAAACTTAAAGCACACCATTTGTTATCATTCCTTCACCAATAATTTTACCTCCCTTTTTATCCCCACCAAATGCCATATAAGAAGCATTTTTATGTTTGAAGTCATGGAGAAGTGAATAGTTTCCTATCATATGCCTGGAACAACATTGTTCCTGCATTCAGAAATAAATCAGTTAGAATTGACAACCCAACTCTTAATGATCTTGGGTTTGTCATCAGTGTCTAAAATTGTTACTCCTTCATGACTTAATCCTAAAGTTTCAGTATTAATTTCTTATCTAGTTGATTCATTTTGATTTGACGGTGGTGAGGATGATTCTGTTGAAGCTGATGCAGAAGCTTTGGAGTCTTCTTTCTTAATTGATTCTTCCTTCACCTTATCTTTCTTAGGTTGATATTTTGATTCAGAACATTAACCTACACTTTTGAAGGTTTCATCATCTTTTGCTTTTGATTGAGACACATGTGATCCCTTTTCAAAATGATCAAAGAAATTATCATTGATGATTGACTTATTCTCAGCCAAGTCCACCCTTTTGTGAGGTGTTTTGGATTGACTTGATGTTGTTTTCTTCACTGATTGGCATCTTTAGAAGATTTCTGCTTTGGTTTCGACTTTTGATTTTAACTTACCTTCTTTTGCTTTGAATCATCTTGACTTTTAGTAGATTGAGAGTCTGATTCTGTCAAATCAGTTTTTAACTTCTTTGTGCTTTTGCTTTTGTTCTTTTTGTTAAAATAGCATTCCTAAGCGGAATGATTATTTTTGTTGCAAATAGCATAGAATTTGTTAAAGTAACACTCGGAAGTCATGTAATTGTTCATATTGCATATGAAAAGTAACTGCTGAAGTAGCAGTCTTCTGTATTGTGATTTATCATATCACACCACTTGCAATACATTTCTTCCGATTCTTCTTCAGGCTCATCTTTCTTCTTTTTCTTGTTCAGTTTGGGAGCCTTAGTTTCCTCTTTTGAAGAATTTGATTTGTTCTTGCTGTTCTTTGAAGTATCACTAATTGAATCTTTCTTGTCCTTTGATGAATTTTGTTGCTTCAGATTCAACATATTTTGTTTGTTAACAGCCTCTCTTTTTGGTACTTCATCCGTAGATTCGGCTTTCTTCTTCCGCAGAAGTTCTACGGATTCAGCAGACTTTGCTTTCCGCCGATCTTCTACTGAATAATTTTTCTTTTGTCTAGATGATACTTGTTTCTTCTTACCTTTATCTTCATGGGATAAAAGTACTTCTTCATTTGATCCGCAGCTATCAACCCCGTTTTGAAGATTCGGTTCTTGAAGTCCTTCATTGAGTTCAGCAATTCTCCTGCAGATAATCTTCAGCATGTTTCTCTGCTTTAGAGGATATTGCGGCTTTGATTCTTCAAGAACTTTTGGAATACCGGTTTTAATGTGAACATTCTTATCAATGGCTATTTGATCAACATCAGGTTCATCAGAATCATCCAAGTCATCACAATTATCATAATCAAATTCTGAATCATTTTGATTTAAAGATTCTAATTCAGAGGATTCAGTTTCACTCACCTCAGCTTTATTGTTCATATTGATTTGAGTTGATTATGTTTTAATCTTGGTGCTAGGCACAAAATGATTTGATAGAGTGTTGGCCATTGTTTCAGGTAACGATGTGTAATTATCATTTATAGGTGGTGCAACAGCATAATAACCCAACCCATACCTGTTTTTTGATTCAATATGAGAATTTAATAGCTTCTAATATTGCTGAGATGATAATTGAAACTTCTGAAGTTTCACTTCTGTTGAAGCATGATCAGCCATGGATTTTATTAAGGAAGTGATAAGATGCTCAACTTGGGATTTTAGGCTATAGTTTTCAGAAACAATTTTTCTAAATCCTTTTGCAAAGAGTTAATTTTGATTTGATACAATTTATGTTCTCTAACATGGGATTCATTCAAAATCATAGTTTCTTTTACTTTGTCAGCCAACTATTGAGCATGGACTCTATAACGTTCAACTTCCTCAACACATGTTGATGAACAACCTTTCTTTTACCTCTCTGGCCATTGGAGGAACTTTGTGTTCCATATGAGCCATCAATGCTTGATTCTCTTCCAAGACTTCTTTTTCATACATACTCCAGTCACACGTTCCATCTTGAAGTATGATCAGCCCTGACTCTTTTGATTTGCTTGGTCCAGCTGATTCATTGGTGGCTGGTGGGGATGTATTGATCAGTAGAGATTGTTTGTGCAAAGATCTTTGAGAGTTTGATTGTTGATGAGGTTCAGTCTGATGTTGCTGATGCTGCTGATGCTGCTGATGTTGTCTCATCTCTGGATATGACTGTTGATTACATTCTCTAGAGAAATATCCATAGAGATTGCACTTGAAGCATCTTACCTTTAATTTGTCAACACCAATCTTTGATGTTTTATTGGCTGCTATCAAGTTCTTGTTTATCCTGAGATATTGCTTTGCTCTATAAGCAATCATTGTCATCTGTCAATGTAGGTCCATTTCTTCCACTACATCAAGATTAGTTCTTCTAAGTCTTGTTAGCAGATATTTACTGACATTAGAGAGCTTCCTAGATATGCTTGAAAACTAGAACTAAATGCTGCAAAGGCTGCTTTTTGTTCTTCAGAATCCAATATCACAGTGATTGGTTCTTACTGATTGTTTGATTGTGAAAACTTTGATGTTGCTGCAGTTGTATCTTTTCTATCAGCAGTTGTTCCTTTATCCTTTTGATTTTTAATTTGAGATGATTTCTTTGAGGGATTAAAAGCATGAAAGCTAACTTCCTCCTCATTATCACTCAAAGCACAAGAGTTATCACTTTCATTGTTTGAAATAAATGCACTTCCAGCATTGTTTGTTTCTTTGAAGTGATAAGGTGAGAGATGGGTTCTCACACTCTTGTTTCTTGATTTTTCATCCATTTCAAGAGCTTCCACTTTTGCAACCAGTGTATCTAGACCAGTTGACTTGAGATCTATGGTATTCTTGAATATGGATATTGTTTGCTTCCAGCTTTCTGGCAAAGTGTGGAGCATTTTCTTGTTTAATTCCTCATTGGTATTTTCAACTCCAAAATATTCATCTCAGTTACCACCTGCATGAATCTATGAAGCTATTGAGGAATTGATTCACCCTCAATATGATGAAATGTTTCATATTATGATCTAAGGGTGTCTCTCCTTATGCTTCTGATCCCATCACTCCCTTCGTAGAGAGTATGAAGTATCTTCCACAAGGAGTTTGCTATTTTGTAGTTCTCACACCTGATCAATATCTCTTCAGGTAAACCTATACTAAGCAAACTGTATGCTTTGATATCAACTTTGACCTTTTTGATCATCAGGTGATAGATCTCTGGTACTGATTGGTTGATTTTTATCATTATAATCTGGCCCAAGGGTGGATGGAATATAAGGGCCTTCAGTGATGGACTCCCACAAGTCAGGATCTGTGTAGTTTACATGATTCCTGATCTTGATTTTCCAGGATTTGAAATCTGCTTTTGTTTCCAACTTCGGTGGTTGGTAAGACGATCCACTAAAGTTGCTCATGATGTAAATTAGTAAGAATGATCAACAGGATCTGCTATTCAATTGATTTGAATATAGATACGAGTTAATCTTATCGACTGCTGTTGAACGACAAACAAGTTTCACACAAAATTCTTTTAAAAACGATAGATCTAATACAGTAAAAACTGACAAACCTACGGAATTCAAAGCAGTTAAACACAACTAACACTGATAGATCAATTGATCTAAATCAATGAGCACTTGGCTCTGATACCACCTGTGAATCCAAGGATCGCAGACAGGAATTATCAGTGTTGGTCGAAGACAAGTCAACGTTTGCAGAATCAACGTTAGCTTGGTTTAATTGTTTTGTAATAAATTTCAATATTAATGATGATTCAAGAACACACTAACAAAACATAATTAATGAATAATATGTATTTCATTAAAATATGTTAATGATTATAAATGAATGAATGATGATGAGATGACTGCTAGGGTTTGATTGAATGAATTGATGTAATGTTCGTTGTTTGTGGATTTGTTGTATTGCTATTGTTGTTGCCGTTCAATCAAGCGTCCTTGAATCGAAACCTAGGATCCATTTATATAGACAATGATGTTTCTGTTATAGGAAACACCGGATCTTTTGGGATTTGATTTGTGTTAGTTAAGAAATCATCGGATTTCTTGGGATTCGCATAACTGCCTTGTTGACTTGTAACACTTGCATTATACAAGTGTTTGGACTTCGTAGAAATAGTGTCTTCCGTAGGAATTTTTCTTCCGTAGAAGTCTTGTTCTTACGTAGATGTTTTGTTCTTCCGTAGGAATCTTGTACTTCTGAAGCAAACTTGTTTTTTAGTTCTGGTTGTTCATCCGCAGAGGATCTTCGGATGTAATGTTACTTGTAAGAAACATATCTACGGA